>CM076570.1:1252766563-1252913508 GCA_034641835.2 Pinus albicaulis | reverse complement strand
ACTCAGCAGATCCCCAACACATGAAAAACACTCCTCCAAAATGTTATGCCAAAAGTCCTTGCAACAGCACCTCCAGGAAAACGCAGATCTCGAAGTAAAACTACGTTGTAGGGTTTAAGATAAGTTTGGCCTGATGCCAATATCTGGATCTAATGCTCCAATGATCCAATACTCTCTTTCCAAAGGAATAGAAGACTTTCCCACTAAAAAGAGGCACTATATTGGCATAGATTTGAGTAGATCTAGCCTCCACTTGTTGCAGCTTACAAAGACAATCAAACCCTCAACAGGATCTGCATTGCAGTTGGAAGAAGAAGCTTTGCCTTCAGCCTGATAATGGACAAGAGATGCAAGACTCTTCCAAGAGGCCTCTCAAGGAAAGAGATAGGATTCCTAAACAGGAAATCTTGGTGATAAACAACACTATTCTCTGCTAAACAGCAAGGAGAATGAGGTATGTCTAAACAGACAATATACTCTGAAAAATGTAATCATATCAACAACCCTATCATGCTGCCATCCTCTTACTTTTATAATTTGAGAGCTTGCAAACCCTAAACCACCTTCATTGAAATGGCTCCTTTCACATGAACCATATCCATCTAAAATTGCATTGTGCATCATTGATGGCCACTCCTCCAAGATAGCGTTGTTGATTTGGTCATGGTTGACCTAGTCAAAAGATTTAGCCCCTTTCACACCTAAGGGTGCTTATTTACATAGCCTAGATTCAGATTTGTTCACATGTGGCATTTATTTATTCACTATTTAGGAGTTTTATTATCCTCCTTTACAATTTTATTCATGAAACAGAAAGCAAAAACAAAATTTAATATTCCCACTAGCTTAGGACTAATTGGGAATATTACAGTCCTCCCCTCCAAAATGTTGCTTGCCCTCAAGCAACTGATAAGGTGAGTGTTGCAACTCATTTTTTCCTCCCTTGGTGACACACACATGAGTTAGACTTCCTCCATAGGACAAGTGCTCACCAAACCATCCCTCCATGACTTGTTCCTCCAAAGTTCTCATCAGATGCAAATAGCCCATCTCATAAGGAAACAAAAGATCACATGAAACAAACATGGTATGCCCAATGTTATCCCCGAAATATGAAACATGAAGTACATGGGGAATATCCATCCCATAGGGCACATGCATACCTTCCCTCCTTCCTCCATACATCCCCATAGAAAGTACAAGTACATCATCAATGTAGGGGATCAAAACAATGTACATATAAACAGAAATTTGTGTATATGGAGGTGGGTCATAGTCCCACATATGGAACCAACGCAGTGCATCTCCTTTCTGCATCAGATTTAGATATGGTAAGTGGTTTTCCCACCACTTACTTTCTACCCATAACATCTCACCATAGCTGAAAGTGTGAGATATATTTGGTGCCTTGGGGAAGCACCCATCATGTCACAGAATCTCCCTCTTTCCTCCAAGGGAGTGGCCAAATTCAGAAATTTTTGTGGCCCAATATTGGCCATAAAGTTCACAAGATATAATACTCCTCCCTAGAGCCATGGCCTACATACACATGGTGAAAGAATTCATATAATCAAAATATAAAACATGTGTTACAAGAGCATGTTCTTCACCAACAATCCTCTTCATTCAGGGGAGTGGTGCATGGATCTATCCCCTCCCTCAGAGAGAGAAAGAGAGGGTTGATTTAACTCTTTCTTAGAGTTGTGTTGCTGCTCCATCTCCACATGGTACATGCATCTTTGAAAATGTTGATATAGTTTTTTTTTAAAGCCCTCCCAACAGTAGCTCCTCAATACGATATTGTTGAGCTTCATGGAATATTTTTGGCTGAAACAGAACTCTTCATAGGCCATTTGCAGCAACTTCTTCTTGAACTTGGAGGCTCTAGACAAGAAGATCCTACCATGATTATAGATGAATCCATATAGGATTTAATAGCTTCCATCATGTAGTAAGTCATCAATAATCATGCATGTGTGAATATCCTTGGAATATTCCACCAACAGTTGGGATTTCCAATATGGATCTAATCTCTCCAACAATGAGAACGTTGATAATGTGTCAACTAAATTGTTTACCATGTTTTTTCTCTTCTCCTTGACATCTCCCATGCCAAAGTTATAAGGTACAAGGTTGTCATTCCTCCCTTGCTGCCCTTCTTGCATGTGCACATGCTCAAAAGAAAATGGAAGTTCTTGGAATTCAGTCTCCCATGGGAAGCCATCATCTATCCAAAACCTCCTTGGTTTTGCCAAAGTATGCATGTGTGACCACCATCTCTTATCATGTAGGGAAGATTGCTCTCCCAATGAGTTTGTCCCCTGATTCTTCATAATCAAGGATTGCCTTCCTTGCTCCATGATGGTGTCATTATTCATCCTTGCAGCATCTTTTCTCAGCGCAGTATGAGATGAGAAAGTAGATAATGGTGATAAGGGGAAAATACTTTCCCTCTTCTTGAGCTTCCTCCATACTCTCAGCATTGTAGTATGGTCTTCTAGTGCTCCCTTCCTTCTTATATCTATGAATGGAGCATCAATGCATGAAACATCTTCCACCAAATCTGAATCAAGTGGTCTCCCAGTTGGTTTACCACAAGATAATGATGTCTCCTAGCTCATCCCCATGTGTATAACAGATGGGAACATCCTAAAACTGCTTCCACTGCGCAAATCCACCTCTAATTTTTGTGTGGAAGTCTCATGATAAGGGGGTATAACTCTCATGGATGCAAGAGTGCTTCTGCTTGGGGAAATTTCCCCATATTTTTCTCCATGCAATAGTGGATCACCTCCTATCATATCAGCGTTGTGATCCTTCCTATCTCCTTCTTCTCCTACCTTCTACAAGATCTCACAATCTAAGGTGCTCCCTTTAGATGTAGTCATCTTATGAACACCCAACATATCCTTGGTGTCAAGAGTCTTGATCACAAAGGACTGATCTGTCATAGTGTGTGTTCCCAAAACTATTGGAACACATTCCCTCCATTGTTTTGTCCCATTGTCTATCATCATAGACACTTGCTGCTCATTCTCTTCATGTGCAATATCCTTGGGAGCTTCTTGCAAAGATGCAAGAGTCCTCCTAGTAGAAGCAATTGCTTCATCTCCATCTCCCAATAAAAATAGATCTCCTCTTGCTATCACAGCGCTGGAGGATCTTTCCAGCTCTTCTTCTTCCTTCTATCCATAAATGGAGCATAACTCCTCATTAAGAGATCCTTTCTCTTGATCTCTTCTTGAAAAAGGAACCCTCATGTCTTCTCCTTGAGAAGAATGTTATTGCTAAAGTAGGGCCTTTGCCCTTGGAAAATCATGTAGCATATCTTTAACCCCTTCAACAATGCTCTGGAATGGAGTTATCTTCATGAATCCTTCCATCTCATGCAAAGGTTCTGATTTCTTGGACTTATTTTTCTCACCCAAATAAGTTTCATATGTCTTAACATCAAATATTTTCACTAACCTCCTAGTGAACTTTGCATAAGTAGAGATGTTTACATTTTTCAATGAAGAATATTCAAATAACCACCAGGAATAAGCCTTACCTTGGAGGTGTAGTGCTTCTACTCTTATGGCCTCTTCTTCTCAAACTTGATGCAGCTGAAAATATGTGTCCAGCTTCTTTACCCAAGACTTGGCTGAGCTCTTAGGTGATCCATCAAAAGTAGGTAGAGAAATACTACCCAAAGTGTGTTGCATGCACCCTCCTCTTCTCTTGTATATGTTGGATCTTCTTTCTTCTTTAAGTTGATGAAACTCCAGGAATCTTAGATGCTCTTTGAATCTTTTAGACTGAGATTCATATTCTTGGAGATAGTCACGAAGGGTCTCCTCTTTTGGTGTCTCTTCTTCATCTTCTTCTCTTGCTAGGAATGTAGGCATGCTACAACGTTGTAGATCTGGTTATGTGGTTGAATGCTCACACACATAAGATGAAGAACTGGGGCTTTCTTCATGTGCAAACCTCTGCAAAGGATTTGAAAGTATTTCATTCCTTGTTCCCCTAATTTCACTTTTCATCTCATGCATAGTTTGGAACATATTTTTTGAGAACTCTTTCCCTTTCATTCTTCTAGATAAAGGGGTTTCACCCTTGTCTTCTTTTTCTTTTGTGTAATCAATATTCTTCTTCTGTATTTTATTTTCTTTAAAAGACATTTTGGCTTCTTAGAATGCACAGGTTGTGCCAAGATGATGCTCTGATACCACTGTAATATTCCCAAATGGGGACAAGCAGCAATATTAAACAATATTGCAAGAAATAACGCAATTCATCAAGATATTTGTAGGAGGCCAATATGGAGACCCTTCTCTAGCGTTTATAATAGAAAATAAGATGTATAATGAAGCCCATAAGATGTACAAGAGGAAATAGAAGTCTCCAATGAAGAAAAATCCTCAAAAAGAGGTGCAGCAACCATACAATTCAGCAGAAACTGCCTTGAAAGTGTTATTTTCATTATGTTGCAACAGTTGTTGATTACAACTTAGATCTAGAACAAAATAATTCATGAAGAGTCAGATCTATGACAGATCCATACACTATAGAGTCTCTACTTCAAATACCCCTTGGGATTTTCAAAAAAACATGAAGCACATGGAGTAGATCTGAGATCTAAAAGCTGCAAATCTACAGAAATCTTCAGATTTATAGGAATATTCAGATCTAATCTGATGTATACAATAATATGATCCCCTTCATTGGATCTCAATAGTGAAGGGTAGATCCCCAACACATGAATAACACTCCTCCAAAATGTTATGCCAAAAGTCCCTGCAACAGCACCTACAGGAAAACGCAGATATGGAAGTAAAACTGCGCTGTAAGGTTTAAGATAAGTTTGGCCTAATTCCAAGATCTATATCTAATGCTCTAATTATCAAATACTCTCTTTCCAATGGAATAGAAGACTTTCCCACTAAAAAGAGGCACTAGATTAGCATAGAACTGAGTAGATCTAGCCTCCCCTTCCTGCAGCTTACAAATATAACCAAACCCTCAACAGGATCTGCATTGTAGTTGGAAGAAGAAGCTTGGCCTTCAGCCTGATAGTGGACAAGAGATGCAAGATTCTTCTAAGAGACCTCT
This sequence comes from Pinus albicaulis, assembly GCA_034641835.2. Taxonomy (NCBI): domain Eukaryota; kingdom Viridiplantae; phylum Streptophyta; class Pinopsida; order Pinales; family Pinaceae; genus Pinus; species Pinus albicaulis. Next base: position 1,252,908,414 of record CM076570.1, on the reverse strand, counting down.
CAAGGAAAGAGATGGGATTCCTAAATAGGAAATCCTGGTGCTAAACAGCACTATTCTCTGCTAAATAGCAAGGAGAATGAGATATGTCTAAACAGAAAATATACTCTGAAAAATGTTATCATATCAACAACCCTCTCATGCTGCCATCCTCTTCCTTTTATAATTTGAGAGCTTGCAAACCCTAAACCACCTTCATTGAAATGGATCCTTTCAGATGAACCATCTCCATCTAAAATTGCACTGTGCATCATTGATGGCCACTCCTCCAAGACAGCGATGTTGATTTGGTCATGGTTGACATAGTCGAAAGATTTATCCCCTTTCACACCTAAGAGTGCTTATTTACATAGCCCACATTCAGCTTTTTTCACATGTGGCATTGATTTATTCACTGTTTAGGAGTTTTATGATCCTCCTTTAAAATTTTATTCATGAAACAGAAAGCAAAACAAAAATGAATATTCCCACTAGCTTAGAACTAATTGGGAATATTACAATCTAGCACAATCATAATTTTCCATGTCAGCCTTGGAAGTCCTACAATCATGCCCAAGACAACGGAAAGCCTTACTTTCCGCATTAGGCACAATCGACCCTTCTGATTCACTCCTAATTTTTTTTTACCTAGACAAAGCAAGCCCGAAGATTCCTTCTCTGGTCACTTTCCAAATATTGGTTTCAGTTCAGAACATAACCATACATTGATGCGTCATCGATGAAGGAGCATCCACATGCATCATGTCCAAATCTGTTTGGAAAAAGTTAGGATCACCTGAACTGAAACCATCTGAAATCATTCTTAGAGCATACAACGGTCGCCCTTCAACCCCTATTGGCCTATTGTTACACATTATTTTGTCACCATGACATTTTATTGTCTATATGGGTTCATCAATAACTATATAATGCTCCCTTAGAAGTCTAAAACCCTAAATTTCCTAAACCAAGTCTTTGATTTGGATAAAATCTCATAAAAATCATAAAAAAACCAAACTTCGCACTTTTCCTAGCCATTACCTGTGACACTAAACCTTTTGTAAATAAAAATTGCGGTACCTACCGCACGTTCTGTTCATTAAAACTGTGGACCCCTATAAAAGGTAAAATGAGCAAAAAAGTAAGTTCTAGAAGCCCAGCTGATCAAATATTCTCCCAGCTGGAAGCTTCTAGAAGGCGTTATCTAGTCGAAGCTTCACTCCCTCCATTCATGAACATTCATCCCTTCATTAAGGAGCCTATTCCTTGGATTTTGGAACTTAATCCCTTGATAAGGGGACTCTATCCCTTCCATTTTGGAGCTGCAACCACTTTCCTTCTCCTATAAATTGAAGCTTTGGTTCAGTCTCAAGGTACATGCTGATATATGTAAAACTTCTCTGTCCATTTTGTATACACTTAGTACTTGCTTTATACTTGGTAGCTACGATAGAGAAGAGAATTGCTAAAGAAATATACTCTTTTGCTAGTTGCGAGAACGATTACATACTCGTAGTTAGGCTGGTTCGAAGAGTGGAAGGGCCTGTCAGACTAAAGGAAAACGCTTGTTCCGGACCCCCGGAAGGACCTGTATGACATCAAGGAAAACGTGGTTGTAAGACTCCTTATTTTATTTAAAGATAATACAATTGGATACTGTTTTCTCAATAAGTTGTTTATGTGTTTACTTGAATGACTTATTTCTCAAATTCCTTGATCATTAAGATAGATTTGTAATTTTTGAATTAGTATATGTTGCAGGTGCTTTTGATTATTTTCCATGTCTTTATTTGCAAATCTTAAGAGGTGACTTCTTGGAGCAACGGGAAAGAAGAAATCAACCAGCATTGGATCACAGGTAGGTCCTTTTTTCATCATAGAAAATTCTTAATCATGTGTAATCTAGAGAAAATAGTTTACAAATTGTTTTTTTTGTTTCTATCTATCCTTGTGATACTAGGGAGATCCTTCTTGTCCGCAAGAACGATTTATCCGCCTAACAAAATGGCGACTCCACTGGCGATTTTTGTTTTGAACTTAGTTTTCTTTGAAGTTTGACTTTTGAAACCATTTTTCCGATTTTGATTAGTCTACACTGGGTTGGGCAATTATTTCAGTAGAATCCCTGAAAAGTACTTTAGAATTTTTTTATTTTTTTTCTTTATGTTCTGGTCTCCGCACGTTTTCTTTGAAAATAGTGCAGTAACCTCCACAATTTCTCTATGTAAACAGTGCAGTACCGCACCTTTTTATACTGAAACCTGCAAAGCCAAGAAAATTTTTGAAAAAATTAAGATTCTGTTTTTTGGAACCAGCTTACATTATTCTCTGTATTTTCCCATACTTGTCTTGACTGTCAAAAGCCTTGTGTGAATTTTTTTTCAGCAATTTTACAATCTCATCAGTCTTTGTTAAGTTAATTGGGTGTTTTGAGTTTCTTTTTTGGAGAAATTCTTAATTTGATTTCCTTTGGTCATTACTTCAAGGTTTGTCTCAGTCTCTTAACAATTTTGCATCTTTTTGCTTTTGTTTTTGTTTTGAATGTTTTTATTTTTTGATCTTTGGAACTCTCACCCAATTTTCTTTACTTACACTTGATTGGTCCTTAGATTACATTAGAATCATCTTGTGTTTGAGAATTCTCTTGCATAGATCACATTTTGCTAATTAGAATTCTCATTTTCAGAATATGAATGAAAAATGTGCATAGATTACATTTGCATAGTTTTCATGTGAATTGTGCATAGATTACAACTGCATAGTTTACATTCTAGAAAAATCAATCGTAGATTTAGATCAGTTTCTTTGATTTGAATTTAAATGTTTTTATGCTTGTTTTAAAAACATAAAAAATTAAAAATTTGGAATTGATTAACATTAGTTTTTCTTGATGAAATTAGTGGATTAGAGAATTTGTTATATTTTCTCTTATTGATCAATTTTTGCATTGTTGGAAGTGAATGGAAACTCTCTCCTTACTTTAGTTAGGATTCATCGAATTGAAAAGATTACATTATCATATTTGATTGCATTCAGTTTTGGGTCGGGTCATAACACCATTGGTTTCATATCCATTTACCCTTTGAGTAATAACAGCCCAAATAACACAACGCTTAATAAAATTCATATAGTAATTTTTACATTTTTAGGGCTCTTTCCACCAATCTAGCTCAGGATTAGTGCTTTGGAATAGTTTGTAGTTAACTTTCCAAAGCAACCAAACAAACAGTAGCATCTTGCGGTAGGAAAATTCCAATAGTAGCATGTATGCTCTGGGAATATCCTCCTAAAGGAGTCAAGCACGAGATCATATCTGAACTAGTGAGGTAATCAATCCTTTCTCATTGGGAACGATAGAATATATACATGTATTAACAACAGTAAACCTTGGATTGACCATTGTCGAGGAGCCTAGGGTCACTTGTCGGTAAACCTTGGATTATGTCAAGGAGCCTTCAAGGGGATTGAGCTTTGTTACTCTACCCTTGCATGTGTATCGGATCGTAGACTATTCCCCCAGGTATATTTGTTCCTTTTGGTGACCTTAGTGGCCATAAACTTTAGGATTCTTTCCCAAGGTGACAGTGGAGGGAAGATCCCACTGTACCTGGAGCAGACGTTGGCTAGACTCACTTGGACTCTCCGGAGGGTTATCTTCACTCGAGATGGTTTAAGTGGAGAAATTTGCACCGGTATGTTTCACTAAGCAGGTTTTCGGGGTAACTGTTCCAACCGCCATTTCTGCATTAAAATTCTACGATGTTAGATTTCATCACCAACTAATGTTTTTAGTGCGAGAATCTACTGTTTGTGTGTGGTTTGACTCCTAGATTTGATAGTGCATGTTCATTTGTTTGTTTTTACTTTTAGAGACCATAGGTGTGAATAGTGAATTTTAATTTTTAGGTGTGAATTGTGAATTGTTAATTTTATTTTTAAATTGTTAATATAATTCACTGAAGTTGAATATAATGGCAACTATTCCGGAATTTACCAACCAAGGAACCCCTCTTACTGAGACTCCTAGTAATTTTCCTAGCTTTGGAAATGTTGGTCCTCCTTATATGGCTACATTTTCATTACCTGTATTTATAATAGGTTTACCGGTATGGTTATTTTCAACTTCATTGGCCCTGAATACTCCAATTATTCCACCTCAACTGGATGCTTTACCTCAACAGAGTTCACCATCTCAACATCACCAACCTTATGTTGACCCTTTACCTTCTTCGCCCAACATATCTTCCTCCCTTTCTTCCTCTTCGCTTGGTAAAAGCCTTGACACTAGTATCTATGTGGCTAAGAAGAAGAAGAATAAAAATAAGAAAGAATTCAACCAACTAACCATGGCTGTAAGTGTTAGTAATGTTGAGAAAACCTCCAACATGCATGGTAAACCCAAATTCCCTTGCAAGCTTTGTAAGGGTGACCACTTCCTTATCAATTGTCCTGGTATTCCAAAGGTCTTGGAAGTATGGTCAGAAAAATCCCATCAACTTACTTTTGATCCATCAACCAGTGATAGTCAAGTTCCTAGGAAAAAGGGTAAAGTTAGGTTTCCTTGCAGGTTATGCAAAGGGAGTCATCAAACTCACATTTTCCCTTACATGGATGAAGCCTCAAAATTGTTGGAAAACCTCATTATTCCACAACAAAAACTTCCAACCAGTTACCATCAACTTTCTCCCAACCTACCGTCAATTGGCAGAGTGATTGATCTAATTCCAAGTACAGTCAATCCCACTCTTCCATTGGAGAGTGAAACTGATATCACTCAGGTTGATGATCCATTACTTCAAGTGATCGACTCAATTTCATATTCAGTCGATCCCACTCTCCCTGTAGAGAGTGAACTTCATACCGCTCAGGTTCTTCTTGTTACATCAGATTCTTCTACGCCAAGGGGCATTTCACCTGTTCCTACAGAACCCCCTCCAAGTACCGAGGTCTTTTCCTTTTATTGGAATGGACTGACAAAACCTCATCTTCCTTCCTCCATCCCTTTCCAAATCATTGTGAAGGCTTGTGGTACGAATGTACGCCACACACATGTAGATGAAGGTGGTTATGTTAGTATTTTATCCTCAACTGCTTGGAAAGCTTTAGGTTCCCCTCAGCTTGTGCCTTTTACACAGAATCTGCCAGCTTTTAACATAACCATTAGTGAACCTTTAGGGATCCTTCCTAAGTTTTCTATTACTTTGGAAGGTAAAACTATATGTATTGATCTTATGGTAGTCTGAGGCCCCTTGGATTTCAATTTACTCCTTGGGCGAGACTATGTCTATGCAATGAAAGTTGTCGTATCGACACTCTTTCGCGTGATGTCTTTCCCTCACAATAGAAACATTGTGACTGTTGACCAACTTTCATTCACTAGCCTTGATTCGACTACCAATAATCCGACACCCATAAATGTTCCTTATACGGAATTATCTACCCCACCACAGGTTAATTATGTGGCAACCAGTCCCATGTTTTCAGTTACCGATGCAAGTGAGCCTCTCATTGTTTTCTCGGTTTCCTTTGACTTAGATCCATTAATTGACATGGAAAACCCCCTGGGATTATTTAAATGTGATGTTCTTAGCCCTTTTGATTCCCTTGACATGTGTTCCTTCTAGAGAATTGTTCTTCCATCTGATGAAGACATTTTGGAAGCCGTGATCGAGGAGTGTCCCTTGACATGTCTTTCTTCCAGTTAGAAGCCATGAAAAGGTCACCAAGAGGAAATTTCCTTTTACTGTGTCAACCTCATTAAAAAATGAACCCGTGGGTCAAGAGGAAAGTTCCTTTTACTGTGTCAACCTCATTAAAAAATGAAATAGGTGTCCTTGAGGAGAGTTCTTTTACTGTGTCAACCTCGTTAAAAAATGAAACATGTTCGTGAGGATAGTTCTTTTCCTATGCCAACCTCGTTAAAAAATGAAACAGGTGCCCATGATGACATTTCTTTTACTGTGTCAACCTCATTAAAAAATGAAACAAACCCATGAGGACAGTTCTTTTCCTATGTCAACCTCATTAAAAATGAATCAGTAGGTTATGTAGGTAGATTTTAGAAAGTAGATTGATAGATTCCAAGAGGATGGTTCTTCTCCTGTGTCAACCTCGTTAAAAAATGAAAGATACTAAGAGGAAAGTTCCTTTCATTGTGTCAACCTTGTTAAAAAATGAATCAGTGGGTATTGAGGATGGTTCTTTTCCCGTGTCAACCTCGTTAAAAAATGAAACAGATCATTATGAGCATAGTTTTTTTTCCTGTGTCAAGCTCGTTTAAAAAATGAAACAAATCCTCTCCTAATTGAGTCGAGTCTTTGATTAGATCTCGTAAGTCTCAAAGTCGATTCTTTCATCTGATCTCGTAAATGAACCTTCATTTCATCCAGCCATTAGTAACCAGTAGTCTACTTAGTTGAATGCAATGAAGTTGGGGGGGCATGCGCTCTAGAAAGTTACGCTTGGGGGGCATTAAAACTTATCTCAAGCATTATTTTTCCTTTGTTTCAAGCTTGTGTAAAAATGAAACAAACCTATCTCAAGCATGATTTTTCCTTTGTTTCAAGCTTGTATAAAAATGAAACAAACCACTCTCAAGCACAGTTTTCCTACGTTTCAAGCTTGTGTAAAAATGAAACCACTCTTAAGCATAGTTTTCCTACATTTCAAGCTTGTGTAAAAATGAAACCACTCTCAAGCACAGTTGTATCTGTTTCAAGCTTGTGTAAAAATGAAACAAACCTATCTGAAGCATAGTTTTTCTCTGTTTCAAGATTTTGTAAAAATGAAACCTATCTTGAGTCGATTTTGGTTATTATTTTCAAGACTCGTTACACTCATGAAAATTCCTAGATTATTTTGTTATCTTTCATTCTTGTAAAACACATGAAAATGTCAAGTTAATTCTGTCTTTTCCTGCTCGTAAATTAAATTGAAATTTGGCCATATGAGTACAATTTTTATCACTTTTTCGAACTCGTTAAAACTTACGAAAAAGCGAAAAGTATGAGTAAATTTTATCACTTTTTCAAACTCGTTAAAACTTACAAAAAAAAAAAACAAAACAAAACAAAAAAAAAAAAACAAAAACAAAACAAAACCTTTGAGTTCTCTTTTAAGCCCTTTTCAGACTCTTTAAATATGAAAATATTTCCGAGTACTTGACTATTCAAACTAGTTAAAGAAAATGAATCGTCGTCCCTTCAGTATAAGTTTACCCCTTCTCCGGACTGAAATGGACTATTTAAGAAAAAGGTATACGTTGACTAAACATGGTTAATAGAGTTCTCTCCTATATTATTTTATCCTTTTTCGGGCTTGAGAGACTAAATTTACGAAAAAGTACACTCATGGAGTTTCCATAAGTTTCTCCTATAATGGATTCGTTAAAATTTAAACAGTAAAGGACCTGTAAATTACAAATAGGAATGAACCACTCCTTCTTAGGGTTCAATTTTTAAACTAAGTTGGACTCATTCGAAGGATGAGCTTAAATAAAAATCAAATGTCATCCTCCTCAAGCTTGTCAAAAATAAAGAGGTACTTGCCAGAAATGGTGGGGGAAAAGAGATAAAATGGATCCAGTTGTCATACTTTGTTAAAGCAGTATACCACTCTTGAACACGACACTTTTTGTCACACTTCCACCTGGGTTGGGAAATCCTTTTCCTATCAGTTAATCAAACCACATTGAAAGTCTTCAGTCGGTTTCTGGGTATTAACTTTAGGTCAATTGTCACCAAACCATCTGCAGTGTCGTTATGTGTTCAAGAGGACAGTTCAAACAAACCATTCATTTGCAAACATGTGTCTCCATTTGCGTTGACCATCCCTGAGTCAATCCTTGAAAAATATTTCTACAAAACTTGATCTAATGGTTTCGTGTCGTGGGCTTTCATACGATGGGTCACTTTCTATTGACGACAGCATATCATCTAGGAAGTTGATCTAGAATCCTTCAATACCTTAGAATTTGCATGCCGTAATGGCAGGTTTCTCGCCTTCGACGATAGGTTGCATCATTGACCTTCGATCGAATGATTTCAGGAAGTGTTCGACTTCAAACCATTTATTCACATTTCATGGATTGTACTGAGTACTTTGAGATCCATTTTCATTATTGGTGGTTTCTCTCACACTTGTTAATAGTTCACATCATTGACTGGTAATCAAGTGGTTTCTACCATGTTCGACTTCGACACAATCAATCGCATGGATAGAATCGTACTAGTTCGGGTAGCGGAAATCAAGACCCTGGATCTAGTTTCTACCATCCAAGCTGCGAGGAGTTTTATTATTCATTATGCAGTAGACTATTCATGACAGATGGTTGCGTCCACACTGTGTCTACTGTTGATGTAATATTAGAATCATTTCTATATCAAAACATTTTAGTTAGTTTTGATCTGAGTATGGGAATGCCTACCTCAACGATGATATGTGTGTGTGTGTGTGTGTGTGTGTGTGTGTGCATTGAATGTTTTTACAGGTCTCAACCGGTGTGTCCACGAGCCGATCCTCGGAATGATAAAGCACTTCACTCTTCGAATTATCTCAGACTTCGCGCTTTAGGGGGCAATCTGTTACACATTATTTTTTCACCATGACATTTTATTGTCTATATGGGTTCATCAATACCTATATAATGCTCATGGGTCTACTCGAACTAGTAGGTATGGAAGAATTAATAGCAAAGATGCTGCTAGGCGAAATGCATGCATAAGCAACAAACCTCTAGAAAAATGAAAAGAACAAAAGCTGGAAAAATGAATAAATCAGCAGGTGACCCTTAGAATTCTAAAACCCTAAATTTCCTAAACCAAGTCTTGTATTTGGAGAAAATCTCATAAAAATCATAAAAAACCTAACTCTGCACTTTTCCTAGCCATTACCTACGGTACCACACCTTTTGTAAAGAAAAATTGTGGTACCTACCGCACATTCTGTTCATTAAAACTGTGGACCCCTATAAAAGGTAAAATGAGCGAAAAAGTAAGTTCTAGAAGCCCAGCTGGTCAAATATTCTCCCAACTGGAAGCTTCTAGAAGGTGTTATCTAGTCGAAGCTTCACTCCCTCCATTCATAAAAATTCATCCCTTCATTAAAGGAGCCTATTCCTTGGATTTTTGAACTTAATCCCTTGATAAGGGGACTCAATCCCTTCCATTTTGGAGTTGCAACCACTTTCCTTCTCCTATAAATTGAAGCTTTGGTTCAATATCAAGGGTACATGTTGATATATGTAAAACTTCTCTGTCCATTTTGTATACACTTAGTACTTTCTTTGTACTTGGTAGCTATGATAGAGAAGGGAATTGTTGAAGAAACATACTCTTTTGCTAGTTGCAAGAAATATTACATACTCGTAGTTAGGCTAGTTCGAAGAGTGGAAGGGTTTGTCAGACTAAAGGAAAACGCTTGTTCCGAACCCCCAGAAGGACCTGTACGACATCAAGGCGAACGTGGTTGTAAAACTCCTTCTTTTATTTAAAGATAATACAATTGGATCTCGTTTTCTCAATAATTTGTTTATGTGTTTACTTGAATGACTTATTTCTTAAATTCCTTGATCATTAAGATAGATTTGTAATTTTTGAATTAGTATATTTTGCAGGTGCTTTTGATTCTTTTCCATGTCTTTGTTTGTAGATATTAAGAGGTGACTTCTTGGAGCAATGGGAAAAAAGAAATCAACTAGCATTGGATCACAGGTAGGTCCTTTCTTCATCATAGAAAATTCTTAATCATATGTAATCTAGAGAAAATAGTTTACAAATCATCCTATTTGTTTCTAGCTATCCTTGTGATACTAGGGAGATCCTTCTTGTCCGCAAGAACGATTTATCTGCCTAACACCTATATCAAAATGTCCCTGTAAATGTGGCCAGAAAGACTGTACTTATAGACATTGAAGTCTTAGACGCACATTTAGACTACAATATACTCCACGGGTAGAGCTATATGTACGTCAAGATTGCAATCGTGTCCTCTATCTTTAGGGTAATGATGTTCCCCCATGACGATCGGATCATCACCATCGACCAGCTCACATACTATGATAATAAACCCATGATGGCTCTTGATGTTGTGTTACCATACGTAGACACAACTACCGAACCGCTTACGTGGTATACAGAATTTGGCCCCAGCCAATTCAAACCATCATCCATCCTAGGATCATTCCTAGGATATTCCCCTATAATACTAGAGGGAGTCCTAGAAATCATGGGGGCACCAGTGTGCATGATGCTCTCATCAAACACCAAAACTATCCCAGACATAGAAACCAGTAGTACGGATAACAAAGCACTAGCATGGAATTCCTAACCTACGTCATTTCGCAAACCCCATTTTTATACCCCCCACCTGTTTTTGTGTCAAAACAAGTCTTGGAAACTATAACATTGCCAAATATGGCTTTCGCAATACTTGTGTGGTATTTGGTCCCACCAGCCATGCTAGGAAATTCAGGAATCACCTCTACAAGAATAACCCCTATCATCCCTCATGAGGCCACAGTGGTTAACGAAACACCTGTAGCAACGTTAGCTAATGCGGCCAAGAAAAATAAAAATAAAAAAGGAAGAAAGTCGAAACCCCCAAGTTACCTAGGGAATTACAACCTTGCACATAATGCGATATCATAGGCCATCTTATTAATATTTTCCCGGATTTAGATGAATTAAAACCTCTTCTACACATCGAAAGAAATGTCACAACCTCAAGTTCCCATAAAAAGGAACAGGCCACGAACAACCAAGGGAAAGCATTACATATCAACCATGTGTGGGCCATATGTGACCATTATAGGCATTATACCCATCATTTCCTATAGATTCCATGATATATGGTTGCTTTGCAATCCCTAGAGAAATCTTACCAATAGGACCCCTCAGCTCCACCCATGAAAATGGACAAGGGAAAAAATAAAACCATACTATACATACGAGAGGAGCCTACATATTTCTCATATACAGTCACCCCAATGGACCAGATATGGAAAATAGAGGCCACATTGCAGGCCCCAGTTTGCACACTTTGTGACGAGCCTTATCACTTAGTCACACAGTGTCCCAAGTTAAGGATGTTTAACTATTGGTATCAAGTCCTGCACATTCATCATCGATGACATACGTGTCAGGTTTGTCGGAGCAATAACCACGTGCGTCGTTGTCCCCATATCCATCGATCTTGGTCTATGTTGGATTTCATGCGACGCTTCATCACTAAAAACCCTGACTTAGCCGGATTGGACATGGAATCCGCAAATAGTACTATAACTCAAGGGAAAAAGGAAACAAGGACCATTTTGTATGTGTCCGAGGAGAGACAGTTACCTGAACGACCACCTCCCCCCCGTAATCACCCTCAAGCTTAAGTCCAGCTCTGTGCACTCTTTGATGAACAAGATCACTTCACCGCTGACTCTGTAGCTCTAGATTTATTCCAAATATGGTACCCAGTCAACCCATTATCCTACAATGGCCTACGAGCAGTCTAGTATTCTTTCCAAGTGTGTTCAAGCGACCACCCAATTTTTTGTTGTCCCTACATCCCCCAATTTTGTTCGGCATTAAAATGTTTACATTAGGCCATAACACGCCTCGTCGTAGTAGACGAATCAAATTCAAAATCTGTGGAAATTTTGACAACTCAATAAAATGAGGTAACCAGGTCCATTCTATTCATATCCGCAGAAAAACGGCCAAGAAGGATGCAGATCATTGCCCCCAACTGCCCTTCGTGAGTAAGCCCAACCTGTGAATTGTGCGACACCCACAACCATTTTATCGCTCAATGCTTGGCTATAATATAATTTCACAAATGGTACCCAATTACTCTAGCAATTGAAAGGGAGTGGAGAACCAAGGAGCGATAGCCTTATCTGAATTTTCACGACAACCATCACGCTCAAAATTGTACTTACATCCCCCAATTTCGACCTTTGTTAGACACCATACGCTTATTGGTTACCAAATACATGGATGTAACATTTTTAGAACCAAGGAATCCTAGCGCAAGGCAGCCCACCCCCCCATCATTACTGTTAGGGTCCCTGTAGTTTGCAAGATTGGCAAGAACAAACACTGTAGGGCCTACATCAGAACCACTTTGGAATCCTAGGATCTAGCCCTCCTGGATTCAAAGAGGGATCTCTCTAATTAAGTATTTTCAAAGGATATATCTTTAAGGCTTATGATATGATATTAGGCTAGTTATGAAGCACAAGGGATTTTTTTGTTTTTGGTTGGGTAGGATATCGTCAAAATAAAGGAAGTCTTTTGAAGGGTAAAGGTGTGAGCAGGTTGAAAGAATGGTTCAGCTGATAGGATAGATAAGGGACAGTATCAATCCATTGGGCTATGGAGTCACAAAAGGATTTAATTGCACAAAAAGTTTCAAGAGTGGTCTATGGGGCAAGTCATCTATATCAAAGGATCTCTTTAGATTGATTTGTGATATGGAACATTAAGAAGTGTGGTGAAAGAAGCAAACATATAAGAAAACAAAGGGCAGTCGAAATTCAGGTAAGGACTTTGAACCTATCCTGATTTTAGCATACTCTCAAGGGAAAACATTTAAGATAAACATAAAAAGTAGCCTAAGATCAAGTAAGGACTTTTAACCTATCCTGCTTTTGGCATACTCTTAAGGGAACTTTTCAAAGCAATTGTTGGAGATAAACTAGAGGACAGGGCTAACCATAAACTTCTCTAGTTCAACTTTGCTTAGCAGAATTTTCAAGAGCTTTCAAAGACAATATCTCAAGTTATACTCAGCAAGACATGGGCTCACCAACATTCCTTGACTGGTTATACTCTATTGAATTATCCTCAAACACACAATCAGAATAAAACATAAAGATAAAGCTTATCAGTGAGAAATAGGGTACTTTCCAGTAAATCCTACTCTAAATTTGTTGTTCTTTATCAAAGAAAGTGGACAGTATGAAAACATAAGAAAAACAACAATTACAGTAAGAAAAATATCACCATTGACATAGACTAGGATCCCATAAATCAGCTTGTATATTTGATGTTCAAACCAATTACAATCTTCAAGTCCAGTAGGTCTTTACAGCTTCAGACTTCTCTTCTCAGCCTATCTTTCTTCAATTACTAACAGAGCTTCAGCAGCCTCGACAACTATTTACATTCAATAAGTATTCAACCAACATTTACAATGGGCTCCTCTTATGATATCTATGGGTAAATTGAGGAAGTGGAGTGAAAAGAAGGTCTAATTATTCAATTAATACAGAGTAAATGCTTCTCGACCTTTGGGAGGCCTAATGGAGAAGATATCTAATGTTTTAACTCTGTTAAATGATTTTTACATTAAATTTTATCTACTTTAGTCACTTTTGTTGACTTTTGAGGCTTTTGGTAGGCTCGAAATTACTTTTTGAGATGTCTTTGGAAAATATCTCTGACTGTGCATTAACTTTGTAGGCTTTTGAGTAAATAGGCCTGTAGGTGGCATTTTAGTCTTTGGAGGAGTAATTGCTTCAATGATCTGGCATTTTGAAGCGATCTTTTGCTGATGTATCCGATTTGTTGCTTTAAACACTGATTTGCCTTTGGTTTGGCTTTTAAGCCTTCTTTAATCATCTTCTGCTTTATTCACTGTGCTGACTATTTTAATCTTCAATCTTTATCCTTTATCTCTAAACTGCAGATTAAGCCTTAAATCTTCTTTCTTTATGCTTAACCTTTAAACTACAGATTAAGCCTTAAATCTTCTTGCTTTATGCTTAACCTTTAAACTTTAATCTCTAATTGTTCTTCATTGTTCTTCATTTAAATTTATTGTTTAGTTGACATGTGCTTTCTTCACACTGGAGAGTTTTTTGTGTAACCAATGCCCATGACGCATTGATTTAAAACTTGGAAATTCAAACCTTTATGTCCCTTTTTGATTTTATCTTTTAGCCGCTGAGAATCGTCACCCTCGGCCCTGCAATTGGATTTCTGCTGTGGGACGGCTTTTATAACTTAATCGCCACGAAAACCTACAACAAACAACAATCATATTATATAAAACCTACATATGTGGTAAAACTGCTTCGGAGGGCTCGGCGAGGGGTGGAGGAGCAGTACAAAAGAAGGGGATTATGCAGCAGAGGGGATATCCATGGCATAAATGGGGTTAAATTTGAATTATTGGTGCGAAAATGAGGAAAGCGGTCTTGCGAAACCAGAATTGGTTTTCGCATATGGTCTGGGCGGTAAGCGGTATTAAGCAAGGTGTACGCGATACGGGTTGAAGAGTGACGTGTGTCCCTCTAAAACTGCTTATTTCACGTTAGAAATGCACTCCAGAGAGAACTGGTGATTTCGGCGCGAAGATGAATAATGACCATTGGATCTGGGGGAGATCTAGATCAACGATGGAGAGGGAGCATGATGGCACAAAGTGCTTGGCGATGGGACCAATGGATGACGTCATAGCGGGGGGTACTGGATGTACGGAGGAAAAATCTCGGGTGTGCCTCCACAAAACACCTAAGTTGTAGATCTGAGAGTTTCCATAGTCAAAAGAGTTAACTGCGGGGGCACTAGGGAGTACAGGCCACTTTGGTCGGATGCCCCCGTAGTGAACCTAAGCCGTTGATTTGGGAGGAATGGATGGCTGAGATGAACTCGGCAGATTGGCAATCAGCAGAGAAGAGGGTCCGGGAAGGAGGTTTTTTGGATTTGTGATGTACCGATGTGCGATGAGCCGATGAGTCGGTGGGCCGAAGGGCCGAGCGCTCAATCACGGAGCCTAGTTTTGTGGAGGAGAAAGGCGGAAGGCTTAAGCCCTCAGGGGCTTAAAGACTATATATAAAAAGGTCAGAAAATAAGCTTAAAAGGTGGGTTTTTTTTTTTTAGCCTTTTGATGTTCCGATAGGAAGGAAAAAGGGTTTTTAACCAAGTAAAGGGTTTTATAATGGTTAAAAATGTGTTTTTATGAGAAAATGAGGGTAGATGAGGGAGAAAAAGGGGTTTTCTAGGGAAAAATTTGACAGAGGATAGGAGTAAAAATAGGTAAAAATGGGTGAAATGGGAAAATTTATGAAGGCGAAATGATGAAAGAGGGGCTTGAAAATAGTCTCCTTGTGATAACAACAGTGTTTTCTTTGAGGAATTTCAATGAAGGTTATCAATGAAATGGATTTCTTGAAAATAAGGATCACAGAGAGGCTTCAAGAAGTCACAAATTTTGCATGAAATTTGTTTCTTGAAGGCTAAAGACCTGTTTTAGCCATCATCAATTATGACAAAATTTTATTGATGGCTAACAATTACCAAAACCCTAGGAAGGCTAAGGTGACCCATCATCCTAGCAAGACCCAAAACCAGCCAAGAACGACATGTGTTCTATGCGATAGAAAATACCACATGGTCAATCAATGTGAGGAACTCAATAAACTCACTGACAGTCTTCGCACGGTCACCACCATACCACAGATCCATCTCTCTAATCAACAGAAGATCACACAATGCTATTGCGGGATTTTCTCACTATTCCACCACACGATGAATTGTGAATGCCTCCCAAGGTTACGAGTGGCAAGGGAAACATTGAAATTGAACTCCCTGAAGGAGCTAGACCAACCAAAGCCAAAGACTCGGAGATGGAAGAAGCACAAACATGCCCAAATGCCCAATCATCTATAAGCATCCACTTCGGGCATAAATATTAGTGTTGGTTCTCACACCATCTACTCGATAGGAACCTTGATGCCATGCACCATGTGCACAAGTCCCATAAGTGAAACTGATTTTTTCCCCTTAAAGGAAACATTTCGGCACCTCTACACTCAACGCAACTTCCAAATCCAGGAAAGAGCGCATACCCTTAGTACGTCGCCAGAAGAGCACGAGTTTTCTCTTAAACAAAACACCACAATGGAAATTATTCTACCATTTAACACTAACGATACACAACACCATATATGATTCATATCATCATGCATGGGAACCATGACTCATGTTGTCTGCTCATATTTCATTGGTGTCAAGATAGCTACAACTACCACAACAGTAGTTGTATCATCAACGCTGCAAACCCAACCCATCTGCACCCTGTCAACCTCGTCTAATTCCACGAAATCAACCAAGGAATCATATTCATGTCTGTCGACCATCACTGTTAGGCCCGAACCAATTCCTCATGGACTCACACAAACCAATTCCCCCTTAAACATCTTATTTCATTTATATGAGGATATTCTAGAGGCCATGACGGAACCAAATTGTTCGTGGGACTCAATGCATCATCGCTTTTTGTTTCTTCCAGAAAAAACGTTCAGACCTAAAAACCCAGAAACCCAACATAAATATTCTCACAGGTCGGTAGAGCTCTACCCTCCATGGCATCCATCACTCATGTAGACCATACACAAAAAGTCTGGATCCATGGCCACAAAATCCAAGCCCGAGAAGTACTTCATGTTCATTCATCCATCATACATCAAGTCAATTTTTACCCATATCATTTTAAAACTCCTTTCCCGGGATACCATTCTCATAAGTGGATCAAAGGCGTACTACTGCGTCTTGCACTCGGCCTATCACACCCCCATTAGCATATCCCATCTGCGACACTTTTCCTCCTCTTCGTCACCCCCGCATCGAAACCAACCAATGGGGCCCCCACCCTCAGCAAAACACACTACTCACACCATCGTGACAGATTATTTTCATGTTTATAGGGGCTCCCATCTCTTTGCTTGTACATCCAAACCCATTTTATATTCTTTTGGCAAGTGTACAAATATTTTTTAGGAGAACACTCCCACCCATCCATTCACATTTCTCACTTGACAGTAGTCCCTAATCACCCTTGTTTGGAGCTACACATTCTTTACAACACCCCACCATGACACTCATAACAACCATACACCCACCTTGTATGTCCTACCAGCTCCAGGGATTTCCTCACCAAAAAATTTTATGACTGTCGCCACTCGCATTTACAGCTCCAGCCTCGGGCCACTTAAATACCATCATCAGTTATAGCCATTTCTCATCATCATTCCTAATTTAACGTATCACACCACACCCTACTACATCAAAAACCCAAGTCCCTTGCATCAGTCCTCATCTTGGTCGGTTGATGCTTCCTTCTTATCGACTACAGCAAACATTTTCCAAGAAGGAGGTAGTACCTTGGATGACTCCTCACCTCAATAAGGGCATCCTCGGATGGCACTATGGGAATCATCATTTCCCATTGATGTCATCGATCCTCTTGACATTCGACTTCAATCATACTTCATAACTGTTGCACTCTGTTAGAATTCGTTGAAGACCCATGACTTTATAATCATCTCTTTCAGCAATGCTTACATGGTAAGGTCCCAAACAGTCAAAGACCCATGCATACAATGATCACTTGTTCTAAACAAAGGTTCCATACCAATATTATGTGTGTGGGAACCACATTCAACCTTCTTTCAAAGAAAAAATGCCCAAGAGGGCATCAGAAACCATCGTAATCAACCAACAGTAGATCACTACCAAAAAGTAACATAAACAGAACCATTATCTGTCATATAAGCTTAACTAGTCAAAATATCATGAGCATGGGACATGCCATCCTCATAGAAATATTTTATTCATTCCATATCTTTCAAGTTTCCAACAGAGCATGATGTCTTTTTAATCACTGAAATGGGTCTCTAACCTCAGTTCTAAAGCAAGTTACTCTCTCCCTCTCAAAAGGACCACAGAAAAAAAGAAACTATAATTTATTTCGGCTATACAGTTCTTCCTAGACCTCATACATTAGGGGGAAACTGTTAACACTGGAAAATCGTATAGGAAGACACTAAAAAATGTTAAGGATAAGGTACAGATAAATATTTTCAGGGAAGAAATACATTAGAGGAGCTAAAAAATTAATTTTTCCCAAGGTTAGAAGAAAATATTTTTGAACTGCGCACAAGAACCACTCACTCTGAGCGTGCATTACAGCTTTTCCTTTGATATTCGTGCACTACACGGATATCCCTTTGATAGCCACTTGGTCCTATGGATGTGGAATGTCACCATCTCGGACCACTTGGCACACTTGGAGAAAAATATTCTCACTCAACCTAGCCAAGTATAGTTGCCTTTGAGCCACCTAGAGGCTTTAGTGCAGCACACAAAGGAATCATACCCCCACTCTTGTGTCACCATCAATCTTGGACCAAGAAAAGGAGGGAAAAAATGAAAATGGTCTACAAAATCCTTCCATGGGAAGAGAAATAGGAGACACATTGTTACGTTGGCCAAATTTCTCCTTAGCAAACTAGATTTTGTTGTCCAGCAGCAAGAGGATTGGAAGGATTTATTTGCTGGCCATCTAACATCTCAATCCAAGAGAGAATATTTCACCACATGTTCGTCGATCTACCATCCTTTGAGAGGGAAGAGAGGCTCTCTGAAAACTTGAGGGGGGAGATACCCCCTTGTCATGGATATTAGAGCTTTGTAGCTTGAAGGATCCACTATAATAGATTTATCATTCTATCTTCTACTACTACCCACACCTAATAAAGGGAGAAAGCTCTACATTGTTTAGTTACTAGTGTGTTTGATCTATTGAGCGTGTTTCTTATGCATGTTGTTTTGTTTTTTGTTTCATTGTTTATGTAGCATGCTATGTTTCCATTTAACTTAGCTTATTACATGTTGAACTTGTTCCACTAATGTTTGACAAACCAATTTTACATGTGACTTGTATGTAGGTAAGCAGCCTCCCTATAAAGTAAAGTGTATCTCGTCCGCCCATGCACCGAATACAATACCATAGGGGATAATTCCTAATTAAAAAATGCAAGGAAATAGGGACTTGGGCAAGTAGAAAATTGGTTAAGTATTGGCCAAGTCTTGTCTATGAAGTAGTGAGACGGATAGAGATAGTGAAAAGGTTGCTCGGGCTTGAGAAAATCATTGTAATATTCTCATATTTTCTGACTAATGCAATATACAGATAGCAGGGGTTTTTAGTTGTGGATTTCCCTAGGAAATAATTGTGTAATGTGCTTATTGAATTATTTATCTTGTATGCTTCGTGATTTCTCGATCGTTTATTTGTTTCTGTTGATGAGTATAGTATATTCAAGTCGATTTTTTTAGTAAATTACAATTTGAAATTTGAACCTTGTTACACAGTAATTTTTCACCGTCCCTACCATTCCTCGTCCCGCACAATGGAGGACCCATAATGTGACCTGTGAACACAGTCATGTACTGAAAACATCATCATTACATCCCTCTGAGTATGAGCTTCATTTCCCCTTGAGACATCTCCTTGCAAAATCCATGAAAAACAGCTCTTTTTGCATTGGCGCGGGTAGACAGTTCAGTACTCGCGCCACTCAGGGAAATCCTGTAAAGAGGTCGCGCCACTTGGCGCTCTGTCATAGAGCAGCAATCGCGCCACCCATTTTGGGGACTGTTTTTTATATATGGATGGCGGAAGTTGAGTTCAAACAAACTCACAACCACTGCCTATCTTGAGTTGGGAGGTTTGGCTACGGGAGTTCTATGGAAGGGAAGTAGTTTTGCCACCTTCTATGGAACCTTCCTTGTCGATAGGGCCAATCCCATAATAATAGGGATCCCAACTCCCTCCTTCCCCATCTATAAAAGCTTGCTCAGATCCATGGCAAGCTAGTCTTGAAGTGCTGAAGCTTTGCATCTCCCTATTCCCAAGTGCCTTTGTGCTGTAAAGAATCCTTTCTTTCCCTTAAGGCCCATTAAGCAAGGAGACCATTGTTACGAGACTCTGGAGAGGTTTCCCTTTCCTTGGCGAACTTTGCGAGACGTGGAAAACCGGAGACCCGTTCGAAGGAGGCTGCGACGTCAGAACTCGGTTGTAACTTCTATTCGTTTATCACTTTAATAGATGACTATGATTATGGTTCCACTCCTTTTGCAATCATGTTAATGCGAGTAATATCTTTTCTGACCGATATTTAGTTACGTATGCTGGTTCCTATGCAGGTATCTGTTCGTCTCTTCTGTGTGCAGGTGTTCGTCCACGGAGATCGTGGAAGGATTGTGATCTGCCAGGGCTGAAGGACGGGGGCATCTTCTTCTTCAGATCTAGCGTTGGAATCCAGGTAGGCTCTTATCCCAAGTCTTTCATCTCGTAACTAGGAGCTTGCGTCATAGCATTGTTTGTTTGTTGCTAGACCCCTGCTGGGCTAGTAGGGATCGCCTCTGTCCGCAGAGGGGATTTACCTCCTCAACAAACCTATAAGGAATTTCTACATGGTATCGAAGCTAAAATCATTATAGAAGCGAAGAATATGAAGTTATATTTGCAGGAGGAACAAGTTCTAAAGATCTATTCTTCAGATCTAGCAACAGGATCAGGATGGTGTTCTATGGTCTAAGGCTCGATTATGCCCTTGAGGGTAGCTCGAATTACATTGCTTGGAAGGACCGGATGGAAGCAGTCATGGAAGATAATGGTTTCGAGGAAGACATTGATAGCAATGTTCTGAAACCAATAGTTTTTTATGCATAGAATCTATTAGAATGGAAGAAAAATATATCCAAGGCAAGAAGGATCTTACTGGAAGGAGTTTCAGATCATATTATCTCGAACCTCCATGGGAAGGAGACTACATATGCAATGTGGAAAGCCTTAACAGACTTCTTTCAGAATATAAGTGACCACAGGAAGTTGGCATTGAAGGAAAATATTTGGAAAATTCAAATAGAAAAGGGTGACAGAATACCACAGTACTTAAGAAAGTTCACCCATTGTCGACATGAGCTTGGGAGTGTTGGTGTTATATTTATTGAAGATGATCTGGTCAGCCTAGAACTTCTATGCATTCCCAAGAGCTGGCACTGCTACAAGGATTATGGTAAATGGGAGGGAGAAGCTACCAGAGTGGGAGCATTTTTGGTCTGACTTGGTGTAAGAAGAGATAAGGCGGAACCTCCTCCAATCATGATGATGAGAAGAATTGTGCCTTGGATGGAAAGGGAATAAATCCCAATCCAAATGAGATTCTTGTCCAGTAGGCAAGAGGTGTTAATCTAGGTTGTCATTGGTGTCAGTATGGAAATAGGATGATGATGATGAAGAAGAAGTGTTAGTCATGTACCTTGATGAATAATAATGAATGACCATACTTGTTGAAGGACCAGAGGATGTCCTTTAGTGATATGGATGATGGAATACTACATGATGACATGATGTTGCATGTAATTAATGACATTATAAGCCCATGATTAAGAAGGAAAACAATGAAGAAAAGAAGCCCGTCACTCAAATGCATTCTATCATATCTTCATTTCTACATCAAGAAATGACCAATCACATTAAAAAATATTTTTCACTACCTTGGAGGCAGAATTTATCTATGAAACCTTCAGCATCCTCTAGAGCATATTTTTAGCTTTATAATGATATCTTACTTGGCCAAAAAATCCAAACGGTGAGGGAGAACGAGAATTTTCAAGATAACAATATTATTCTGGTCTTGGAGCCGACCTATCCTAGCCTTCCCATGTTGGCCTCCTTGTGGAGACATGTATTTTTTTTTAGCATTGAGAAAACCACTATATATACAGTGTTCGGACTCCATTCTCCATCATCCTTTCGGTCAACCATCACTGAATATCACCATTGTTCACAGCTCGTGAACAAAACGAAGAAAAGGAGCTCAGAAAATACAAAAAAGGAACAATATTCATAGGAAAAAGTGTGAGTTATAGTTTACTACTTGTGAACTAGGGCACCAAAGAAGGGTTTGAAAAATAGTTTGATTGTGGAATGTCTGAACACATATTATCTATCTCATTTTATACACTGTATCTCAAACTTCACTTCAGAGTTATTACAGCAAGGTTGGGCACTAAAAAGTGTTGAAATTTCAGTGGATCTGTCAAACAATAAATTTCAGACTGGTACATATTAACTCAGATCTATAGCAAGACCCTTGGACCTACTTTAGAGCCTCATACTTATATTGTAGTTACTTCAGACTATGGTTCATCACTTCGGACCTAAGTGGGTGCAATGAGGGTTCTTCGGACCTGTATCTTCACCTTGGGGTAGGAGCTCCTAAACACAAGGTTGGTGCCTTGGATAATATAGGTTCGAAACCCTAAAGGTCGGAGCCTCATTAAGTCCAATTTGGTGCTTGGAAATCATTGTACTCGTTCATTTGTAAAAGGATCATTATCCTTCTTTCTATAATATATTATTCATTTCTCTATTTTTGTGTAGAATCTAACTAGTTATAATAATAATTGAAAAGAAATAATGATTCAACTCCCTGTCAGTGTTTCCAACAATAAGGACTTGTCAAAGAGCAAATTTTTTCATTGTCATGAGTTGGGACATTATGCCACGAAGTTTCCGCATAAGAAGGTCGGCAAGAAGCCCTCAGGAGGAGCGGAAAGTGAAGCTCTTACTTCATAATTTGAGTTGGATTTCACCTTCATTGCATGCATGGTGACATCAGTGATGTGTAGTGTGTGTTATTCGTATGGTGGGGCCTCATTCCATATGACGGGCAACAAATAATTTTTTAGCGACTTTGAGGAGAAGGACCTCCATATGCACATCGAGATGGGTGATGATGGAAGGTATAGCACGACCATAATCAGCTCTATTACTTATCAGAGGGAGTCTAGTTCTCCTCTCACATTAAAATATGTCATGTATGTTCCAGGTCTGAAGAACAATTTAGTTTCAGTTTCTATGTTGGAAGACCGTGGCTACGATGTGATATTTAGCAAAGGAAATGCTTTCCTTCATCACATACCAATGGGAAAAGTGAATCGTATCGGGGTTCGGGCAAATAACCTCTACAACTTGGATGTACAATATTTTGTTGCAGAGTCGAGACATCAATGAATTATGGCATAGGTGACTTGGCCATTTTCACCATGGAGCTTTGAAGATCATGTAGCAGATTTCTAACGTAATTCCCAAGGGTTCACTAGAGCAACGAGATACATGCAAAGGGTGTATATTGGGGAAGCACACCAAAGCCACCTTTCATGATAAGGATAGTCGAGTGCAATAGATCCTTGAAATATTTCACTCATATGTGTGTGGTCTATTCTCGACATTGTCCACAGAAAAGCACAGGTATTATGTGATATTTGTATATGATTTCTCATGTAAGTGTTGGATATTATTCATGTGGAACAAAGACCATACATTCTCAAAATTTTGTGAATTTAAAGCACGTGTTGAGAAATACACAGGCAGGAAAGTGAAGGATCTCAAGAGCGACAACGGTGGATAATATGTGTTGAATGAGTTCAAGAAATTTTGTGCATCATAAGGCATTCTATGAGATTTAATAGCACCCCATAACCCACAACAAAATGGGGTTGTTGAATGGAAGAACAGAAGTAGAGTAGGATTTGCACGGGGGATGTTGCATGATCAGGGCCTATTGTTGCACTTGTGGGTTGAAGCATGCAACACAATGGTATATGTTCAGAACATGAGCCCTCGTCATATTCTCAGGATGCGTACACCATAAGAATCTTTTTCAGGTAAGAATACAAATGTGTCACACTTCAGGAACTTTGGTTCATCATTTTATTTTCATGTTTCCAAGGATGCAAGGAAAAATCTAGAATCGACAGCAAATTTGGGAATATGTGTGGGGTACACTAATACACCTCACAACTATCGGGTGTACCTTTCATCTCACAAGATGATATTTGTTCGTAGAGATGTGAAGTTTGATGAAGAGAAGCCCATGAGATGTTCCCTTAAGAGGGAGCTTCAGTTTCATTGGAGAACTTTTGAGGTCTAAAATGGGCCTCCTAAGAAAAATGTACAACCAAAATAACCTTTATAAGCACCAATAGAATTCAAGATGATGATGTCAACCATGGGGGATGATTCACCATTTTTGGGGTTAAAAAGTAAAACAATTAAAAAATAATAAAATAATAAAACTTCTTTTTCAACTTGTATTTTCAACTTATCTCCCTAAGTTTTTACTCAAATTTCGAGTAGGAGTACTTGTTAGATGTAAAATTTAAGTCCTCGTCCAAGGACTACCCATGTTGCATACTTTTGATGGACCCTGCTACACAAAAAATGAGAAATACATGAAAAAAAAATGATTTTCATGTATTTCTAATTATTTTCATGTATGAGCCAACCTCCCTTCAGCATTAATGATAGGCACATTGGGGATGATGCCCACAACCCTTCGCATGAGTGGCAAGGGTGGCAAGTGGTACCTCCGCATGCAAGCACAGGCAAGGTGGCGACAAGTTGGCTTTCACAACAGCACTAAAATGATGACGAGATAAGTGTGGGGGTTTCATTGTGTGTTGAAGATTGCAACAAGAAACAGTGAAGGAGGCATCCTGAAACATCATTCCTGATCCTAGTTGGAAAGTGATCACCTAAACTAGATGGGGCCCACACAGGTGATTTTTGTTGCAAAGTCTATTTTTAGACTATGTCTATTTTTAGACATGTCGATCATATTCTATGAGTTGCAGGATGCTATTTTTGGATCATTTTTCAAGTTGGAAAAATATATGGACTTCTATTTTTAGACATATTGGGCGGAATCTATTTTTAGATTGCCAGCCTAAACATAGATATGTCGAATATTATTAGCTCTTAATAATATTTGGACTATAAACATTATCTTATTCTCTTAGAGCACTTCAGTTAAGTGCACAGATGTGGCACAGGAGCTGACAGAAGGAATTACGCTATTCCTGAGGGTTAAGTGGAGCTATTGCATGGAGACTTCAGTTAGAACTCATGTGACAGAGTTTGGTGGAGTTATTGAGGTAGTTGGTGGAGTTGTGTTCAGTTTAACTTAGTTAAACATAGTTGAGCTAGTTGTATCTAGTCTAACTGATCGATACACTAGTGAGAGTGGTGTGAATTAATTATTAATTAATTCACTAATTATTAACTCATTAATCAACTGAAGAATACATCAGTTAACTATAGTGCATGGACAGTTTCAGTGGAGACCAGTGAAGAGGTAGGTGAAAGAGCAGTGTGACTATCAGTTGTGACTATAGTGTTGCATGATTTGCAACACACAGTGGTTGGAGATTCCAATGAAGATTGTGTGAGAAAGGATGGGGTAATTAGAACTCATCTAGAGCCATTCTTCAGCAGGGATTGCACAGTAGAGGAATGCTAAAGGCTGGCAAAGATCGGTGCATGGATTTGCAAGATCAGGGCCTGATTAGTGTGTAGAAATTGCAGATTGTACTGAGAGCTTTGTGAGGAGCTTTGTATAATGATTGTTACATGATCTCTATGACATATAATATACAGATAGTTGGGGTTTTTCAGCTTTAAGCTTTCCCATAAATTATTGTGTTCATATGTGTGAATTTTTATGGTTTTAATGTGTGCATGAAATTGATTTTATTTCTGCATGTAATGATCAATGGTAGAAGAGATTATGTATTGTGCATGAAGTCAAATAGTGTGTGATCAAAAGAATATCGGATGTATAACATATCAGTTATATAATTTCTACATTGTGAAGGAACGTTTGGCTGTAGGAGGGATCGTGGGACTGGAGACCCCCAATGCACGACCTCCTCTATAATTCTCAAGTTTCCTGACATAAAACGGAGGAATGGCTCGTGGGTCAACGCTCTCTAGGAGTCCTTCTACTCGTAGGCGTACCAAGAGCCCTGTTGGACGCGACCGTGGTAGAAGTGACAAGGGGAAGGCCAAACCAGAGGAGTGGAAAGATTTAATTCCAAACCCAGGCCAAACCCGAGGGAGGCTCACTCAATTAATACAAACCTTTTTCATGTATTGGTCTATGAAAATAATTCTCAGAAAATATCTTGAAAATATTTCCATGAGCTTGGTGGCTCTCACACAGGACTTTCCAAACTACACAATTCAGTTTGATAAGCTCAATTTTTAGTTAAGGAAGCAGGATGGTCGACTAGACTGCGTTGACCACCACATCCCCTGGATTTCCAAGCCAATGGAGAAATATTGAACCTCAGTTAAAGACTCGGCACCTGTGGAGTTAGCCTCCATCCCAGATGAGGCTGAGTAATTTCAAAATGGAAAACTGTGTTTTTTTATTACTAGTTATATGTGAATAGCTTTTAAATTTCAAATGTTCAGTAGATATGATAAGCAAGATGGTAAAGACTGTAAGGGATAATATTCAGGCCATTTTTGCTTGTTTCAATAGACCTAAGACTCTATCTTTTTAGATGGCATACCACGCCATCAAGTGGCCAATAGATCTGGTTTCCCGTCATGGGTAGGTTGAGGCCACCAAACTATTATATATGGATGTATCATGTTCTAGAAAATGAATGAAAATAGAGTACTACGAAGCTTACAAAAAAAAATCATGTAGTGGGGTCCATTTAAAGTATGTAACATGGGTTCTCCTTGGATGAGGAATCAAATTCCACATCCAACGAGTGTTTCCACTCGAAATTTGAGTAAACCCATAGGGATATAAGTTGAAAATACGAGTTGAAAAAATAGTTTTTTTTTTTTCACTCTCAAATTTGATGATGTAATATAATATTATTTTATTATTTCCACTATTCTTTTATAATTTCCTTAGGAGGCCCATTTTAGACCTCAAAATTCCCTAATGATGCAGATGGGGAGATTTTAGCTCCAATGAAATAACATCAGGATGTTGTGGAGCAACCACAAGCAAAGGAGAAGAGAGTGGAGGCACCCACTCATGCAGAGACATCCAGAGATGGAAGGAAGCACACCATAGAAGCTAACAGAATGATGCATGATGCTAGAGAGAATGTGAGAGCACCCACATCACAACGCATGTAGAGGAGGCCACCAGATCGTTACATTGGATGAGCGAGAGTGTAGATACTGAGCCATCCTCATTCGAGGAGGAAGTGTAGCAACCAGTATGGGTTGACTCCATGGTAGAGGAATATGCTTCCATTATCAAGAACAATGCTTGGGAATTTGTCCCAAGACCAAAGGGAAATTCAGTGGTAGGTTCCAGGTGGATCTACAAGGTGAAGCAAGCATCATATGGGAGTGTCGAGAAACACAAGGCCAAATCTGTGGCCAAAGGGTTCTCTCAGGTGGAGGGAATTGATTATGAGGATGAATTTTCTCTAGTAGCAAGGTACTCTTCAATTAGATCAATTCTAGCACTTTCATCACAGATGGGATGGAAGATACATCAGATGGATTTGAAGACAGATTTCCTCAATAGAGTGATCGAGGAAGAGGTGTACATAGTGCAGCCAAAAGGATTTGAGACCTTCGATAGAGAGTCATGCGTGCAGAATCAAGCAAGCCTTGTATGGATTGAAACAAGCACCTCGTACTTGGTACACCAGGATCAATAGCTATTTCACCAGGTTGGGCTTGACCAAAAGTAAAGCAGATGCAAGCCTTTACCATATTGTGGTTGAAGGAAAATTATTGAATATAGTATTGTATGTCGATGATTTAATTCTAACAAATGATGAGAAGCTGATAAAATCTTGCAAAGAGGATTTGGCAATATAATTTGAGATGAAAGACATAGGGCTCATGCATTATTTCCTTGGTTTGTAAATTTGGAAAGGAGATGGGGGAATTGTTCTCAAGGAAAGTATGCCAATGAGATATTGAATAAGTTTCACATCGAGAGAATAAAACCCATGGAGACTCCTCTAGCATGGAATTGGAGGAAGGAAGATGTTACTTCAGGAAAAGTGGTTGAAGCTACGATTTACAGGAAGCTTGTGGGTTCACTTATGTACTTGGTGAACACATGATCGGACATGTGTTATGCAGTTAACCAACTTAGTCGAGTAATGTTTAAGCCAATTAAACTCTATTGGAAGGCATCCAAACATATGTTGAGATAACTCATAGGCACCAATCAGTTTGGTCTTTGGTATAGACGGATGGACAGAGTGAAGTTGCAAGGCTTCGCAGATTGGGTAGGGAGTCCATCAAATAGGAAGAGCACATCAGGAGGAATATTCAGTATTGGGTCAATAGTAGTTTCTTGGTACAATAGGAAGCATAGATAAATTGCACTCAGTTCAGCTGAAGTAGAGTACATGGATGCTAGTAAAGCAGCTTGTGAGGCTATCTAGATGAGGAAGATCCTTGTTGGGCTATTTGGTCAACGGATGGATCCCATAGTGATTTAATGTGACAACCAGAGTTGTATCAAACTTTCTCTAGATCCATTTTTCATGATAGGTCCAAGCATATCGACATCTGGTACCACCATCTCAGATATTGTGTGAAGAGGCGGATCATGTTGCTAAAGTACATTCCTATAGAGGAACAGGGTGCAAATATTTTGAATAAGGAACTTTCAAGAGGAAAATTCGAGTTCCATAGAGGCGGGATTGGGGGATCTGATAATCACTTTCTTACTGAGAGGGAGTGTTGAACATGGCACCAAGAAATATTATAAGTTAATTTTCCCTTGAATTAAATTAGAATAAATTGTAATTCCACATCACAAGACAACTTGAACGAGTTAACTAAGTTAGTTTTAATTAGTTGGTTCAATTAAATCGATTTGAGGGCCTAGCTTGAGTCATGTTATAGAGAGTCTCGTTTATAGGAGCCTAGGTTGAGTTTATTTTGAGCTGTAATTAATTAGTTCAGTAAATCTGAGTTAAAGTTAGTTAAACTAGTTCCAACTATTTGAGCAACTAGTGGGAGGTCAAGTAGTGGGGTGTGTACTCTGTGATCAACCAGTTAACTGATAAATCAGCCATAATAAACTCATGCATGTGTGATCTACGAGTTACCCAGTTGAGATTGGAGTTCAAAGGAAATGTACTATCAGTTGTATAATCATCCAAATTGTATAGGTGGTTCATGCAGTCAGAGGAAGTCCTATGATGGATTGCGTAGTTATGGATGAGGAATTTCCCTAATTAATAGGCTCTAATTTTTAAATGAACAATGCAAGGAAATAGGGACTTGGGCAAGCAGAAAATTGGTTAAGTAATTTCCAAGGCTTGTCTAGGAAGTAGTGAGACAAATAGAGATAGTGCAAAGGTTGCTCGGGCTTGAGAAAAGCATTGTAATCTTCTCATGTTTTCTGACTAATGAAATATACCTATAGCAGGGGTTTTTAGTTGTGACTTTCCCCAGGAAATAATTGTGTAATATTCTTTCTCTTGTATGCTTCGTGATTTTGTGATCGTTTAATTGTTTCCGCTAATGAGTATAGTAGATTCAAGACTATTGTTTTAGTAAATTACAATTATCAGTTTTAATCTATAAGGAATTTCTACACTAGATATAGAGGTTATAGTCTAGATATAGATAAATAGAGAAATATATATACATATATGGATCTAGATATACATGTATAAACATAGTGATCTAGATATAGAGAAATAGCGAATATCCTGATTCAATGATATCCTAGGATCGACAAGTTTTTATATCTAGAGGTTATGATCTAGATACAAATAATTAGAAAGCATATCTAGATCTAGAGGTTGTGATCTAGATATAGAGAAATATAGAAATAGTCTTTTTGAGAAATAGATAAATATATCTAGGTTTGTGGATCTAGATATACATGTATAAACATAGTGATCTAGATAGAGAAATAGAGAGTGAATATCCTAATTCAATAATATCATACAATTAGAAAAATTATATATCTAGAGGTTGTGATCTATA
The DNA here is from genome assembly GCA_034641835.2 of Pinus albicaulis. NCBI lineage: Eukaryota > Viridiplantae > Streptophyta > Pinopsida > Pinales > Pinaceae > Pinus > Pinus albicaulis. Next base: position 1,252,878,810 of record CM076570.1, on the reverse strand, counting down.
TATATATAAATAGAGAGTGAATATCATGATTCAATAATATCATCATGAGACTCCTCTAATTAAATGTTTCAGAGCTAGACAACCCCTCAAAAAGACTATCAAAAGGTTGGTTAAAATTCACTCCCCTTATGTACTTTTCAAGAAACGATAATGAATGATCAATAAGCTTCCCATCTTCTAGAAATAACTCTTCCCTCCTGGTCCTTTGTATTCTCTAATGCCTTCGGACACTTTAGTGGTCTAATCTTTGATTGGAAATTGCACAATATTTTGTGTCTCTTTGCATGGTCTATTTGATCGAGACTGAGCTTAGAATTAAAATTAAGTGATTCGGAAGATGTATAAACCTATATAAACATTTATTGACATTATCTAGATAGGAAAAAAAAATGGATTTCAACTGTCTTGCTTGTTTTTATTATGGAAAGTTGATCCTTGGGGGGGATCTAAATTTATCCCTGGGATTCTTTGAGATATTGGGTCCCGTGGTTCATCTTGATTCTTTGGAAGACTTATTCATTGATATATTATATTCAAAAATTCTTGTAGATGTTCTCCCCCCAAATCTTTCTCCAAACTAGAGCAATAATTTCTTGGGAGAAGATTCTAATCATTTCCCTATATTTCTAGACCTAGAGGGATCACCCAACAAGCGTATGGACCCTTTCAAGTTAACCCTCAATGACTTGAATATTATACAAGAATTGAAAGATAATTGGAGTCTTCTTAATTTACATCTACCTAAATCTCACCCCATCCAATTTAATAGGAATTTAAAAGCAACAAAAAAGGTCATATCTAGCTAGGAAAATAGAAAAAAGGAGATTAATAACATACTTTTTTCTAAATTGGAAGCTAAACTGGAGTCTCTAATTACCAACTCTGATCATAATAACCTCATTGAATATACTGGAGATATGATTAAATCCCTTTAGGTTAAAAATAGGGATACCTTATTGGATAAGGAAATGGAATGGACCTAAAAGTAGAGCCTTGTGGCTTCAAGATAGGGATGATAATACCAAGTATTTTCAACAGAAAATTTGTTAACACCATTTGATATATTACTAATTATTTATGGACCCTTTCAATGCAACCTTGCTTGTGCTTATCCCAAAATTTGACCATCCAGAATCCTTTGATCATTTCAATCCCATTCCCCTCTATAACTACATCAATAAAATCATCACTAAAGTTATTTCCACTCGTTTGAAGCCCTTTCTCTCTGAAAACATCTCTCATGAAAAATTTGTCTTTCTTGAAGGTCGTCAGATTCATGAAGCCAGGGATAGCTCAAAAGGTTTCCATTCCATTCAAACTAGGAATAAAAAAATCCATCATATTCAAAGATTCCCTGACCTCTCAAGGGGTATTGATCATGTCCATTACCTCTTCATTCGTCACATCCTGATTCACTTAGAATTTCATCCCTCCTTTGTTTCTTGGATGACATCCTATTTATGAGGATTTAACCAGATATTATAGTGTCGACAGCGAAGAATTTGGTCGCCTCTTAGGTTTCGTAATGTCTAAAGAAGGCATTCGGATAGATCCTCCTAAAGCGGAGGAAATCATCAATTTTCTTCCTCCCTCTTCTGTCCACCAACTACAAAGCTTGTAGGGGAAGGCCAATTTTCTCTGTTGGTTTGTCTCGAACTACACTGATATTGCCAAAGGATTCACTAGCTTATTGAAAAAGGGAGTCCCATTCATTTGGGATGAAATTTCCCAAAACTCTTTCGATGCTTTGAAGAAAGCCCTGATCAGTGCTCCTTTATTGCATCCTCCCAACTATCATCGCGATTATTTCTTGTATTTGGTCTCCGCAAAGAGCACTATTGGTATGGTGTTGGTTCAGGACAATGATGACGAACAGGAACATGTAGTTTACTACCTGATCCACAATCTCTTCGATGTTGAGACCCATTATTCTCATGTTGAGAAACTCGCATTGGTCGTTGTTCATGTTGTTCAACGTTTTCGTCATTACATTCTCCTGCATAAAATACTAACAATCTCCGACTACAACCCCATGACTTACATTCTTACACATCAGTTTCTTGGGGGGGGGAATCCTCGAAATGGATTTTTATTCTCCAAGAGTTTGAATTAGAGTTTTTTGTAGCCAAATTGAAGAAGTCACTTGTCTTTTCAAAGCTAATCTGTGATCTTCCCACTATGGTTGATCCCACTCCTTTCGTAGAATTGATTCCAGATGAATCGCTCTTTCTCATTAGTACTCTAGACCCTTGGTATGGATATCTCATCATTTATCTCCAAACCCAAACCTTTCGACCAGAGCTATCTCACTCTAAGAGACGGCAGATTCGTCACCAGTACCAACCCTATCGCATTATTGGAGAAACTTTGTATCACACCAGTGTTAACTCTATCCTCCGTCAATGTCTGACACTGGAGGAAGCTGAGAAAGTTCTTAATGACTACCACTCTGGGGCCTGTGGTGGTCACATGTTCGGTTATCCTACTGCCCAAAACATCCTTCGAGAAGGACACATTTGGCCATCTATTTTTAATAATTTCATTCTTGTTATTCACAAATGTCACGATTTCTAAATATATTCTCGGAAGGAACACGTCCCACCCTAACCCTTACACCCAGTTGTGACCGCCAGGCCATTTACGAAATGGGGCATTGATTTCGTGACCTATAACTCTTGCTCAGCCGAGGGGCATGGTTATATTATCGTCATCGTCGATTATTTTACAAATTGGGTCGATGATATGCCTACATATGATAATGAAGGTCTAACTATGGCGAAATTCCTATTTAATCATGTCATAGCTCGGTTCGGTATCTCGACAGCCATTTTCACTAACCATGGCTCTCATTTTCGAAATCATATGTTGATAGAGCTTACTTCTCAGGTGGGGCTATGCTTCGATAGCTCCACTCCTTATTATCCAAAGGACAATGGCCAAGTTGAAGTTGTTAACAAGGTTTTGGTGACAATGCTTCAGCGATCCAGTGGGAGACACAAACGAGATTGGCATCTCATGATTTTCTCAGTTCTGTGGGCTTACCGAACATCTTCTAAGACTGCTACTGAGTTTACACCATTTCAACTGGTGTATTTTCTGAAGTGACACTCCTGATCAAGTGTGAAATCCCTTCTTTGAAGCTAGTCATCGAGCTACTTATTGGTACTTCTCCAGAAGAGGAACATTTTCTTTACCTCAAGCGCCTCGATGAGGCCCAAAGACTTGTTGCTTTAGTCATTGAAGAACAAAAGAAATGAGTTAAGGATCAGTATGACAAATTTTTCAACCCTCGCATTTTCTCTGAAGGTGACTTGGTCCTCCTCTATGATAAAGCCCACGATAAATTGGGAGTCGAGAAGCTCGAGCCAATGTGGCACGGGCCCTATATAGTTCAACGTGTATTGGAAAGAGGTGCCTATGAGCTAGTATATTATGAAGGTAATCAATTATCTAAGCCTTGAAATGGGCTTTATCTGAAAAAAGTATTATGCTTGATCGTAAGTATGGTACCTTGTACATTAGTGTGTTATTCATTAGTGTGATTTTTTGTGATTGTTTGCTTTGCAGACATGTTTCCGCTACTTACCTAGTGTTCCAGTAGGTTTGCATATGCCTTCAATTCATTATACAGTTTCGTTGATGGTGCTTATCGTAGCACACAAAGCTTATCTTCCGCAACATGGACACTTTTTTCCCCTGATGACGAGTTGATCAATATACAAGGTATTTGTTTGGGTCTAACAACTAATAATATCGTCGAATATAGTGCAGTCATCGAAATATTATTGAATGAAATCAATCTTGGTATAAGAGATTTGGTTGTCGATTTAGACTCACAACTCATTGTGTTTCAGTTAAACGGTCATTATTCAATCAAAAACCCCATTATTTTGTGTATGTATTTACATGTTCGATTTTGGAAATAAATTTTGATTACATTACATATCATCACGTTCCAAGAAACTTGAATACATTAACGAATACATTAGCAAACTATGTATTAGATAGACATTTTTGTAATATGTAAAAAACCAATACATCATCATGATACATGAACATTTAGTAGTCGTAGAAACATCCATATGTGTGTGTGTGTGTGTGTGTGTGTGTGTGTGTCGATTATGTCAAGTGTGTTACATCAAAATCTCAAAAATATTGTGTTTTGTGACACAATGGCTCTATGAGCCTACATCAGTGCAAAAAACAAAAACTAAAGGTTATTATTCGGCCACATGGTGCTCATGATAGCATGGGAATACTTGTATCACTCGCCAAAGTAAGTGACGTAGTCGGCCTAAGACCCCCACGGTGAGCCTCTAATAGCGTAGTGGGATCTCGTCAAATTTTTTGTATTCTAGTATGCCCCTGGTCAGGCCTATCAGATTATGCTCCATCTGTTATTGGATCTGCCCCCTCCTCATAGGGAGCATCTTCAACCTAGTGTACTACTCTCCTAGCAATCAGAGACTTGTCGGTTGGTCTTACTAATCCTGTATCTGCAAAAATCATAATTTTAATTCTCGAAATACATACCAAAAACATTAAAAATTAAAAAACCAAAACACTTTTTACCTGCGTCGGACCACTATTCGCCCGGCAGAAGAGGCATATCTGGGTCACCTCTGAAGTAAATGCCTGCATATGCGTAGTCCTCGAGCATGATCTTTTGATGATGCAACAACTTGAAGAATGTGGTCAAGAAATGCATTTGTTATCCCCCTCCCTAACGGGGCATGATTTCACACCATCTCAAAAGCCTCGGGTCCCTCGAGGTTGGATCATGGATATCCAACTGTTGATACTGAAACAAAGGAACCCTCTCCAGAAATAAGGAAACCAAGATGGACCCATACCCAAATTTTTTCAACTGACTTGTTTTTCACTTGGCCAATTGGCTCTTCATATTAGCCAATAACCCCTTGTACCAGTTAAACATAGTATGAGCCAGACATTCCACCCCGTACTGGAAATGAGATTTCGTTTCCTTGTGCAACACCTAGGCTCTAGCCACTCAAGCCATGCAATTTAATATTGTGTGTAAGGGAATATTTGTGATATAGGATATCTCTACCTTCCCGCTTTGAGTCTTTTTAACCCCACGGAAGTGTCTCTGGATGAGCATACTGGTACTCTCACCTCCAGCACGAGCTCCGGAGAGTTGGATTATCTCCCCTCTCTTGGATAACCATGTAATGAAATAGACATCCATGACATCCAAATCAAGTACCTGGTCTCCAATTATGAATACTTGGCGATCCACATCCCATATCCCAATCAAAATTAAAGTAGCTCCAGTTGAGCTCTTAACCCTGATGTTTGGAATAATTTCAGTAGTCCACAATTCTGCAATGTGTTTACACAATTTGGGTCCTAGAGTGCTTCGCAATATTCCACCTCATGGCCTCTTTCTTTCCATTCAATGACCGTATTCGCTAGGATCACCTAAAAAACATGTTCAATTGACATTTTAGGGACTGTCAACGGAGCAGTTTTGGAAATAAACCTTTAAAAATTGGAGAATTTCTCATTTTAATTTCTTCCCCACGGTTGGTGCGACTGTGAAATTTGAAACAGTGCTAGTGGTGTGGTTTCCTTTCATGAAAAGAGCAACCAGCATGAATCCGAAGCTCGGATCAGCGTTGGTCGCAGCAAATATAAAATTTAGAAATCCCCCCTGCGCCACCCCCCCCCCTCCCAAATCACAAAATTTCTTAGACAAACTACTTAAAATGGAATTGAAATGAAGAGGAGAGTTTTAAATCTTACCTGTAGCTGATGGATTGTTGAACAGTTTCCTGGATCGGCTGCACCACTGATCTGAAGTTCGAAGAGAAAATGGGTAAAAGGAACTTTCAAAATTTACTCAAAAAATAACGGTGAAAATGAATTTACTTTGTCTATTGATAGATTTTTGAATATATTTTCGCCATTATTTTATTATTTTTTCTCGATATCGGTGATGTTTTTTTTTTTTTGGGTGCAGTGACAAGATCTTTACACCAACAGTGATTATTTCTTATGCAAACAATTTTATGTTATCTCTTTTTCGGACTCGGTAAAAAATAAACGAAAAAGGAATCCCGCTGGAGTCACCTTTCAGCTCTTTTCGTACTCTCGAAAAATGAACCGATTGTTGAGTAATTTTCATTTATAACTCGTTAAAGTGAATGAATTGACGTTGTCTCAGTATACACCCCTTTTCTAGGATGATATTTACTATTTACGAAAAAGGAATACCTTGATTGAACATGGTCAAGAGGTTCTCTCGGATATTGTTTTCTACCTTTTCGGATTCGAGAGATGATTTACAAAAAGGGACATGGTGGATTTTTATTTTCCGTTTCTTTTTCAAACTCCTTAAATGTTAAAAATACATTGAGTTACTCTTCCATCGGACTCATTAAATTTTAAACGGCTAAAGACTTGTCACCATCATGAGACCAAGTTCCTTCTTCCTAGGGCTTGTTAAAATTACTAGGATGGATTCATTCAAAGAATGAACTTATACACTTGGCATATGCTATCCTCTTCGCGTTGGCTATCAAAAATAAAGAGGTAATCATTAGCAATAAATGGGGAAAATTTGAAAGTGAACATCCTATGTGTATTTTAGGCAACTTATCGCTCTTGAACATGACAATTGTATGCAGTTCATGTCAGGTTGGGGATATCCTTCATTCGTCATTGTTCTTCCATGGGTTTAGGAAATCCATTTTCCTCCTATTCGATCACCATTTTTTTCATCGTGACCTCTGATCCCATTTGACTCAAATATTTCCACTCTCTGGTGTCGTGTCACCAATATGTTCAAGAGAAGTCCATTTTGTCAAAGTCAAACATCCTCTGCTTGTATGACCTTCTCTATTACAGTCCTGAATCACTCCTATCATATTGAGATCTTCATTGTTTCTTGTCAATTATGTGGGAATCCTTATGGCCCTCCTTCGATGAACCACTTCCTGTCGACTTCAGCTCATTATCCGGGACAATGATTTAGAAACTCCTTTTCAGTACCTTGGAACTTGCATGCCTCAATGGAAAGTTCTTCGTGTTCAATCACAGGTTCACATCACTACCCTTTGATTGAATGATTCTGCAAGTGTTCAACTTCAACACATTTATTCACACTTGTGGATTGTGTTATTGTACCTTGAGGGCCATCATCATTATTGGTGGTTTCTCTCGTGCTTGTTAGCGGTTTTCATCATTTACCGATAATCAGGTGGTTTCTACCATGTTCGACATCAGGTCATCTATTTACATGGCTATATTCGTACATTGAGTAGATTGAGATTACAGTGAAGACCCTGGATCGCACTTTTCATTATCCAAGTTGCATGGAGTTATTGAGTATTCACGATTGTACATATGATCATGTCTATACGGATGGTTGCGACCATACCGTGGATCCATTTCCATGATCTCTTTCAAACGGATGGTTGCGACCATGTCATGGGTTCATACATTATTTGATGTCTAGTCCACAGATATGTTATTAGGAATATTCACATCGGAGATGTCATATATTGTATTGTGTTTGATTTGGCAGGTTTCCTAGTGGTATTCTAAGTTCTTTTTCCTTGGTTCATAAATCATTTCACCCATCGCTCCTCGTTATGCCTTCATGCTTTAGGGGGCATCTATTACACAATAATTTTTCACCATGTTCACTTCTCGTCCCTAATCTTGAAGTGCCCTATGGAAGGTCATGTGCAATATATCCACCTAGAAAAAATACACAAATATATCCTCTGAAGAATCAAAGAAAGTTGCCTTGGAAGATCACTGGAGAAACTTGGTCAAAAACCTAAATTTATGGGTCAGTGCACTTCCCTAGTGGCCTGCCCGTGCTGATGGAAATTTAACAGTTTTGGCTTGGAATTTTTAGCGCCCTTTTTTCTAGGAAAACCACGTTGATCCCTTTCTGGCATTATTTCCTCAAATGGAGGAGAGGCTTCGACCTCCAGAAGCTCCAGGGAAATGATTTGGTTGTTATTCGGTGGTGATAGGTTCAAGCTCTCTGATTTTAGAGCTTTGATATTATTAATGGGGGTTTTTCCCTTAGAAAGTGGACCTTCCTCCTCCTTTAAAGGGCTCCCAACCTCTTCTCCCTTCCTATAAATGTATCTCTTTCCCTCCACTATTGGTTTGTCATTATTGGGTTGGTAAGATCATTCATTCCCTTTACACTCCTGTATTGTGATAACGCCTAAGCTATTCAGGAGAAGGAATTATTTAGAGCTTTGTTGAAGGACTCAGACATCACCAAAGGGAGGCCTCCAACTTCAAGGCATGGGTTGTAAGCTCTCTCTTCTATATTCATTAATAAAAAATCTAATGTTTTCTTTCTATATTTGTCTAATCACTTGTGAAAATAGTCTAATGTTCCTTGATCTGTTAGATAGCTGATGTTCATGAATATTATGTATTTGATTACGTTTATTGTTGCCTCTTTATCATCCACAAGTATTCATGTGCCACCAGTAGCAAGGAGCGAGCCTAAGGGATCGTGGATCAAGGCGATCATCAAATTGTTCAAGCATAGCATTAGGAAAAGGTACCTCTATCTCCTTTCTTGTCACATTTTGAATATTAGCTAAGGAAGCTTGCATTAGAAAGTCTCACAAGTTGCTAGACCCACTCTAGGGCTAGAGAGATCCCCTCTGTCCGTAGAGGGAATTTATCTTCACAAAAGAGTGTTCAAGCATAGCATCAGGAAAAGGTACCTCTATCTCCTTTCTTGTTTCATTTTCAATATTAGCTAAGGAATCTTCCATTAGAAAGTCTCACAAGTTGCTAGACCCACTCTAGGGCTAAAGATATTACCTCTGTCCGTAGAGGGGATTTATCTTCACAATTTTTTGTTCATGGCTGAGTCTTTCACCGAAGCTCTAAAACATTCATTCTCCCAAATAACTTAGGCATTATCACAATATGATCTAAAATTGATTGTTAGTTATTGTTGTGCTAATATCAGTTTTACATTTAATATGAAAGTGCTTATGTTTGCTTCTTGTACAAGGGTTTATACATGTGCTTCTGATTGATAAACAAACAAACTTGATGAGATTAAGTGGATTTCATGAACATAAAAGCATGGAAACTAACTGTTGAATAACAGCATATAAAAACATAGCAAACACATACAACTGAGTCAAATACACATGGTTTTGATGAAGGAGTTCACCCCTCCTGGGCTACATTTCCTTGGTCCATCTTCCATGGCATGGGCCTTTGTATTAGCTTCAATTGTGAAAAATGGTTGTTTACAGTCTCTTGTTTCCTCTGAAACCTACTCCAATGGCTCCAAAACATCAAAATCTACCAAGAATGACTCTTCCCAAGAAAAAATTGGTCAAAAATTGCATCAGTTATGGAAAAACAATTTTTTTTCCTACAATTTCTCTACTAAATCTGGAAACTGGCCAAATAAGTCCACTAAAACTAGAGCTCTATCGCATTTGGCGAACTCTGCCAACTGCATCTCTAGTTTAATCTCATCGTTAACTAATAGATAAGCGTGGATTAATATAATTAACCACAATTTGTTAGTGCAAAGCGCGTTTAAGATTTAAACGTGGATTATTATGGATCAATCCTCGATTAGTGGCTTTAAACATGATTTACATTTGAAATCTCTCATCGGTGCAAAACGCGTGCCCCTATTTATTTGCTCACAAGCATATGGGAGGGGGTTGGACCATAGGGCTAGCCCCCTCCAGACCCCCAACTGTGGTGCATACATAGTTTAAATATATGTGGGAGCCTTATGGGTTAAGACCCACGAAGTAGGGAAGGTGGTAGCGCATTAGAGTTGCCCGTGGGTGGTCGTGGGTTCGACCCCGACCCCTACACCAAATTTTGTTTTTCATTTCAATAATTCAGAACCAAGGTTTAAAACTTTGGAACATAATCATATATGCTTGCCCACCAATTGAGTGTCAATCCACCAAATCTATCACATGTCCGCCAGTTGTAGAGTGTCCCTCCATAATTACCTTGCTCTACCAAATGTAAAGTCCTCTCCAATAGCTCTGCCATATATAAAAGTGTTCCACCTTAGGCTAAGGCCTAAAACCTTAGAGCTTGAATAATATATGTGCCATGTATATAAATACATAGGTTCGAGGCTTGAATGATATGAGAAATTTGAAATTTATTTCAAGGTTGGAGGGGTCCACACCAGAGGAACACGTGGCGGCCTCTAGCTGCACCACGTGTCTATCTCTGGTTGGACTACTCCAACCTAAAAAAATTCTCATTGAACCTTAGAATAGGAGGGAAAAAAAAAATTTCAATTCTCAAGAAACATTGGCGAATCTAACAGTGACACTTGTCACAGTGTCATTGGCGAATCTAACTATGACACTTGTCACGGTGTCATTGGCTGAAAATTGGAGAATATTTCTTGGATATTCCTGAGATGCTGACTGGACTACCAAGTCAGCAATCTGTCACTATTCTGCACATTTTTTACCTGTTTGGGAAAACGGACAACAAGTCATAACTTACTCATACGGAGTCGGATTTGGACGAAACAAATTGTGCCAGAATCCTAGAAACAAGATCTATTCGGTCGTTCTAGTTTGGAGAATTTCTGAGAAATATCATTTTTGAGATAAATATTAAGCCTTTGATCATTACTCCCCACTAGAAGCCTTTTGGACCTCAAAATATACTATCAATTGTTTAGCAGGTGAGGGTACATTTCCCTCACCCTTTCAATCTCCATCCATTTGGCCTTGGAATGATTTTTTCCCTTGAGTCCCACTCTAAGGTATTCGACATTCCCTCTCCTTGAAGTTCTAGTTCTTTTGTCAAGTATGAGATCTTGTTGAAGTTCATCAAGGTATTTTGGCGAGAAATCATCTATTCATGGCAGTTGAACATGCTCTCCTTGATCATCAATCAAAGGAGGCTCAAACAATCTCAAATTCTCAACATTAACGATAGAATATATTTGCATATAAGGAGGAAAATCTAGCTTAAATGCATTAGTACCAATATTTTCCAGAATTTTAAATGGACCATAACAGATTGTCTTGAGCTTTTTACCTTCCCCTTGCAATATTTATTTGCTGATATATAACCAAAATCCATCTCCAACCTGGAATTTGTGATCAACACAGTGTTTATCATGCCTTACCTTGTAGTTTCTTTGACTCTTTTCAAGTTGTTATTGCATTGTGTGATGTACCAACTGAATTTGCTCAATGAACTTCCTTGCCTTATCTATGTCACTATGACCATCTAGAGAGACATCCTTCTCAAAGATGAAGTCCAAAGGTGATCTTGGAAAGTACCCAAGACATGCCTCAAATGGCGATGTGTTTGTGGAAGAATGCTTTGCCCTATTGTATGCATGTTGAATGTAATGTAACTGTTCATCCCACAACTTGGGATTTTTGCTACAATAACCTCTAAGAAGATGAATGATTGCCATTTTTACCACCTCGGTCTGACCATATGTTTACGGATGAAATGTTGTACTCTTCTTAAACTTTGTGTCCATCATGTCCCATAATTTTGACCAAAAATTCCCAACAAACTGGGAATCTCGATCACTTACAATAGAAGTAGGAAGACCAAAATGAACTCATACATTTTGAAAGAAAAGATGAGTTGTTTGTTCAACTGTAATTTTTTTTTTACATGGCATCAAAAGACACATATTTTTGAACCTATCTACAACAACATACAAGTAATTATGACCTTTCCTTGACATTGGAAGACCACCTACAAAATCCATTGAGATACTCTCCCAAGGATGTGAATGAACTGGAAGTGGAGTGTACAATCGAAGTTTCCTATTACTAGGCTTACTTATTGCACATAAAGAACATCCACTAATAAAAAGAGATACATTATCAATCATGCGTGGTCAATAACAATATCTTTGGAGATTTTCTACCATCTTGCCTACACCGAAATGTCCAGCAAACAATAAAGTGTGTGCCTTCCTTATGATATTGTTTCTTTCTCCCTGTGGTATACATAACTTTCCCGAGTGATACAAAAAATTGTTATGCACATGATAATCTAACTCTTCGTTTTGGTTTCCTTGACTCAATATTTCATAAACATCTTGAAAATCACTATCATATGCATATTGCTCAATGTAACTTTCATGCATAACTGAATTGTACTTGAATACAATAGATTAATTTACAATAGGCCTAGAGAGAATATCAGCTACCTTATTGTAGATTCTCTTTTTATACCTGATAACCAAATGAAATTGTTGTATAAATCCCATCCATCTGAAATGTCTTGATTGCTGCAACTTTGATTGTGATTGTAAGTACTACAATGGTTGATGGTCGGTATGGATAATGGTCTCTTTTCCCATCAAATAGTGCTTCTATTTATTTACACTTTGCAACAATGCATATAATTCTTTGTCATATGTGGGATAATTAGTCACATCTCCATTAAAATTTTCAGAATAAAATGAAATAGGCTTACCATGCTGCATGAGAACTGCTCCCATGGCGTAATCACTTGCATCTGTTTGGATCTCAAATGGTTGTCTAAGATCCGGAAGAGCCAATACCGGTGCTAAGCTTATATTTTTCTTTTAAGAATCAAATTATTTTTGTTGCATATCTCCCCAATGGAAGACTTTATTGACACTTGTCAATGCATGTAACAGAGCTGCAATGGAAGAAAAATTAGCAATGAATTTCCTCCAATACTATGATGCCCCAAGAAAGCTTCTTACCTCTATAACTATATTGGGCTTGGGCCAATTCAGAATGACCTCTACTTTGGAAGGGTTTATCTTCAACTCATCTCCTCCAACAATGTGTCCCAAATACACTAAAAAATTATTTCCAAACTCACACTTTGAAATCTTTAAAAATAATTGCTCTTTTTTCAAAACATCAAGTACCTTGTTCACATGCATGACATGTTCATCTCTTGATTTGTTGAATATAAAAATATCATTTAATTAAACAATGATGAAGTCATCTAGAAATGGTATTATTACATCATTCATAACTCTAATGAAAGTAGCTAGAGCATTTGTTACACTGAATGGCATAACTAGCCACTCAAACAATCCTTGTCTAGTTTTAAATGTAGTATTCCAAATGTCCTCCTCAGTTATTCTAACTTGATGATAACCACTTCGTAAGTCTAGCTTAGTGAAATACTTTGCACACTTTAACTGATCAAGCAAATCGTCAATGTGTGGGAGTGGTTAGCGATTCTTTACCATGATTTTATTCAGTGCACAGAAATCTATGCACATGCGCTAGGTCACGTCCTCCTTTGGTACCAAAACAATTGGTGAACCACGTGGCGAAGTAGATGGGTGTATGATACCTTTGTTCAGAAATTATTGTATTTTATTCTTGATTTCCAAACTCTCCATAATTTACATGTGATACATACCAATGTTTTGAAGTGGAACATTCTACTGCAGCTGAATCTCATGTTGAATTCCCCTCTTGAGAGGTAACCCACTTGGTTCTTGAAACATCTCGCCATGCTGACTTAACTCACATCCTTCAAAATATTCATAGTCAACATCATCCTTTTTCTTAATCATGAGAAGCACAAAATTTTTACTTGCATTAACTAGTTACTATCCTCTTCATTTTCCCTGCCTTTACTAAAGAAATATTCAACTTTTTGCGATGAGCTCTCACAATATACTCCACCCCATCCTTAAGCAAATGATATTTGTTCTCATGGCGATAGAACACCGCTTGCCTGTCATACAAATATGGAATTTCCAAGATAATCCTAGAAATGTCAAGTGGAACCACATCTAACTCAACTTCATCAACCAAGTTTGAAGTAATAGAAAATCAAAATATGCATTTCCTTGTAACCTGTAAATTGGCATTACTAACTATCCAACCCAAAGGGTATGGTTTATTATGTGGTACGGTTTCAAGGTTAATATTTTTGACCAAGTCTTCTGAAATCAATTTTGCTTGTGACCCACTATCAAACTATGCATCAATCTTTGTATGATTGGAAATCACTCTCACGTGGAACAATTATATCCTTGTGTCTTCATTTGGAGTGTTCTTGTGACTATTTGAGGAACTAGTACTTGCTATGGCTTCCTTTCCCTTGTTAACGATGGATACGATCTTGGTCTCATCTCCGGAATTGGATCCAAGATAATGTTGTGTGGTGGCATTCATCTTTTGTTTCCCTTTTTTATTTGGTTTCTTAGGTCTTAGTTTGGGATGTAGTTTCCAACAGTGGGCTTCATCATGCCCCTCTTTGGAACAATGTTTGCATGTAGTTTTCTCCCCTTCTTTCTTTATTCTTTCATTCTTATTTCCCTTCCATTTTTCTCCCTTCTCTTTTCCCTTACCCTTGATTGGCTTCTTCTTACTACCCTCTTCTTGAATGTTCTTTTCTCTTGCTTCAAGGTGTGTGGCTTGCACACATACTTCATATAAGTTACTTGAGTTAAACATAAGGATAGTATGTTTCAAATAGGAATGTAAACCCCCAATGTATTTGAAGAGTGTGTCTTGGGAATTCAAGTTTACTCCTAACAACAAATCCCTTTTTCTAAACTCCTGGGTGTACTCTTGAACTATTTGGCCTTTGAGTTGCATAAAGTTTTTCCAAATCATAATTTATTTTTGCAATGGACTAATGGATAAAATTGTCTTTTAATGGAAGAAATAAATTCAACCCAAGAAATGGATATCTTACCATGGATACGCATTTCCTCTTGAGTCTTTGTCTCCCACCAAACTAGTGATGCTCCTTCTAGCCTTAATGAAGCCAACTAGATATTTTTGTCGTCCTCTTGTAGATTCTCAATTCTGCAATATACTTCCAATTGACGGATCTAGTTATCCAACTTCTCTGCATTTACTTCACCATTGTACATGGAAAGTTCAAACTTGATGTCCAACTTGAGTAATGGAGTTTTTCCTTTTTGGGTTTTTGAATGAGTGTGGGTGGCTTTTGTGGTGGAAGTGGAAGATGATTTTGATGAAGATGATGAGGATGAGGATGGTGGAGATGGAGTTGGCTTTCCTCCACTACATTTCGAACTCTTCTCTTCATCCTTATTATCATCTGAAGTTCCTTCTCCATGTGGAGGCTTAGAACCTTCTCCTACCCTTTCAGCAGTGAATGCATCAAAAATTATTTTAACCATTCTCTTAATGTCATTGAAGTCTCTCTTGACATCTTCCTCTTCTGAATGTCCTTGAGTCTCTCCAACACCTGACATAATGGATCAGGATTAAATCTCATCTTCTGATTCTTGTACCTTTTCAATCACCTTAGCTTATTATGCAATTTGTACCTCTTCAATCTCAACTGCTAGAGATAGAACTTGAGGTGCTTCAAGTGCAGCTATGAGTGTAACTTTGGGTGAAGATGATGCTCTCTCATCTCTCTTTCTTCTTTTCCTAACCTCGGGACTAGCAACCAATAGCTTCCCTTCTCCTCTATGCAACGTCAACCTTGTAAGCATCACAAAATTGCAAATATAAAAACCCTTCTTGCATAATCTCAAGCAAAGCAAGCAAATAACCTTTGCTCTGATACCAACTTGATCTGAAATTGATTGTTAGTTATTGTTGTACTATTATCAGTTTCAAATTTAATATGAAATTACTTATGTTTGCTTCTTGTACAAGGGTTTATACATGTGCTTATGATTGATGAACAAACAAACTTGATGAGATAAAGTGGATTTCATGAACATAAAAGTATGGAAACTAAATGTTGAATAGAAGCATATAAACACACAGTAAACACAGACAACTAAGTCAAATACACATGATTTTGCTGAAGGAGTTCACCCCTCCTGGGCTACATCTCCTTGGTCCAGCTTCCATGGCATGGGCCTTTGTATTAGCTTCAATTGTGCAAAAATATTGTTTAGAGTCTCATGTTGCCTCTACAACCTGCTCCAATGGCTCCAGAACATCAAAATATACCAAGAATGACTCTTCCTAACCCAAAATTGGTCAAAAATTTCCTCAGTTATGGAAAAACCAATTTTCCCTAAAATTTCTCCACTAAATCTGGAAAATGGCTAGATAAATCCACTAAAACTGGAACTCCACCGCATTTGGCAGACTCCGCCAGCTCCGCCACCAGTTTAATCTCGTCATTAACTAATAGATAAGTGTGGATTAATATATTTAACCACAGTTTGTTAGCGCAAAGCGCATTTAAGAGTTAAACGCAGATTATTATGGATTAATCCCAAATTAGTGGCTTTAAACATGATTTACATTTTAAATCTCCTGCCGGTGCAAAACGTGTGCCCTTGGTTCCTCCCTCATGAGCATATGGGAGGGGGTTGGCCCGCAGGGCTGGCCCCCTCTAGACCCCCAACTATGGCGCATACATAGTTTAAATATAGGTGAGAGCCTTATGGGTTAAGACCCACTGAGTAGAGGAGGTGGTAGCAAGTTGGAGTTACCCGTGGGGGGTCGTGGGTTCGACCCCGACCCCCGCACCAAATTTTGTTTGTCGTTTCAATATTTCATAACCAAGGTTTAAAACTTTGGAACATAATCATATATGCTTGCCTGCCAGTTTAGTGTCGGTCCACCAAATCTATCACTTGTCTGCCAGTTGTATAGTAGTCCCTCCATATAGTTGTCCACCAAATCTATCACTTGTCTGCCAGTTTTAGAGTAGCCCCTCCATATAGTTTGTAGATTGACCCTATCTACCACATAATTAGCCCGCTCTGCCAAGTGTAAATGCATCTCCAATAGCTCTTCCATATATAAAATTCTTCCACCTTAGGCTAAGGACTAAAACCTTAGAGCTTGAATAATATATGTGACATGTATATAATACATAGGTTCGAAACTTGCATGATATGAGAAATTCGAAATTCATTCCAAGGTTGGAGGGGTCCACACCAGAGGGGACATGTGGCGGCCTCTAGCTGCACCACGTGTCTAGCTTTGGTTGGACTACTCCAACCTAAAAAAATTCTCATTTAATCTTATAATAGGAGGATAAAAATTTTCAATTCCCAAGCAACATTCGCGAATCTGACTGTGACACTTGTCACAGTGTCAATGGCTGAAAATTGGAAAATATTCCCTGGATATTCCTGAGATGTTGACTGGACTGCCAAGTCATCAGTCTGTCATTGCTCTGCATGTTTTTTACTTGTTTGGGAAAAAGAACAGCAGGTCATAACTTACTCATAAGGAGTCAGATTTGGACGAAACGAATTGCATCAGAATCTTGGTGACGAGCTCTATCTGATCATTCTGGTTTGAAGCATTTCTCATCACTTTCATTTTTGAGCTAAATATTGAGCCTTTGATCACAATACAGGAGAGTAAAGGGAATGAATGATCTTACCAGCCCAACAATGACCAACCAGTAGTGGAGGGATGGGGATCAATTCATAGGAAGGGAGAAGAGGTTGGGATTCCATGAAAGGAGAAGGAAGGTCCACTTTCTAAGGGATAAACCCCCATTGATAAGATCAAAGCTATAAAATTAGAGAGATTGACCCTATCACCACCGAATAACAACCAACTCGCCGCCTTGGAGCTTCTACAGGTCGAAGATTCTCCTCCATTTGAGGAAACACTGCCAAAAAGGGATCAACACGGTTTTCCTAGAAAGAAGGGCGCTGACAGCGCCAAGCTAGAACTGTCAACCTACCATCAGCACGGGTAGGCCACTAGGGAAGCGCATTGACCCAAAAATGTAGGTTTTTGACCAATTTTCTCTAGTGATCTTCCAAGGAAGCTTTCTTTGATTCTTCAAAGGATATATTTGTGTATTTTTCACAGGTGTATATACTGCACAGGACCTATCACAGGGCACTTCAGGATCAGGGACGGGAAGTGAACAGGGTGAAAAATTATTGTGTAACAGATGCCCCATAAAGCATGAAGGAATAATCGGGAGTGATGGGTGAAATGCTTTATGAACCAAGGAAAAAGAACTCAGAATACCGCCAGGAAACCTGCCAAATCAAACACAATACAATATATGACCTCTCCGATGTGAATATGCCTAATAACATATATGTGGAGTAGGCATCAAAGAACATATTGTTGAAATTTGCAACAAGAAATAGTGAAATTGGAATTCATAAACAACAAACACTAGTGTGGAATCACAGGTCACACAGTGATGGATCCTAGCGACACATTAGTGTGCAACAAATTTTTAAATAAATTGAAAAATTAATTGTAATCTTATCTCATAACAACTTGTAATAGTTAAATAAGTGTTATAGACTTAGTGAGCTCAAGAATTTCAAGTTGAGGGTCAAATGATAGGCATGTAGAGTGATTCTATTATTAACATGGTCCAGTTGCAGTTGTAGCACTAGTGCAGTGTGAGTGGGATTATTTAACTCGCATTAATTGAGTTAAAATCAATTTAACTAGTTCTAACTAATTTATGAGCTAGTGGAAGATCAAGTGAATTAAAATAAATTTAATTCACACGTAGTGATCTACCAAGTAACTGATGATTCACTATTTATAGTTGCATGCATGTCAATTCTGGTGGAGACCTAGTTGAGACAAAGGTTCAAGGCTAGTAAACTATCAGTTGTATTTTTAGTAAACTTCCCAGATGCAGTTATATAACCACGGGAAGCCCATGATGAATTGTGCAATCAAAGAAGGTTAAATTTCCTATTTAATACGGGTTTAATTCTCTAGGGATTGCGTAACTAGGGAAGGTTGAGGGTAGGTTGATAATTGGTTATGTGTTTGTCCAATTTTGCCTAGATCAGTGTGAAGCAATTGGTATAGTGAATGAGGTTGTGGTGAGCTCAAATACATTGTAATGTTTCATGATTCCCTGGTTGATTATACAATAAATATGGAGGGGTTTTGAGCAGTTTCTTTCCCCGTGAATATCTGGTGTTGTGTATTGATTTACTTATTTCTCTTACTTGCATGTGATTGAGCGATCATGTTTTATATTCCGCAAATATTGTAAAAAGATTCAATATCTTGTTTTAGTACATTACATGATCAGATTGAACCTATTGATATAGTTTCTACATGGTATTAGAGTTGTGTTAGATATTTTCTACATGGTATCAAAGCACGAGGAATCACAATAGTGGAAAAGAAATTGAGTTTGTGTTGAACAATATTCAAATTTGCAGAAGATGTTTTTCAATGGCTTGAAACTCGAATATGCACTCGAATGCAGTTTGAATTATATTGCATGGAAGGACAAGATGGAGGCAGTGTTGGAGGACAATGGGTTGAAGGAATTCCTAGATAATGATATTCCCAAGACCACAACAGCAGATGCCCAACTTCTTGATGCATGGCAGAAGAAGGTAGCAAAGGCAAGGAGGATCTTGTTAGAGGGAGTTCGAGATCATATTGTCTCGAGTACCCATGGAAAGGAAACTCCATATGTTATTTGAAAGGCCTTGAAAAATACGTTTCAAAGCAACATTGACCACAGAAAATTGGCACTAGAGGACAAGCTCAAGAAAATCAAAATGGAGAATGGCAACGCAATCCAGAAATACTTGACCAAATTCACTCAATGTCGAGATGAGTTGGAAGTGTTGGGATTACTGTCGTTGATGATGACTTGGTGAGCCTAGCACTTTTAGGCCTTCCCAAGAGTTGGCGTTGACCCAAAAATGTAGGTTTTTGACCATGTTTCTCTAATGATCTTCCAAGGAAGATTTCTTTGATTCTTCAAAGGATATATTTGTGTATTTTTCCTAGGTGTATACACTGCACAGGACCTGTCACAGGGCACTTCAGGATCAAGGACAGAAAGTGAACAAGGTGACAAATTATTGTGTAACAGATGCCCCATAAAGCATGAAGGAAGAACCAGGATTGATGGGTGAAATGATGTGTGAACCAAGGCAAAAGAACTTGGAATACCGCCAGAAAACCTGTCAAATCAAACACAATACAATATATGACCTCTCCGATGTGAATATGCCTAATAACATATCTGTGGACTAGGCATCAAAGAACATATTGTTGAAATTTGCAACAAGAAACAGTGAAATTGGCATCCATAAATATAACACACACTAGTGTGGGATCGCAAGTCACACAGTGATGGATCCTAGTGACACATTAGTGTGCAACCAATTTTTAAATAAATTGGAAAATTAATTGTAATCTTATCTCATAACAACTTGTAATAGTTAAATAAGTGTGATAGAATTAGTTAGCTCAATAATTTCAAGTTGAGGGTCAAAGGATAGGCATGTAGAGTGATTATATTATTAACATGGTCCAGTTGCAGTTGTAGCACTAGTGTAGTGTGAGTGGGATCAGTTAACTCGCATTAATTGAGTTAAAATCAGTTTAACTAGTTCTAACTGATTTATGAGCTAGTGGAGAATCAAGTGAATTAAAATAGATTTAATTCACACGTAGTGATCTACCAAGCACTTGATGATTTACTATTTAAAGTTGCATGCATGTCAATTCTGGTGGAGACCCAGTTGAGACAAAGGCTCAAGGCTAGTAAACTCTCAGTTGTATTTTTAGTAAACTGCCCAGATGCAGTTATATAACCACAGGAAGCTCATGATGAATTGCGCAATAAAGAAAGGTTGAATTTCCTATTTAATACGGGTTTAATTCTCTAGGAATTGCGTAACTAGGGAAGGTTGAAGGTAGGTTGATAATTGGTTATGTGTTTGTTCAATTTTTCCTAGATCAGTGTGAAGTAATTGGTAGAGTGTATGAGGTTGTGGTGAACACAAATACATTGTAATGTTTCATGATTCCTTGGTTGATTATACAATAAATATGGAGGGGTTTTGAGCAGCTGCTTTCCCAGGGAATATCTGGTGTTGTGTATTGATTTACTTATTTCTCTTAGTTGCATGTGATTGAGCGATCGTGTTTTATATTCCGCAAATATTGTAAAAGGATTCAGTATCTTGTTTTAGTATATTACATGATCAAATTAAATCCATTGATATAATTTCTACATGGTATTGGAGTTGTGTTAGAGATTTTCTACATGGTATCAGAGCACGAGGAATCACAATAGTGGAGAATAAATTGAGTTTGTGTTGAACAATATTCAAATTTGTAGAAGATGTTTTTCAATGGCTTAAGACTCAAATACGCACTCGAGGGCAGTTTGAATTATATTGCATGGAAGGACAAGATGGAGGCTGTGTTGGAGGATAATGGGTTGAAGGAATTCATAAATAATGATATTCCCAAGACCGCAGCAGCAGATGCCCAACTTCTTGATGCATGGCAGAAGAAGGTAGCAAAGGCAAGGAGGATCTTGTTAAAGGGAGTTCAAGATCATATTGTCTCGAGTACCCATGGAAAGGAAACTCCATATGTTGCTTGAAAGGCCTTGAAAAATCTGTTTCAAAGTAGTAGTGACCACGAAAAATTGGCACTAGAGGACAAGCTTAGGAAAATCACAATGGAGAAGGGCGACGCAATCCAGAAATACTTGACCAAATTCACTCAATGTAGGGATGAGTTGGAAGTGTTAGGATTACTATAGTTAATGATGACTTGGTGAGCCTAGCACTTCTAGGCCTTCCCAAGAGTTGGCGTTGACCCAAAAATGTAGGTTTTTTACCAAGTTTCTCCAGTGATATTCCAAGGAAGCTTTCTTTGATTCTTCAAAGGATATATTTGTGTATTTTTCCCAGGTGTATATACTGCACAGGATCTGTTACAGGGCACTTCAGGATCAGGGACGAGAAGTGAACAAGGTGACAAATTATTGTGTAACAGATGCCCATAAAGCATGAAGGAAGAACCGGGAGTGATGAGTGAAATGCTTTATGAATCAAGGCAAAAGAACCTAGAATGCCGCCAGGAAACCTGCCAAATCAAACACAATACAATATATGACCTCTTTGATGTGAATATTCCTAATAACATATCTATGGACTAGGCATCAAAGAACATATTGTTGAAATTTGCAACAAGAAACAGTGAAATTAGCATCCATAAACAACACACACACTAGTGTGGGATCACAGATCACACAGTGATGGATCCTAGTGACACATTAGTGTGCAACCAATTTTTAAATAAATTGGAAAAATAATTGTAATCTTATCACATAACAACTTGTAATAGTTAAATAAGAGTGATAGACTTAGTTAGCTCAAGAATTTCAAGTTGAGGGTCAAAGGATAGGCATGTAGAGTGATTCTATTGTTAACATGGTCCAGTTGTAGTTGTAGCACTAGTGTAGTGCGAGTGGAATCAGTTAACTCGCATTAATTGAGTTAAAATCAGTTTAACTAGTTCTAATTGATTTATGAGCTAGTGGAAGATCAAGTGAATTAAAATAGATTTAATTCACACGTAGTGATATACCAAGTAACTGATGATTCACTATTTATAGATGCATGCATGTCAATTCTGGTAGAGACCCGGTTGAGACAAAGGTTCAAGGCTAGTAAACTATCAGTTGTATTTTTAGTAAACTGCCCAGATGCAGTTATATAACCACCGGAAGTCCATGATGAATTGCGCAATCAAGGAAGGTTGAATTTCTTATTTAATACGGGTTTAATTCTCTAGGGATTGTGTAACTAGGGAAGGTTGAAGGTAGGTTGATGATTGGTTATGTGTTTGTCCAATTTTGTCTAGATTAGTTTGAAGCAATTGGTAGAGTGTATAAGGTTGTGGTGAGCACAAATACATTGTAATGTTTCATGATTCCTTGGTTGACTATACAATAAATATGGAGGGGTTTTGAGCAGCTTCTTTCCCTAGGAATGTCTGGTGTTGTGTATTGATTTACTTATTTCTCTTACTTGCATGTGATTGAGCAATCGTGTTTTATATTCCGCAAATATTGTAGAAGGATTCAGTATCTTGTTTTAGTACATTGCATGATCGGATTGAATCCATTGATATAATTTCTACATGGTATTGGAGTTGTGTTAGATATTTTCTACATGGTATCAAAGCGCGAGGTATTACAATAGCAGAGAAGAAATTGAGTTTGTGTTGAACAATATTCAAATTTGCAGATGTTTTTCAATGGCTTGAGACTCGAATATGCACTCGAGGGCAGTTTGAATAATATTGCATATAAGGACAAGATGGAGGCAGTGTTGGAAGACAATGGGTTGAAGGAATTCATAGATAATGATATTCCCAATACCGCAACACACAGGATATTGGGCCATCCACACCACAATGCTTTGAGGATCATGCAGTAGATTTCTACAAGTCTTCCAAAGGGTACTCTTGCGCAAATAGACACATGCAAGGGATGTAACATGGAGAAGTATGGGAAAGCCATGTGATTGTCCCTTGAGAGGGAGCTTGATTTGCATGCAAATGAGGAACTCTTAGTTCCAAAGAATAAACCTCGGGATGTGGAGCAGCCACAAGCAGAGGATCATGGAGTGGAAAAAACCACTCATGCAGAGCCATCCACCAAAAATGGTAGGAAGCGTACCAAAGAGGCTGACAGATTGATGCTAGATGTGACAGAGCATTTAGGTGCACCTACATCACGACGCAGGCAGAGAAGGTCCCCAGACAGGTATACTGGATACATGGCTCTTATGAGCGAGTGTATTGTGACAGAACCATCATCTTTTGAGGAAGCAATACAGCAGCCAACATGGGTTGATTCCATGGTTGAAGAGTATGACTCCATTATCA
This sequence comes from Pinus albicaulis, assembly GCA_034641835.2. Lineage (NCBI taxonomy): Eukaryota > Viridiplantae > Streptophyta > Pinopsida > Pinales > Pinaceae > Pinus > Pinus albicaulis. The sequence continues at coordinate 1,252,855,210 of CM076570.1, read as the reverse complement.
GAAAAAGTGCATGGGAAGTGGTCCCAAGACCAGTGGGTGGATCCAGGTGGATCTACAAGGTGAAGCAAGCAGAGACCTACAAGAGGGGGAAATTTCGAGCCAAATGGGCAGAGGGATTACATGCAGCTATACCTCTGGGTGTGAGGTGGGGCGATGTGCAGAATTAATCCCAAGAAGAAATTTAGGAAGGGTCCATTAAGATGGTGTGTCTCATGGATCGAACCTGGCTACGAGGACCCCATAGTACAACAGTAGCAGAAATGATCGATTATATTGATGCAATCAGATGTCACGAAGACATAAATCAGAGTGACAAGTGTCGGATACTGGAACGCAGATCAGAGTTGGCAGCAGTGCAAAGTGCATGGATGCAGATGTCAGCAATGCAAGGAGTCCAGTAGTCATATGCAATAACTAGCAGCAATCAAAAGATTTTGATGACAGATGCATTATATTGATTCAGTTGTTTGGAGGCTATTCAATTTCAGGAGAGTGGGATGTGCAAACAACACTAGGAAGTGTTGCATGCAAGAACATTCCAAAGGTACCGAATTGGGACATATTAATTCCTTTCTTGTTGAGAGGGAGTGTTGAAATTTGCAACAAGAAGCAGTGAAATTGGCATCCAGAAACAACACACACAGATCACATAGTGATGGATCCTAGCAACACATTAGTGTGCAACCAATTTTTAAATAAATTGGAAAATTAATTGTAATCTTATCTCATAACAACTTGTAATAGTTAACTTGATAAACTTAGTTAGCTCAAGAATTTTGAGTTGAGAGTCAAAGAATAGGCATGTAAAGCGATTCTATTATTAACAGAGTCCAATTGCAGTTGTAGCACTAGTGTAGTGTGAGTGGGATTAGTTAACTCACATTAATTGAGTTAAAATCAGTTTAACTAGTTCTAACTGATTTATAAGCTAGTGGAAGAGCAAGTGAATTAAAATAGATTTAATTCACAAGTAGTGATCTACCAAGTAACTGATGATTCACTATTTATAGTTGCATGCATGTCAATTCTGGTGGAGACCCAGTTGAGACAAAGGTTCAAGGCTAGTAAACTATTAGTTGTATTTTTAATTAACTTCCTAAATGAAATTATATAACCACGGGAATCCCATGATGAATTGTGCAATCAAGGAAGGTTGAATTTCCTATTTAATACGGGTTTAATTCTCTAGGGATTGCGTATCTAGGGAAGGTTGAGGGTAGGTTGATAATTGGCTATGTGTTTGCCCAATTTTTCCTAGATCAGTGTGAAGGAATTGGTAGATTGTATGAGGTTATTGTGAGCACAAATACATTGTATTGTTTCATGATTCCTTCGTTGATTATACAATAAAGATAGAGGGGTTTTGAGCAGTTGTTTTCCCCAGGAATATCTGATGTTGTGTATTAATTTACTTCTTTCTCTTACTTGCATGTGATTGAGCGATCGTGTTTTATATTTCGCAAATATTGTAGAAGGATTCAGTATCTTGTTGTAGTACATTACATGATCAGATTGAATCCATTGATATAATTTTTACATGGCATTGGAGCTATGTTAGAGATTTTCTACACATATGCACCAATAGCATGGTCGCAGCCATCCATCTAAAAGAGATCATGGAAACGGATCCACAGTATGGTCATAGCCATCTGTATAGACAGGAACATATGTACAATCATTAATACTCGATAACTCCAAGCAACCTGGATAATGACAAGTGTGATCCAAGGTCTTCGCTACAATCTCAATCTACCCAACGTACAAATCTAGCCATGTGAATAGATGATCTGATGTCAAACATGGTAGAAACCACCTAATTATCGATCAATGATGAAAACCGCTAACAAGCACGAGAAACCACCAATAATGATGATGGCCCTCATGGTACAACAGCGCAATCCACAAGTGTGAATAAAGGTGTTGAAGTCGAACACTTGCAAAATCATTCAATCGAAGGCCAGTGATGTGAACCTATCGTCGAACACGAAAAACTTTCCATTGAGGCATGCAAGTTCCAAGGTACTTAAAAGGAGTTTCTAAATCATCTTCCTGGATAATGAGCTGAAATCGACAGTAAGTGATTCGTCGAAGGAGGGCCATAAGGATTCCCACATCATCGACACGAAACAACGGATATCTTAATATTATAGGAGTGATTCGTGACTATAACAGAGAAGGGCATACAAGCAGAGGATGTTTGACTTTGAAAAAAGGACTTCTCTTGAAAATATCGGTGATACGACTCCAAAGTGTGGAAGCATTTGACTCGAATGGGATTAGAGGTCATGATGACAAAAATGGTGATCGAATAGGAGGCAAATGGATTTCCCAAACCCATAGAGACAAAATGACGAATGAAGGATATCCCCATCCTGACATGAACTACAGACAAGTGTCATGTTCAAGAGCGACAAGCTACTCAGAATACACATAGGACGTTCGCTTTCAATTTTTCCCCCGTTATTGCTAACGAGTACCTCTTTATTTTTTATAGCCAGTGTGAAGAGGATAGCATACGCTGAGCTTATAAGTTCATTCTTTGAATGAATCCATCCTAGTAATTTTAACAAGCCCTAAGAAGGAGGAACTTGGTCTCGTCATGATGACAAGTCTTTCGTCGTAGTCGGAAGAGTAACTCGATGTCTTTTTCACGTTTAAGGAGTTTGAAAAAGAAACGGAAAAGAAAACTCTATCATGTCTCTTTTCATAAATTGTCTCTCGAATCTGAAAAGGTAGAAAACAATATCTAAATATGTAAAAGAACATTGTTTTCTAAATCAATAAGTCTTCTAGTTCCCAATAAAAAGTCCCCAAATCAATAAGTCTCCTAGTTCCCAATGAAAAGTCCCCAGCCAATTTGGAGACATTTACTAGGGTTCCCACATCCCTGGAGACATTTACTAGTGTTCCCACATCCCTAAACAACAAAACATGTAGACAACATCCCTAAACAACAAAATAACAAAACATGTAGAGGGGATCCCCATACAACATACCATTTTTATCAAGGACAACGACGTGATTTATCACCTATAACATTACTTTAATGCTGCTCTCAAAAGTCTTCCCACATCCCTAAACAACAAAACATGAAGAGGGGATCCCTGTAACATAGCATTTTGATAACGCTGTGATTTATCAGCTATAGACATTACTTTAAAGCTGCTCTCAAACTCAACAAAACATGAAGAGGCTATACACATTACTTTAAAGCTGCTCTCAAACTCACAAAACATGAAGAGGGGATCCCCGTGCAACATAGCAGCATTTTATTAAGGACAACGATGTGATTTATCACCTATAAACACTTCAAAGCTGCTCTCAAAAGTACACAAAATAACTTGGTTGTTTGAAAACGCATAGTTATATTATTAGACATTTTGCCTTAAGTATAGTCTTTGGTATAATCTTTGGTGATATTAAGGATAACGATGTGATTTATCACCTATAAACACTTCAAAGCTGCTCTCAAAAGTCCACAAAATAACTTGGTTGTTTAGCGCATAGTTATATTATTAGACATTTTGCCTTCAGTATAGTTATATTATTAGACATTTTGCCTTAAGTATAGTCTTTGGTATAATCTTTGGTGATATTAGACAAAATTTGGTGATATAATCTTTGGTAAGATTGTAATTTTTCGATTGTTTTAGATATTTTTAAAACCTTAAAACACTAGGATTGTGCAGAAAGGTAAATATCTAAAAACTTGCAACTCCAACAAATCTGACAAACTAACTAGGATTGTTTGGTGATATAATTATTGGTTGTTTGAAAGCGCATAGTTATATTATTAGACATTTTGCCTTCAGTGTAGTCTTTAGTATAATCTTTGGTGATATTAGACAAAATTTGGTGATATAATCTTTGGTAAGACTGTAATTTTTCGATTGTTTTAAATATTTTTAAAACCCTAAAACACTAGGATTGTGCTTAAAACCCTAAAACACTAGGATTGTGCAGAAGGGCACATATCTAAAAACTTGCAATTCCAACAAATCTGGCAAAATAATTGAAAAATATGAACTAAAAATGACGAGACCTAAATAAGTCTTGTTAAAAAATAATTCAGATTTCGAAAAGCACCGGTGGCGGTTGCTAGTCTTTTTCTCAAAGCAACTCGATTTCCTAGCAATAGTTAATGATATCATCACGAAAGGAACTTACACCAAAAAACCACCATCAGTTATGTTAAAGATACTGCAAAATAGTTTTACATACGACAGTTGCAAACACTCATTCACTCAAATGTAAGGTCGCCCTTGAATAACTTGATATCTCAGAAAATTATTCGATGTGTTTTGCATTATATAACCACGTACTCGACCATTCCCGTTGAAGACAAAGTCGACCCATTTTGGCATTTAATGGTGAACTAAAAAAATAATAGAAAAGATGAACTACAAACATTATTTATCGATGCCAATAATAATTAGACATTAGTTTACAGTAAATTACAAAGCTGACCAGATAGATTTTTTCTCTAGATCTTGGAGTTAAAAAGGACAATCTGGGTTTGCTTTAGCTTTTACCATAGTTGTGTCTATTTAAATTCAGTTCACAACATTGATGTGCTATCTATCCTGGTTTCAAACACCAATTGGTACACATGATGTGACATACACCTGTTTTGGTTTCACAAGGAGCACATTATGTGTGTGTTCCCAACAAGTGCCTCTTCTTGAGCCACACTTTTCATACTATTCCAATAAAATTTCTCATTTGTAAAAAAATTGAGCATGTGGTAGAAAATGCAGTAAATCACATGATCAAATAAAAAGGGCAACGCATAAATATTTAATCTCTGTAAAAAAACAAACACAATTTCACACATCTGCAACTATTCAGATCTGATCCAACTGGAAACATAAATTCCTGGCTAGAGGGTCAACTCGGTGATCTACATGATAGTAACAGTATTTTTTAGGAAAATAAATGTTCAAACCCAGTTGCCTTGTCAAAGGGAAGGCCAATAAAACGGCAAAAAATTGTGCAGATAAACTATCTGCTTCAAATCAGACACTTTATTTGATTTTCTTCTTAGGCCTCAGCTGCATAAAATGAAAATAACAAAGGATGAGTACTGTCCCAAGTGCGTGATTATAGGCACACAAATGGCTGGCTGACTAACTAGTTATGTAAACACCATTTAGAATGGACTTGAACATGATAAGCTACAATAGGCCTAACCCCCATGTCGCATGTGAAGTAACAAAAAGTGTCATGTCCGCACCAAGACTATTAAATAAACCAAGACTATTAAATTCACCTGATTACTATGTCCGCACTTCTTTTTCCTGCAGTTGACTGCCCTGGGATGCAAACGAGCATAACACCTGCCACAAATACCAACAAAACCAATGTGATGTGTGTTTGTCTCAATAACCAATATTCAAGACATTTTCAAACAGAAATAAAATTTAAACTAAACAACCATTTTTCAAACAGAAAATAAAATTTAAATTAAACAAATTTATTGATATACAAAAAATAAAAGAACAAGCAGCCAGAATCTTCAAAAATGCCTTAATAGAAGGCCACATTGGATACAACTAGCATTTGCAACCAGAAGTGCAAAAATACACACCGATAGTGTTGGGGTTTTTTACTCTTAGAATATTTACACAATAGCATTTGAAATAGAAGGGCTTCTAATGTCTCACTGAAAGTCAGGGAGTGTCTGGTCGAAAAGGCTCAGAAATCAGGTACCTCTTCAAAGGTCAAGTGTGCAGAAGGACCAGACTATGTGGGATGTCATTTTGTAATTATATATATATATATATATATATATATATATATATATAGTAAAATATTGTAATAAACCAGAGCTCTGTTAGTGTCAATATTGAGATACAATGGAGGACAACTAGATCAATTAAAGCAACCAATAGGGAGTCAAATTATCTAAATAATATCATGCTAACGCCATACTGGGCACAAGTCAAATTATGCAACCTACTCGAGTGCCTACCAGATGCTTAACAGTGAGTGAGACATAATGAACCCAAAGCTTTGATCTCCATAATGAACCCAAAGCTTTGATCTCACTTGTAATGTTCCTTGTTACAAAAATAGCAAAACAAATACTAAAGACTGAACATGCCAAATAAAGATGAAGAACATTGCTACAAAACATAAGACCAAAGACGAGTTGTATATGCAATTTGAAACACCTAAGAATCAGCAAAAATTATTATAATAACCTCAAAAGGGTAACAATATCGAATAATCAAATACATGTGCATGAATGCATATAATAACTCCAATTAATTTCCCAGTCATTCCTTATGTATGTCTCATTCCCAACTGACCTACTATTTTCTTTTTCAAATGGCCTACTGTATTAGCTAGAGGAATCACACCATAAGCATGTTGCTCGCCAATGAATACATACAGGTTGTATGAACTGCTCCTATGACCTCTGGCATAAAATCAATTTCTCTCTCTCAAATCAGCAAGGAGATGCTACAGAAAAGGAAATATGTGTGGGAGGTACAGTGCAGAAGATGGCTAGAAGACTGGGGTGTCAAATTTCAGTTTTGATTCTAAGAAAAAGTCCTATAGATCAGGTAGGTATTTTTGTGTGTTGCGAACATCCTGATAACATCCCGATTTTATCTCAAAATCACAATTTTTTGGCCTAGGCAATGTTTGCCAATTTTTAAAAATATTTTATGGTATCTTAATTTGACCGATGTTTGTTGGTTTTAACCAATATTTTCCCGATTTTTACGATTTTTTGGATTTCCGGACCCTTGCTGATTTTATCCAGATGCCGATGTTTGCAACATTGGTTTATACTTCCATTAAGATATACCTGGTTTATAGTGCCTGTCAGGAGTTAAATTTGACGGGTGCCCCTACCCATTAGGGAAATTTGTTTATGATGGTTTTAGTTTTAAAAAACCCTTTACATGACTTTTAATATTTACTTTTACCCTGCTTAAAATTTTTCTTATAAACCATAATCAATGACCATTAGGGAAATTTGTTTATGGCTCTCTTTGGGGCAGTAATACAGAGTGTGTTTGGTTCAAATTGGGTATCAATCTTCTCTTTGTTTGTACTCCTAATGAGTTGGCTCTCAACATGGCTTCTTTTGTATGTGACTAAGAGGAGTCTTACTTGGTAAGGGGTATTTTCTTTTTCTTCCTTATATGACACTTATTCATCTTCAAAATCTATGAAATCATAATCTGCATCAATTGTTTCTCTAGGCTCTTCAGATTTTGGTAAGATCTCATCCACTAAGGATATCAATGCACTCCAGTATTTTCTTGGTCATTTTGTTATAGCACTTGTAGCCTTTACTTTTGAATGAATAACCAAGAAAAATACCTTCAATTAACTCGTGAGTCAAATTTTTCAAGTTTGTCATCATTTCTTTTTATATAGCATTTGCTGCCAAAAACTTTGAAATGGTCCACTTCCTTAACTCATAAGGTGTCTTGTCATTGTTTGGCCTGAGTAGAATTATATTTGCCAAGTAAATCTTTGTTTGAATTGCTTCTCCCTAAGAAGCATGTGCAACATAAGCCCCATCCATCATTGCTTGTGCCATCTCTTGAATTGAAAACGCACGATTTTGTTGAGGTGTTTTGGCAATTTAATATTGTTTTTTTTGTCGTGCTCTTCACAAAATTCTTCAAACTCCTTGGTACTAGCTCTAAGGTTTTGTAAGTCGAATTTTCTTTAGTCTTAAAGTGCACTCTTGTTTGCTTTCTAAACTCACATGATTTGTGCACATGATGTTGTCAGGCTTAAACAATCTTGGAAGCTCTTTAACTGCTTCAGTTTTGTTGATATTGACTAGGTTGTCAAAATTCACATGGCCCATTCTTTTATGTCACAACAATGATTCATCTGTTTAGTTCATAAAACATTTAACTCTAGAATCATCAAGTAGATACACATTGTTGTCATTTTTTCTTGTTTTGCCTACTAATTTTATAGATCTAACATTTCTAATTTCACAATCTGAAAATTACATCATAGTCATTGTCGCACACCTGACTTACACTTGAAAGATTGTGCTGCAACCCATACGAGATGTGAATTAGCGTTAGGTAACAGTGCATTTGCTCCTATGTGAGATAGCCTCTTTTATTTTTACTTCTCAATCATAGGCTATCTCATACAAAAGTGAATGCATTGTTATCACTCCATTTTGCATCTGGTATATATTGAAATACAATCTTCCAAGAGTAAGTCAAGTGTACGACAATGGCTATGATGTAATTTTCAAATCTAAATATTGTAAAATCAGAAATGCTAAAAGCCTAAATCTAGAAAATTGGTAGGCAAAGCAAAAGAAAAATGACAGCAATGTATATGTATTTGATGATTCCAAAGTTAAATGTTGTATGAGCAAAGCAAATGAATCATGGTTGCCATGTGAATAACCATTGACAACCTAGTCAATATCAGCAAAATTGAAGAAGTTAGAAGGTTGTCAAGATTGTCTAAGTATAACAACATCATATGCAAATCATGTGAGCTTGGAAAGCAAGCAAGGTTGCACTTCAAGACTAAAGAATATTCGACTTTCAGACCCTTAAAGCTAGTGCATATTGATATTTGTGGGCCTACAAAAAAACAAAGTCCAAGTGGAGACAAGTACTTCATCCTAGTCATTGATGATTTCAAAAGAGCCACTTCGATTAATGAAAGAGAAATCAAGAGTCTTCAACAAGTTCAAAATTTTTAAAGCTCAAGTTGAGAATAAAAAATATGATCAGGTGCCTAAGTTCCGAGGGAGGAGGTGAATGTTTATCTAAGGAGTTCAAAAAAAATTGTGAAAAACATGGCATTAAAAAACTAGTATTCATTTGCCAAAACACATTAGCAAAATGATGTGGTAGAGAGGAAGAACGAGTCAATTCAAGAGATAGAAAGGGAGGCCTACAAAGGTAGATCGTCTCAAAAAATTTGGCTGCAAATGCTATATAAAAAGGAATGATGAAAAGATTGGAAGATTTGGGTTACAAGCTAATGAAGGCATTTTTCTTGATTATTCATACAAAAACAAAGGCTACAAGTGCTTTAACAAAAAGACCAAGAAAACAGAAAAAATCATTGATGTCCTAGCGAATGAGATGTTACTGAAATCTGAAGAGCCTAAAGAACCAGTTGATGCAGATTATGACTTCATAGAGCATGAAGATAAATAAGTGCCAAATGAGGACGAAGAAGAAGAAAAAAAAACCCCTTAGCAAGCAAGGCTCCTCCTAGTCACATAAAAAAAAAGCATCCTAAGAGCCAGACCATTCAGAATTAAGAGTTAAGAATACAAATAAGGAGAATATTGATGACCAATTTGAACCAATCACACTTTGCATTATTGTCCCAAGTAAAGCCAAAGAAATTCAACAAGGCCAGTGAAGATAAAAATTGGATCATGACAATGAACGAGGAGCTGGACCAAATCAAACAACACTTGGGTGCTAATACCAAGAGCAAAAGACAAGAATATCATTGGAACCAAATGGGTCTACAAGAACAAGTTAAATGAAGGAGGGCGAGTGATGACATCATTTTTGGAAGCGATTTGAAGGAAGTGGGCCACAAGTTTGCTGAAGACATGCAAACGGAATTTGAAATGTCCATGTTAGGTGAGTTGACATTCTTCCTAGGACTGCATCTCTCAATCCAAGTATCTAAGAGATAAGTTGAAACAATTTGGTATGGAGAATTGCAAACTGATTGGCACACCCTAGTTGCAAATGGAGCAAAGATGATGAATCTCACAAGGTAAATCAGTCCACTTACAGATCAATGATTAATAGCTACTAGCTTGTTGTATTTAACAGATTCTCTACCTGATATTATGCAAGTTGTAGGGTTGGTTGCAAGATTTTAGTCTAATCCCAAAGAAGTCATGTAAATAAAATCAAGAGGATCTTCAAATATTTCCAAAGCACTATTGATTATGGCTTGTGGTATCCTAAAGGTAAAGGTTTCAATTTGGTGACTTATACTAATGCAAATTGGCTTGGTAGCTTTGATGACAGGAAAAACACATTAAGGGCAACATTCTTTTTGGGCAATTGTCTAGCCTCTTGAACAAGTAAGAAGCAAAACCCCATTTGTTTATCTACTATTAAAGTTGAGTATGCAGCAACAACAACATGTTGCTCCCAAATCCTTTGGATGGGTTACAACACTAGTGCGATTAACATTTCAAAAAATCTTGTTCTCCACTCCAAAACAAATCACATTCCCATTTGGCATTAAATATCATTTTCTACAAGATTAGGGAGTTAATGGTGTTGTGAGATTAGGGTATGTTGCCACTCATGAGCAAATTGCATATATTTTTACCAAGCCTCTTCCAAGGAAATTATTTGAGCATCTTAGGAAATAGCTAGGAGTATTACATTTTTAAAAGCATTAAGATGTTTATATGGAGTTGGCAATTGGCCAATGTTTGCCACAATTAGACTTTTCCAAGGAAATTATTTGAGCATCTTAGGCAATAGCTAGGAGTATTACATTTTTAAAAGCATTAAGATGTTTATATGGAGTTGGCAATTGGCCAATGTTTGCCACAATTAGCCTCTTCCAAGGAAATTATTTGAGCATCTTAGGCAATAGCTAGGAGTATTACATTTTTAAAAGCATTACGAGGTTTATATGGAGTTGGAAATTGGCCAATGTTTGCCACAATTAGCTGTAAAAGGGTTGCCAAATTGGTGGTGGATGCTTGGTCGTACATGGCTCAATGCAATGCACACTATTTTTACTTATTCAAAGGTGTATGGTTTTTTCTTATGCAAGGGGAGAATGTTCAACAAGTCAGGGGGAGCATATATGAGAGCCTTTCAAGCAGAGTATGTTCATTTTTTTCAGCACTATTTTTGGCATTATTTTATTTCATTGGTCATGTATTGCTCTTTGCCATTGATGTCGAAAGGGGAGAGAGGGAGGAGATCAATCTTCAAAGATTGATTTCAAAAGGAAAAATCAATTTCAAGAGGAAGGATCAAACTCAAGTCTGCTCAATAGGTTGTCATAAATGCCGAAAAGGGAGATTCTTGGCATTAATGTCAACAACAATTGATGTAATGCAAAATATGATGTAATGCATTGGATTTCATGCTTATGAAAGTGTTTGGGAGCAGGCACTTATGTTCTGAAGCTGAGTTGCAAATCTGGGTGGAAAAAGAAGGCAATATTTAATATTGACAAAATTTTCTCTGGCTTGCTTCTTCATCCCCGCAACAGTTGCATAAACTACGCAGAATTGCTTTGTATCCCCGCAACAATCTGCACTAGGTTGTCTTTATATCCTCGCAACACTGCCTGTAGGTGAAAAAAACAATTTCAAGGGGAAGGATAAAGTTCAAGTTGTTGGCATTGTAGTGTTGGCATTAATGTCAACAACACTTGATGATGCAATGGATTATGAAAGTGTTTGGGAGAAGTCACTCATGGTCTGAAGTTGAGTTGCAAATTTGGGTGGAAAGAGAAGGCAATATTTAATATTGACAAAATTTGCTCTGGCTTGCTTCTTCATCCTCGCAACAATTGCATAAACTAAGCAGAACTGCCTTTGTACCCCTGCAACAATCTGCTGTAGGTTGTCTTTATATCCACGCAACACTGCTTGTAGGTGAAAAAATCTCAATCTATGCATGCACAAAAAACCACAAGCTTTTTATCTGGTAATTGCCCATGGTATTCACTCCACTCAATTAATGCACATTAGACTTCGTCAAAAACACATGGTTAAGTTTGAAAAAGCTTGTCATTCATTGAAGATTATGGTGGATCAAGTCAAGGATAAATATTCAATGTACAAACCAGATCAATAATGTACGAAAAGAGGTGATTGGTTCTCCACTTATTTATGTAATTATTGTTTAATCATTCCAGAAATTATTTATATGAAAAAAGTATTGTAAAGGAGAGGTTCAAACATTTTGAGTGAGGCATTGTATTGCATTGTGAGCAAATTGTGAGAGAAAATTTCTACACAATGCATGTAGCAACTTGCTAAATGAGATCAAAGTTACTTACAAAGATTGCAGAGTGTGTAACTATCAATACCTAATGCAAAGTGTTGAGTTTTGAAGTGAAGGAAGTGTTAAAGGATTGTCTTTGTTTTCTAGATTTTGTCGAGGCATTTTCAAGAGGCAACAAGGCGAGCATATGCAAGGTTTATAATTATTTGATATATATATTGTTCCTTGTATCAATCCAGAGATATAAATCACACTATCTTTAGACATTTTTTTACAAAATTATAATTGTAGAGGTTGAGGCCCCAAGCAAGTGGGGGCTTGCTAAATTATTGGAGGGGTGTTGGCTCCTTATTGTTAGTGGCCAACAAAATCTATTGGTATCAGTCTATCAGATTCATGTTCCTTCTAGTGCAGCTTAACTGCTAGAAGGTACATTTATTTGAATCACGGGTCATCAAAGGCTCCTCGACTCTGTGCTGGAAGCTTTCAGGAATGGAGAGAGAAGGTAAAATCTAAAATATTTACTCATGGATATGAAGTTTGGAAGGTAGTGATCAGTGGTTATGATGATGACCCCCATTCAAATAAGTTCGTAAGTGAAATGCCCAAGCCAAGTATGCAATTTAGGACAATCTTCATAATCTAGACCTTGAGAAAGTAAAGAATCTCAAATCTGCAGAGGAGAAGAGGAGATATGGGATAGGTTGCAGGTCCTACATAAAATAGAAACCAATAGCAAAGGTGGAGAAAAGGAGAAGAGAAAGAAGAAGAAAAAGACTCCATAGAAGGAAAATATTCAGTCAAATGAGATTTGCTCTCCTAATATCAAAGTAGTTGATTATCAAGGAGAGATCAGTTGAAGATCATTCTAAACTTAACTAAACATTGGAAGAAATAAAACAGCTCTTAATGATAAAGACTTAAAGAAACTCCTTCAAATACTTGAAGAAATAAAGCATGATTTAAAAGAAAAAATTATTTAATTGAGAACCCAAACAGAAGAAGGAAGGAGAGTTGAAGAGGGAATGAGCAAGTAGTTTAAGGAAAAAGAGAATCAATGTAAAAGATTAAAATTTGAAGTGGTTTTAATGAGAGATGATTTAGAAAAGAAGAACCGTCAACTAAAGATTCGGAGTTGTACCAACACCTTGAACAATCTTAAAGGAAAATCTAATTCCAATGTAGCATCCAAAAAGTCTATTAAGTAAAACAGCACCAGCAATAAAGGAAGCCAGTAGCAAAATAAGCAACCAGGGAATATGTCAAGAAAAGTACTCTCATCAAGAAGATCCTCTGCTCCTTTGGGAGATCTCAAGTATTTCAGATGTCATATAATTGGACACATTGCAGCAAATTCCAAAAGTAGGAAGATAAATCCATATCAATAGAGTATGCAACAAAAGATAAAACTGAATAGAAAACCCTCTCAAGCTAAGAATTAAGGAAGATTGGGTTTTAATATTTATAAAATTTATTTATCTTCCTTTGGGAGATGTCAAGTATTTCAGATGTCATATAATTGGACACATTGCAGCAAATTGCAAAAGTAGGAAGATAAATCCATATCAATAGAGTTTATAATTCAAAATAAAGTTTAAGGTTCAAAATAAAGTTTAAGATTCAAAATAAAGTTTAAACTGAAGTTTACAACTCAAGTCTGAAACATAAAACTTAAAAGCAAATAATTTATGTCTGAAACATAAAACATAAAACATAACATATGAATATCAAATGATATCATCATAATGATAAATGAGTATAAATGCTCCAGGTAATGCCCCACTAGTCTCTGCATCCAGCTGCTGCACGAATATATCAGGATCAACCATGTCACCATCTGAATCAGAATCACTTGGATTCTCAAACATGCTAAGTGGCACACCAACTTTTAACACGAAACCATAAACTAAAAGGGGTGTGAAGAGGGTGTGCGGGGGCGTGAGGGAAACACCCCCTAGAAGTCCCCAAGACCCCGGAACGCGAGGGGGTGAGGAATCTAGACCCCTAGGTGGGAGGGCAAGACCTCGTGTAACACTAGATAAATTAAGGAGTTGAAGTGTGTTTCCTTTATAGTGATTGCATGCAACATGGTTCTTTGTGAGAGTCCCACTAAGGAATTGAAGATAGTATGACTTGAAGGTTAGGGTTCTCATGTTCATAGTTCGAATTCTCTATTACTCTTTAATGACTAAGACAAAACAAAGGGCTTCGTAGATTTAGTGATATGGTTGTGTGTGCAAATCATGATTTCTTGAATACAGTGGAGCTCCTCTCGAGTGAATTTTAGTATTGGAGTATTTGGGTGTTGATGTAGATACCCAATTGTACGTAGGTATTGGGGAGAAGGGTGGGAGAGAGTAGATAAGGGATTTAGGTAGCACCATATATTTCCTATTATATTTGAAAGTTCCCACATGATCCAAGATACCATCCCTTAAAGCTCTTATCTCCTCAAGTTATGCTTTTGGGGTATAAGTTGTAGGGATTCATATCAATAGAGTATGCAACAAAAGATAAAACTGAACAAAAACCCTCTCAAGCTAAGAATTAAGGAAGATTGCTTATTTATACTTTAACATTATAAATATTAAATTTTATAATTTTATGATCCCGACGTTCCCCCACATTTCCTGAAAATTGGTAGGAAGCTTTTGCATAGGCCGCTCTTGCGCTCCCTCACCCCCACCTCCAGGGGACTTGGTGGAACATTGAATTTATCTGATACCTCTCAACTCATACTACCCTTCTATTTTCTGGTTGGGGTTGTTTTCATAAGGAGCCATGCCATATGTAGAATGTATAAAAGGGGCATACTTCAGCAACTTAATGAACTTAGGAACCTTGGTCCTTACCCTACTCATACTGCCATCAATTTCTATGGGGTTCTCATAAGAAACTAACATGTATGTATTGTCCTGAAAAGAAATGTACTTGAGCTTTTACAACATGACCTTTGTCCTTATAAATTACTTGAAAGGCTACCACTCATCCAACGGACCTCTCATCTCACTTAGAAGCAGCCCATGTCTTATTGTAATAGTTTATTTTTCTAACTCAAAATCTATCCTTTTTATGAACACACCCATTAGATCCTCGAATGCAACAAGTATCACAGAGTGTTTTTTAATAACTTTTTTGGTGACTGGGACCTCCTCTTCTAGGGATGAACATGGAGATTAATGGACATACAATATACACGCCTTTCCCTTGCAGGATTGATTGTTTTTTATTATTTCGAAACAATAGTATAGTGATTTAGTGGCATATAATTCATCCATTTAATGCCCTTATTAATACATAAATTTTCACTATAATATTTATACAAATATCCCCTAAAAGAATCTAATCGAAAATTCGGATCTGGTGAGTGATTGGAAAACCTCAAATCATTTTTTAAAAGAAAACCACTAGGATAAGAATAAACTCATGAAACGGAATATTTAGGCTTCAGAAAGAGGAGCGCCTTACTTTCTGCAAATCATCTTGTCCTGGTTGTACTTCCTTGCCAAAGCCATCAACGAAGGTTCAATAATCCCTCCACGAAGCCTCAAAACAAGGTGTAGCGTAGACTCTGCATACCATTACAATTTGCAATAGTTTAAAAAATATAAATACCTAAAACTCTGACATCAAAATGTAAAGACTTCTTCATACACAGGAGATAATCAAAATAAAGTAATCACAGCTTGCTGAATACCTAGCATCGAAAATTTTATACCAAATAATTATCAAAAAACGAGAAACCCTAAACTCTGTCTTGACAAAATTAATCGGTCAATACAGAATTTTTTTCCAAAATAATCATACATAACAAAACAAATTCCAAAAATGTCATAATTAAACACTCTCGTAAGTAACATTTTTGTTTGCTTGCGTACCTTTCTGAATATTGTAGTCAGCAAGAGTACGCCCATCTTCCAGCTGTTTTCCAGCGAAAATCAAACGCTGCTGGTCAGGTGGAATCCCTGCAAAACATCAACAACGATAATTAACAAACACCGACAGAAAACAATTTCGAACCTCCAAGGACATATGCAAGCATGGCACGGAAATTCGAACGGGGGCGAAAACTCTACGCATTATAATAGATAAAACAAAATTTGAAGCTTGCTTACCTTCTTTGTCCTGGATCTTTGCCTTCACATTGTCGATAGTATCGCTGCTCTCGACCTCAAGGGTTATGGTTTTCCCAGTAAGGGTTTTCACAAAGATCTGCATCTTGTCGTCCAGATCGATCAACTCCAGTAGAAACTCTTTCTCGTCGCCCGTAATCAGCTTTTATAGACTCCTTTTTCGCTTGTAGGATTTGCAGTTAGGGTTTTATGTGGTGTTCGAAGCTAACGAGGGTTTCATGTGGGTTTAAGGGTTTGAGAAATTAGAGTTTGATTCGAGTTTCATCGATGTGCGTGAGCGGCAAATTATGCTTATGCATGTATAATAGTTAATTGGGTTTAATTATATAGTGAAAGGAAAAGAAAAAAATAAATTTAAATAAATTAAAACAATTAGGAAAAAATATATATATATATTAATTATTTGGTCAAATTACATTAAAATAAAATAAATTATTAATTATTAATAATTAAATTAGTTTAGATGCATATTAAGTACTAGTATATCAAGTGTTAAGAGGAATCAAATTTCTCAAGATGAGAACCTTGTGAATGATTAATTATGTTTTGAAGAATAAATATATATTATTGTAGCCATATAAATTAAATGGTTCATGAGAATATAGTAACAGCAACAATTGTACAAGGCTTTGAATTATTGCGAGAGAGAGAGAGTGAATAGATATGGAGAGCTTGATGGAGTCTAGGGTTTGCTTATGTTGTGGTCCATGCCCTTTCTCCTTTGTAGGTCGAGGGCCTCATTTCACCTCCGAGTATTCACCATGGTGTGGAGATGCAACATATCGCTTTGTCATGGGAGTTGACAAATGGATGAAAATGATCATCTCTGCAATGGAGTGGTTGCCCCTCTATTGTGGCTTGTCTCTTATCATCGTGAACAATAGAAGGCAAAGTAATGCAAGTTTACTTCATGTCTATCTTTACTTTGTGCACAAAGCCAAGGACCAAATTCTGATAAAGAATTCATTATATCTTGGTTGTGATCGTTTTATATTTTATCTTAGGCTGGCGCAATGGGTGTGCCCAATAGGGGCACTTTTCGAGCCCCTTTTCTCCTTTGTCCAGGTATCTCTTGCTTATTTTGCTTTATTAGTTTTGGGTTTGGCGACGGTTACATCAACTGAGCACATATGGGAGCCATCTCCTCAATCCGCACCCATCTACTCTCCATGGTTCAAGTAGTATGTCCCTCGGGAAGCAATGGAACAAAGTATGTTCCATATTTTTATCAAGAAAATTAGTGGGAAAACCTCTATCCTATAGACAATGAACTTTGACTTCATCAACTCCCTCGAACAGAGCATAAAGGATAAATGGGGCATACTTGCAAAATTTCAAGGTCTGCTATATGAAGGGAAGATGCTTCGGGACTCTTCCTAGATTAAATATTATTTCCTTAAAAGTAACTCAACCATTGTCCTAAACTTGAGGCTACAAGGAAGAGGTCCAAACATAAGATATCTAATGGAACATTTGTTTCATTCAAGGATGCAGTGAAATGCATGTCTTCTGTTTATTTGGGGTAGCATTGGATGTGCTCTAAGTCTCAAATTTTGTGGAGAGGCTTAAACACATGTATTCCAGATAACTCAGAAATCGTTTGGTGAAATTTCATTCGGATTGTATTCTATAGAAATAATTAATTAATTTTAAAGGGACCCTAAGTCTAAACTTAGGAAAATAAAAAAACTAAAGCGAATTAATAGAATATGAGTAAGAATGATCTAGAACAAACGGATGAAATCAAAAGTTAATCTTAGCTGTTGATTAGAGATCTATATGGGTCGTTGAAGTCTCAACGAGAAGACTATAAGAATGGCTTGAAGGGTCATTTGGAAAACACATTTGGCAAAGATCAAAGATCGATTTCTTGAAGTAGCAGTGCTCAGAGAGAAAATTTGATCGTGAGATATTTTGCAATAATTCTGGTTGAAGGATTCCTAAGCCAGAGAGTGCATAGCAGCAGAGACAGAGAGAGCCACAGTAGCAGCGCAGATCTAGTGGCGTAGTGCTTACACAGTCACTACGCAGAGGCTGAAGGGAAGTCGTTTTCCTGATGAGGATACAACGTTGCGCCAATGCCAGATCCAGGAGAGATTTTCCGGAGGCAAGAAGGCCTTAGTTTCCAGCTAGCAGAGAGACCAACGCAGAGGCAGAGAGCAGGCATTTTTGTGACGCAGAGGCAACGCAGGGCAGTCCATTCTTGGTGCAGATCAGTGTCGGGTTCCCATGGAGGAGTGAGGTTCGTCTTACAAGATCTCTTCTATCAATTTCTCTGTATGATTTGATGGGTGTGTCAATCATAGATTTGTACTCATAAATATTTACTACATAATATATAAACCCTCAGATCTGTTGCAACAGTTTTCCTGCTTTGGGTTTTTCCGGGGACATTAGTCCAAAAATAACTGTGTCAATGGTTGTGTGATCTATGCTTGTTCAAATTTGTTTTTGCACTTGTATTTCTTCCACAGTTTATCTGTGTAGGTTGCAGTGTGATGTATTCAATGTTTGTCGTATTAAACTACAAATATATTGCTAAGTTAGAAAATTAACAATTAGGTGAATATTTTTCAGTTGTTGCAATGGGATTCCAAAGTTAACAGAATTTTCACATGGTATCAGAACTTATTTAAGCTAAGTGTAGGAGAAGCAAAGAACAGATCCAACAGATTCAGCGTTAGTGAAGTTGGGATCAAAGAGTTGCATAAGCAGTAGATCGATCTCCTAGTTGATTGCGTAGTCCAAGCCAATTGGGCTAGACCAGTAGGAAAATCTCTCTCTGAGTCAGTCGACAGAGAGGTAGGATTGTTCCGAATTGTTGTTTGTCTAAGGTAGAGGGAGCAACGCAGCATATCTACATAGATCAACAACTAGGGTGACGCAGTTGACTGCTCAATAGTGATTGATGGTGCAGAGCGTCAGGAAGGGTAGCTGAAACATATTTTTGTGGGAATTTCTGACCTCAATGAGTTTTATTTCCCAAGAAACTCAGATTACCTGTGTAGTATCAGCAGATTTTGTGGCTTGCTCCATCAGCAGTGTGTAAAACCAATTGCGTAGAGGGTGAGAGATAGTAGTGACAACGGTTGGGTGAGATGGGCACCAACAGATTGCATGACCAGGATCGATTGGAGTGTGCCTCCAACTATGTAATCTAGAAGGTAAGGATATCATCCCTTCTAAATGAGCACGACCTCAAGAACTTTATCGAAAGTGCTCAAATTGAACCGGTGGATGCAACACCATTAAGGGCCTTCAAGAAGAATATATGGAAAAGGCCAAAATATTGATCCTTAATGGAGTGAAGGATCACATTGTGTCTCACATTTCCAGCAAAGGGATGGAAAGGGAGATGTGGGAAGGGTTGGCCACATTGTATGAGGGGTCTTCCGAGTAATGGGAGATGTTTCTAGAGGAGAAAATGCAAACCAGCAGGATGCAGAAGGGAGAGCGTATTTGTTACACAAAATTTTGTCACTGTCACTGCAATCCCCATCCCGCACATTGGAAGCTCATTTTTGTGATCAAAATAAAGTGTCATGCCTTGCAAATACCATCATTGCAACCCTTATCATGAGTCTAACATTCCTTCTGTTGACTATTTCCTGAACAGGCCATCAAAAACCCTTTTTTTTTGCCCTGGCGCTGGTAGCCCATTATTCCCTCACACCAATGAGGCAGATTAACACTGGCCCCCACACCAGTTGGCGCTCTGTCTCAATTAGCCACCCGCGCCAATCTGTTTATGGAAAGTTTTTTAAAAATAGAGGCGAAGTTTTGATCACAACAACTTCGTGGATGAGTCATAGGGGGTGGTTCGACTGAATAACCACAGCCTTCCTCTTTTGGCCTCTTGTTTCCACCTTTTGAGGAAACCTCCCAAGGGATAAGGCCTCCCTTCCACCATACTAGGGATCCCAACCTCCTCCTCTCCATCTATAAATATAGCCATCCTCCATTGATGAAGCTAGCTAAACTAAAGATAATATAGCAGAAACGTTGGAGAGATAGAACAGAAGAGTCCCTCATTGAGAGAGCTTAGGCTTGTGCCTTCATCCCGTCCGAATTCCCTGACATTCATCGAGACGTGCTTCAATCGAACCCCGCTGAAGGAGGTTGCGACGTCAAGGCTTGGTTGTAACTATTTCTTCTATTTAATACAGATGTATAACTATTGTCTGGTTCCCATTTTGCGTTGATGTGTTCTATTTGATGCTATATGCTTAACCCTCCTTGACTGGTTAGTAATTATGAATGAGATTGTTGTTTCGTATGATGCTCCTGTTTGTTGATCTTGTGCAAGTATCCAAGCATCACTGCGAACAGATCGTGATTTTCCGAGGCAGGAATCGAGAGGTCACCACTACAACAGCTATGACAATAGCGTTGGATTCCAGGTAGGTTGATCTACCGTGTATATTTTATTCAGTATTTAGGAACCTACACTCTAGTTTGTACTATTGTTTCCAGACCCACTCTAGGGCTAGAGGGATCGTCTCTGTCCGCAAAGAGGATTTACCTTCAAAACAATTTGGTGACTCCACTTGGGATCGAACCCATAATCTCTAGTTTCGCAGACTAGTGTGAGTTTGTCTTTTTGCCCTTGTCAAGTCGACTTCGGTCGTTTGTTGGTTTGTCTATCCTTTCCGGTCTGTTTTCTTGTTTAGAGTCCTCTTGTTCAGCTCCAAAGTGTCAGCATTGACCTCTACTCATTGGATTTCTCATTCTCCCATAAATATCCGGCTTGGCGCGTTTTTCAGTTGAATAGGCGCGTCGATTGGTGGATGTTGCCTGTGTTGCACTAGCGCCAACCCGTGTTTGGCGCGGATTACAGCCTTACAGTCGCACCTAATCCTATAGGGTTTGGATTGACTATCCTTTTGAGTTTTTTGTCAGTTATACTTGCCTCTGGGTGGATTTATGATTTGCAATTGTTTTGTTGAGATTGTTTTGACTGTTATAGGCTTGCTTTTCTCAGTTGTACGTTTGTTTACTTGTAAATGCAGTTTATGGCCTTAGGGTTTCTGAGTGTTCTAGCTCACTGAGCCTTATTATTGAAAGTCGAGTCTTTTTAATTCTTGTCAGTGACATCTCTTAATCAATTGCATTTGATCATTTTTTATCCTTTGAGCGTTTGTTCTGGTTGAATGATCATTTCGGGTTTCGTTTGATTTTTCTTCTTGCTGCTCCAAGCATAGATCACATTGCTTGTCGGGATCGTTTCAAAGCTTTCTCTTTGATTGGAAGAGTGCATCATTGGTTTGAGTGCATCTTTGTGTTTTTGTTGCTTTCATCGATCATTCAGTTTAGCTCTTTGCATTCGCAATCCTCGAACTAGTGTTTGTTTTGTTTTTCCGCATTATTAGTACATTGTGTGCTTCATTTTATTGAAAAATCAAACAATTGCATTCTTTTGTTTGCATGAAAAAGGAAAGTTCTTTCGCATAACTAGTGCTTGATTAACTAGGAAATAATTTTTTCAGTTTTCGCTTTATTGAATTAGATGCATTAGCAGTTTTCTTCGTTTGATTTCATTTGATTGCTATTGTTTGAAAGATCTCTATCCTTCTCGTAATTAGCATTCAATCAATGAAAAAATGATGTTCAGTTGCATATAGTTTGCATTTAGGGAATTTGAGATTGACATTCGGTAAGGCCTTGAAATTGAAACACAATTCAAGATCAACTATAAAATCAATTGAATTAACCTAAGGAAACATTGGAACCTAACACAAACATTTTAGTGGTCTAGGTTAGAGACGTGTTCCGGAGTCTTAAAACCTATTAGTTGTCGTTTGCCTTTTGGCTTTAGACAACGCTAGTATGAAGTGATCCCCGTACCGTCGAGTATATAAAGGGAGACCCTCATAGGTTGCAATCCTTTATCCATAGGAAGCTGAGTTTGTCACCCTATAACCGTGATAGACCAAACACAGCATTTGGGGAGACTACCTGCACGTACAGAAAGTCCTTGGTCATTTCTATTTCATTTGATCACCAAGGTGTATATGGCAGTTCACGGAAACTTGGTACACTCTCTTTCTTAGATTACCAGAGCAGTCATTTCGATCTTTTTGTGACTCTTTAAAAAGAGAAAGGATCATCGAGCACTTGTCCTTTCACGCTCGTTTAAATTGAAAGTGACTAAAGTCATATTTTGTTTGTTTCTCGACTCTTAAAACAAGAAACAACAAAGTTTGGTTTCAATGTCGTAAAATAAAATTCCCACGATTACATACCCATTTAGAGTTTGTTACTTGGCCTGTTTTTTTTTTCCTTAGGCTTTGGTCTTGAAGCCTTCTTTCGGCTATCTCTTTTTCCTTTTATGTTTTTGAAATATGGTCATAGTGGCGGAACTACCAGTTTCATCGCCTTCTTCACTGCCTCCTAGTGGTAGTTCTTTTCCTGACGTTTCTTACGAAACCCCTCAGTCCACTAGGTCTGTCGAGTTTTCGCAGCCTATTCTCCCGACTGTTTTACCTCTTGCTACCCGATCTCCTCCTGAAAAGTCAGTTGAGTTCAATTGGCCTCCTCCGTGTGCTTGGTCCGGTTTTGGGGACGAGGAAGAATTTCCTCCTCTTACTTCGGGATCACCATTTATAGCTGTTGCTATATCTCTGAGTCCCCGTCGTATCTTTGACGATCTTACGACCTCTTCAGACATGGGTTCTTCAAGTCCTGTTGACAGTGAAGGAATGCCTGTTCCTACAAGTGAATATCAACTTTTCCTTGAAGATCTTCTGCATGTTTTTGTTCAATCTTCTCCACCATCGGTGTCACTTCCACTTGGATATAGGTCCTTGAGTCAGATTATGTCTGGTGTTGCCTCCATAGCATAATCCAACACATCAACTCCTCCTAAGACTACAATCCTCCCTTCGTTGGGACTCTCACCTTCGACATTGAGTTCATCAGTCGTTGTTACGTATGTTCCAGTCCAACCTACCGTTTGTGTGGCTTCATCTACACCGGTTGTTACGACACAGTCGTCAAGATCCTTTCAAACTTGAAGGTCTATTTTCCTTAATCCCACGTGGTCTGTAAACCAGGTTTCGAGCATATCATAAGCTCGTGCTCTGGAGACTGCACCTGCTGATGCAGCTTCGACTTCACCGATGATTCCTAATGGCCTCACTTATGAAGAGTATATGTTGGTTGTTCAGAGCAGAACTCTCAAGGTTCTCAGGAGTCCCAGGCTCCTTTCAATCCTCATCACTATGATGTTGTCGGTAACCCTGTTTATTCGTTTCCTCCTCTGCATCATTATGACGAGTGTGGTAATCATGTTTACTTGCCTCCTATTGATCCTTATCAGGTTTTTTATGATACTTATCATATCGTTCCTCATCTCGGACTGACCTTATCAGCACAACCCCCTGGCTCGCAAGGACAACACTTATAGGGACAACCTTTGGCTCAGTAGGGATCCACCTTTGGTCCACAGGGACAACCTTACAGTCCATCAGGCCAGCCTTTACAAGGTCCACCTTTGGTCCAACAAGGACAACCCTCTGGTCCTTCCGATAAACCTCAGTATCAACCATGAGCATCTTCTGTTCCTGGGGGAAAAATGTATTCATCACAGGGACAACCTCTTGTACACCAGCAGATGTACGCTCAGTATGGCCAAACCTTTGTGCAACAAGGACAACCCTCCGGTCCTACTCCGAGTCAACCTGGTCATCAGGGGCAACCTGGTCCATCTTTTCCATCAGGTCAACTTCTTCCACAAGGGCAACCCGGTGGTCCTCATTATCCAAGTCAACCCGTTCCACAGGGGCAACCTGTTCAACCAGCTCAGCAGTCGGTTCAACCTGTTCAACAATCGATTCAATCTATTCAACACCATGTTCAACCTGTTCAGCAGCCGGTTCAACCTGTTTATCCATTTCAATAGGGTCCACCTATTCAGCAGCCCGCTCAACCTGCTTAGCAGGGTCCACCTTCTCAACCCTAAGGTGCTTATTACCCCAAGGTCAATATCAACCGGTATATAGTGCACCTCAAGGTTTTACTTTTCACCCTAAAAATCCATCTCAGTTGGTGTATAATCAACCTCAAGGCCATGCATTCATTCCACAACAAAATCCATATGTTGCTCAGCAAGGACCTCAATGGTATGCTCAGAATCAGTATCCTGGTCCTCAACCCCAATACCAGCAGAATTATCCATCTTATAACCCTTATGGTCAGAATGCTTCGAGACAAAACATATGGGGGCAAAATTTCTCACAGACTGGGTGGAATGTTAACACGAGTCCTTATCAAAGACCTCCAATGTCTTTTAATCCTCAATTACTATTTCTTGCTACGTTGGAACTGCCTGATGTGTCAAAGTTAACGGATGATCTGATTCTTCATAATCCATATTGGCCTCCGGTTCCAACCAAGATTCCTGGTGATTTTCCTAAATTTGAGGGTAAGTCCGGATAAGATCCCAAAGTGCATGTTATGACTTACCACTTGTGGTGTTCCTCTAACTCTTGGGTTGACGATTCCATTCGACTCTGTCTTTTCCAACGGACTCTTACTGGTGTTGCTTCCAAGTGGTACATTGAGCTATCTCATGGCATCTTTCAAGATTTCAACTCTCTCGCCATGGCATTCCTTACACATTTCCAGTTACTGGTTCGTTATGAGACCAGGACACATCTTGTCACATCCTTGAAACAGGACTGAGCTACCCATATCTTGGATCATATTCATGAATGGAGACGTCGTCGTCGGTTGATTAAGTTTGATATTCCTAATCAGCTTCTAACTGATTGGTTCACTACCTCCTTTTTCAATCAGATCACGAAAGACATAACTATGGGTGCATGTGTAACTGAGGAACAAGCCATTGCTCGTGCCCAATACCTTGATCTTGTGTACTCTAAGTCTGGCACATTGTATGATATTTTTCTTGACACCCCGCAACCTGAAAATTCTAAATCACCAACAACCCCATCTGTTGATGGTATTATTGGTTCTGTGTCTCAGACTTCTGGTAAGTCTTCTCCTTCAAATCCTGGGAAGCACAAGTCCACTTATTCCAACGATGTTGCTTCTCAGGCCACCCCGAATCCTGGTAAAACTGTAGAATTCAATGTCATTTAGGCCAATCCAGCGGATAAAACTTCCAAAGGGAAAAGAAAGGTAAAGGTAAGGCCAAATCCGATACCCCAAAACCAGATTCGTCCAAATCTCATGCTGATGATGGTTTACAGTGCAAGTCGAAGTACCCTTGTTTGATCTATAACAAGGAGCACTACACCAAGGACTATCCTCGACGGGCCGAAGTAAGTAGATTGCTCAAAGGCACCCAGGGAACTACAGATGTTCTTAAAGAACCTTTTCCATCTCAACAAACTCAGCTCGTAGAGAAACCTCAGTCCTCTGCCCCTTTTGGCTCTCAAGTGTTCATGATGAACAGTTTTGCACCCATTTCTATTGCCACTCAATCGAAGGATTATACTGAATCACGTCCAGCAACAAGGAAATAGATCACTCATGGTCCTCCTCCTCCACCTATTTCTAGCTCTCTTCAAATTGAAAGGCCCAATACTGAGCCCGTTGTACGACCACCTTCTAAAGGTGTACTTCGCAAGTCTTCTTACAATCCCAACACTCGCCGCCCAACATTACAGTATTGTTGAGGATTTGGTTCAGGCGCCATCTGCAATGTCTGCTCTAGAAGTACTTCAGAGTTGTCTGTCTCAACGAAAAGCTTTGTTATCTGTGATTGGTGGGGTTGATCCTGATGATACTAGCCTTCTTTCTTTTGATTTATAGAATTTTGTTCCACGACTACCGCATCAAATTGCGCTCATTATACAGGTTGTCATTAATGGTCTCGATATTCATCGAGCAGTTGTCGACAAGGGTGCGTCCACGTGCATCATGTCATCTTCTTGCTAGAAAGCCATTGGTTCTCTGACTTTGAATTCGTCACCAAATGCCCTGGAAGCATTTGATGGAAGAGAATCAAAACCCTTAGGTATTCTCGCTAGTTTACTGATTACTTTGAAAGGGAAAACAGTCAATGTCGAGGTAGAAGTAGTTGACGCCAAGCTCAATTACAATCTTCTTCTCCGTCGCAGTTGGACTCACGCCATGCTATGCATTCCATCCACTCTCTTTCGTGTCCTGAAATTCCCACACGAAGGAAAGATTGTTAGTGTTGATCAATTTTCATTCTTCACTTCTTCTTCCGAGAACAATGTTTCGTACGTGGATAAGATCCCTAATCCCTATGAGAGCATTGGGTCGGGTCTTTTCAAAGATCCTACCCTCATGGGTATTTTTCCTCTTCCTCCACCCAACACTGTTCAGATCAATATGATCTCTCGGTCTGATGAACCCTGGATCACCCCTTCACCTGAGCAGGTCGATTATTTTGGGGATTTGATGCCTTTAAGTCCAATTGAGATTGATTATTGTGAACTTCTTGCGGCTTTGAATCCTCTGCCTTCTGATCATGCTCCTTTGAGCATGTCTCTTAACACTTATTCTCAATCCCCTTGGCTCGGTGATTTGGATTCATTTGATCCCCTGCGAGAGATATTTCCTTCTGATGAAGCCATCGTGGGAACTATGTCTCTTGAAGATTTACCGTGGGATGATGGTCATCATCGTTCCTCGTTTATGCCTAGCCTCGGGGCCATGTCTACTTGTCTTGAGAGGTTTGCATCTCAGGTTCCTTCTCCTCCGCTTCAAACACCTATTCTAACACATGAAGTCTTTACGGAAGGTAACTTGAGTAACATTACACAAATGATGCCTATTGACATTTTTTTTAAATCAGGAATTGTCGAGAACATCCATCTTGGAGTCACCTGTTCTTCTGATGAAGTATAGATTTATACTAGCTTTTTTCGCGAGTTCTGCGACGTCTTTGCATGGTCTTTTGAAGAAATGTCTGGCATCGATCCTAGTATAGTGGTGCATGAGATTCCTACCTACCTTGGTTCGAAGCCTGTTCATCAGTGCCTTCGTCCTGTGCAACGTCGAAAGGCTGTCGCTATTAAAAGTGAAGTTGAAAAACTTCTCAACGCTGGTTTCATCTACCCGATTCCCTTGACAGAATGGGTGTTTAACATTGTTCCTGTAGATAAGAAACATGGGACTATTTGCGTCTGTGTTGATTACCGTGATATTAATTGGGCCTGTCCTAAGGATAATTATCCTACTCCCTTTATCGATCGGATCATTGATGACTGTGCTGGGAGCGAGATCTTTTCCCTCATGGATGGTTTTTTTGGCTATAACCAGATTAACATTCTCCTGACCAATCAACATAAGATGACCTTCATCTGTCCTTGGGGTACTTTCGCATATAAGAAGCTTCCTTTCGGTTTAAAAAATGTTGGGGCCACATTTCAGCGAGCGATGTCATATGCTTTTCACGATATTAAGCACATCGTTCAAGCTTATTTGGATGATCTTCCTGTTCATTCAGCTAAACGTAAGGACCATCCTAACCATCTTTGTCAGATTTTTCTTCGTTGTCGACGTTATAACATCCGGTTAAATCCGCACAAATGTGTCTTCTGCGTCGATTCCGGTAGAATCCTATGGTTTATCGTGTCCAAAGATGGGATTCGCCTTGATCCTCTTAAAGTTTAGGCTATTATTAATCTCCCCTCTCCATCTTCACTACATCAGCTGCAGAGTCTGCAATGAAAGGCTAATTTTATATGACGCTTTATCCCTAACTATGCTGAAGTAGCTAAAGGATTTACGTGATTATTAAAGCAAGGTGTCCCATTCCTCTGGGATGAGATTACTCATAAATCTTTCGACACATTGAAGACGTTGCTCGTCAATGCTTCTCTTTTGCATCCTCCAAATTGTCCGTGATTTTTCCCTCTATTTAGCTGCTGCTTTTAGCACCATTGCCATGGTTCTGGTTCAAGACGATGATGACAGTGATGAGCATGTTATTTACTACCTCTCTTGTAACCTTCTCGATACCGAAACGCGCTATGCCCATGTTGAGAAGTTAGCGTTAGCTGCGGTTCAAGCAGTTCAACATTTTATTCATTATATCTTGTTGCGTACTGTGACTATGATTTATGAATGCAACCCCATGACTTACATATTATCTCGACAATTGTTGGGGGGGAAATATTCGAAGTGGATTATTATCCTCCAAGAGTTCGATTTGGAGTTCACTACGGCCAAGTCAAAGAACTCATTAGTCTTTGTTGATTTGATCTGTTCCCTTCCTTCTGACTCTGCTCCGTCTGGTTCTGAAGAACGCATTCCAGACGATACACTTTTTTCTGATTTCCACCCTCGATCCTTGGTACGGTGATATCATCATATATCTTTAGACTTCCACTTTTAGACATGATTTGACAAAGGATGCTTGCTGACACATCCGCCATCAATCGCAACCTTATCGTATAGTAGGAGATACACTCTACCGTGTTAGAGTAGATTCCATTCTCCGTCGGTGTTTGACCATCGAGGAGGCTGAGAAAGTTCTGAATGATTGCCACAGTGGTGCTTGTGGCAGTCACATGTCTGGTTATGCCATTGCACAGAAGATTCTTCATGCTAGGTATTTTTGGCCCTCTATCTTCAAGGAATACATTGTTGTTGTCTGTAAATGTCATGATTGTCAGATCTATCAGCGCAAGATGCACGCGCCGCCTGCACATCTTCACCCTGTTATTACCGTTGGTCCCTTTGCGAAGTGGGGCATCGACTTTATAACGTGTAACCCTCATTCATCCGAGGGGCATGCGTATATTATTGTTGTCGTTGACTACTTCACCAAATGGGCCGAAGTAATGCCTACACTTGTCGTCAACGGTAAGAAAACAGCTCAGTTCATATTCAATCACATCATTTATAGGTTTGGTGTCCCTCAAGCCATCGTTACCAATCATGGTTCCCATTTTTGACCTTATATGGTGGCGGAGTTGACTTCCAGGTTAGGCTTGCGTCACGATAGCTCAACACCGTACTATCCTCAGGCCAATGGCTAGGTTGAAGCTGTGAACAAAGTTCTAATCATTATGATTCAACGTATGATTGGGATCCACAAATCCAATTGGCATCTCGTGATATTTTCGGCTCTCTGGGCATATCGAACCTTAATCAAGGATGCAACCAGATTCATTCCATTCCAACTTGTTTATGTTCTGGAAGCTACCCTTCCGATTGAATGTGAAATTCCTTCGCTCAAATTAGATGTTGAATTACTGCCCAACACTTCACCTGAAGAAGAGTGTCATCTCTACTTAGAGAGGCTGGATGAAACTCATCGCTTTGCTACTTTGGTCATCGAGGCATAGAAGAAGCGGGTCAAAGCCCATTTTGACCAATCAATTTCCCCTCGCTCCTTTATAGAAGGAGACCTCGTCCTCTTGTACGATAAAGCTCACGATAAGTTGGGGGCAGGAAAATTTCAACCCATGTGGCATGGGCCTTACATCATTAAACGCGTTTTGAAGAACGGGGCCTATGAGCTTATTGATTACGAAGGTCATCCTTTAGATCAGCCCAGGAATGGGTTGTATCTCAAGAAATATTATGCATGAGTCATTTGAGCATGTTTTGTGGGAAAAAAATCCACAGTTAAGCGTGCTTGAGCCAGAGGAGTTCTAGGATGGGTGACCTCCCGGGAAGTCCTGGTTACCGGGTGCAAGCCCCGGAAGTGATGATTGACGCTATGTGATTCATTTCACTAGTTTCAATCCCACTTCTTCACCCTTGTGAGCATAACCCGATGCAATGAGTGCTAAGTGGACTATTCAAAAATCATGAGAAATTAGTCAGTTATGACTACCTCTCATGTAAATGGTCATAGATGAATGACTTACTTAACGCAGTTGAATCCCAAAAATGATATCTAATATAATGCATTGCAGAAAAACCCTCATACTTAAATACAAAGAGTAAAGGGATCTCTACTTTAATGGTTCATGAGGCACAATACTTGCTAAGGTTTTGAAAATGGGGTAGCAAGCTAAGTGGGCTTCATTGTGGGAAAAAACTCCACAGTTAAGCACACTTGAGCCAGAGGAGTTCTGGGATGGGTGACCTCTCGGGAAGTCCTGGTTACTGGGTTCAAGCCCCGGAAGTGATGATTGACGCTATGTGATTCATTTCACTAGTTTCAATCCCACTTCTTCACCCCTGTGAGCATCACCCGATGCAATGAGTGCTAAGTGGAATATTCAAAAATCATGAGAAATTAGTCAGTTACGACTACCTCTCATGTAAATGGGCATAGATGAATGACTTACTTAATGCAGTTGAATCCCAAAAATGATATCTAATATAATGCACTGCGGAAAAACCCTCATACTTAAATACAAAGAGTAAAGGGATCTTTACTTGAATGGTTCATGGGGCACAATACTTGCTAAGGTTTTGCAAATGGGGTAGAAAGCTAAGTGGGCTTCATTGTGGGAAAAAAAATCCACAGTTAAGCGCACTTGAGCCAAAGGAGTTCTGGGATGGGTGACCTCCCGGGAAGTCCTGGTTACCGGGTGCAAGCCCTGGAAGTGATGATTGACGCTATGTGATTCATTTCACTAGTTTCAATCCCACTTCTTCACCCCTGTGAGCATCACCCGATTCAATGAGTGCTAAGTGGACTATTCAAAAATCATGAGAAATTAGTCAGTTACGACTACCTCTCATGTAAATGGTCATAGATGAATGACTTACTTAACACAGTTGAATCCCAAAAATGATATCTAATATAATGCACTTCGGAAAAACCCTCATACTTAAATACAAAGAGTAAAGGGATCTCTACTTGAATGGTTCATGAGGCACAATACTTGCTAAGGTTTTGCAAATGGGGTAGTGAGCTAAGTGGGCTTCATTGTGGGAAAAAAACTCCACAGTTAAGCATGCTTGAGCCAGAGGAGTTCTAGGATGGGTCACCTCCCGGGAAGTCCTGGTTACCGGGTGCAAGCCCCGGAAGTGATGATTAACGCTTTGTGATTCATTTCACTAGTTTCAATCCCAATTCTTCACCCCTGTGAGCATCACCCGATGCAATGAATGCTAAGTGGACTATTCAAAAATCATGAGAAATTACTCAGTTATGAATACCTCTCATGTAAATGGTCATAGATGAATGACTTACTTAACGCAGTTGAATCCAAAAAATGATATCTAATATAATGCACTGTGGAAAAACCCTCATACTTACATAGGTGTTTTTTTTCATTTTTGTACATTTTTTGGCTTGGTGTGTTTTGCGAGCGTTTTCCTGCTTATTGGGTCATTGCTTATTGTGCAGATGTATATTACCCTTATGTCGGTTTCGCGGATGGTGCTTCCCGCAGTACCTAGAACTTTTCTTCAACAACCTTGGTGATTTATGATCCCGTTGGTGAGTTGATAGACCTGCAAGGTATTTTTCTAGGACGAACTACAAACGATGTCATTGAATATAGTGTTGTTATTAAACTATTAATCGAGGCAATTTACCTCGGCATTAGTGCATTGGTTGTAAATCTAGACTCACAACTTGATGTTCTTCAGCTTAATGGGCATTATTCAGTTAAAAACCAACACATTTTAAGATTATATTTACGTGTTTGTTTGCTGGAAAGACATTTTGATTATATCACATATCAACATATTCCTAGACAAATGAATGCATTAACTGATACAATGGCTAACATTGTATTAGATAGACATTTGTGTAATCTGTAAAATCATCATCACATGAGAGACTCATATAAAATAGGAAAATAGATGTGTGTGTGTGTGTGTGTGTGTGTGTGTCTATATATATATATATATATATATATATATATATATATATATATATATATATATATATATCAGGTTTGCATCAGTATGCACCATAAGTTTCAAAAAAATATGTGTGTTTCTGTTACATCCCGAGACACCATGTCTCTTAAAATGCTGAAATTAAAGCATAGGTGTCTAGTCGGCATGATGATCATGATAGCATGTCACTGCTTGAACAAGCTGCCTCAACAAGCGGTGAACTCGGTTTGACATCCCTACAGTATGTCTTTGATATGCACGAGGAACATCGTCGAAATGTGCATTGTATGGGACCCCACGAGTGATTCCCTCTAAGTTGTGCGCGATCTCCTCCTCCTCACCTTGAGGGGCAACGTCAAAATCACGAGGTATTCACCTCGCTATCGGAGACATCCCTGCAGGTCTCTCTGGGCCAACATCTGTAAATGCATGGATAAAGTGTCAGAACATACATACAAAAAAAAATCATATTGCTCATAAAAAAAAAAAAAAAAAAAGTGAGTCTTACCAAATGCTTCATCCCAATCCTCTCCTTCCGAGAGTGGGAGGTCCGGATCACCAGTAAAATTTGTGCCAGAGTAGGGCCAGTCCTCCACGACAATCAACTGTTGGCGGAGCCAATCAAAGAACTCCAGTCTCCAGGACATCTGCTGACCACCCTCTGAGCTTGGCATCAGAGCTGCCCATTGGGCCATCCGTGGTTCCAGTGCTGGTGGTGTTGGGACTATCACATCTTGATGCTGAAAGATTGGTAGTTGTTCCAGAATGAATGATACCAGGATAGATCCATAACCAAACTATTTCAATTTGGTCTTCTTGCACTTTGTTAACTGACGTTTTATATTGATTATCACGGCCTCTGCCCAATTGTAAATGGTCAGTGACAAGCAGTCTGTGGCAAGAAGCAACTGCGTTTTTGTTTCTTCGTGTGGTGCTTGTGATTTCGCAGCTCACGTGATCATATGTAGCACTACCCTCAGTATTAGATTTGGGATAGTTTGGATGTCCACCTTCTCGCATTTTGACCCTTTTTGTGCCCCTGGACATACCCTGTCAATTACCATGCCCATGCTCTCCATGGTGGGCTGGGTACTAGTCATGATTGGTGCTACCACCCTCCATGACAATCCTGTAATGAAGTAGATATCTGAGACATCAATATTGAGCTCCTGATCTCGAAGAATGAATTTTTCCTGATCCTCATCCCATATACTGATCAAGTATTATAGCAGCTCCGGTTGAGCTCTGAGACATAGTGTCAAGAATAATTTTTTTAGTCCATAGTCTCTAAGAGCTTCCATGCATCTCTCATTTCCCATGGAAAGCTCATCCTCTTCACTGTGTTCTCGTTCCTTCAACTTGATCACTATTTTCTCACTCTTTCACCTGCAAACATGTTCATATGGACATTGTTACCTAAATCAAATGCTAAAATTTGTTAAATTGGAGTTTTATTACTTGCATTATGAGCTTTGAAGGGTCTGCGCGGTTGACGTGACTGTTTTAGAAACAACCGCGCCCCAGTGCAAAAAATCGGGCAGTTGGCGCGAGTCCGTGCCCAAAACCCGCGCCGACTGTCGTGCCCTAGTTTTCACAATTTCCCCCTCAGAAATCAAAATTGAAGGTTGCAGGTAATGAAATAATGCTTGAAATGTAGGGAAGGGTGTTAACTCTTACTTGGAACTGACAGATCTGAGATTGGTCTGCTGGATTTCCCGTTATCGTCGCCACAAAATCGCAAGGTAAAATGGGTCACTATTGCACCACAAGAGGTAAAAGTGAAAAATAATTATTTTTTACCATTTTTGGCATTTTATAAATTTTCAGAACCCTAATTAGGTTTTAAGACATGTTTTTTTATTATTACGTTATGTTATTTCGAGAAATGGGATTTACGTTTGCTTCTTGCGCAGTGACATATTTTTAAAGTGATGGTGATGAAGTCATGAGTTGTATTTTATACCATTTCGGACTCGGTAAAAAAGCGAAAAAGTCACTACTAGAGTCATCTTTCAGCTCTTTTCTGACTCTCTAAAACTAAAATAATTGCCAAGACACTTGTCGTTTTGAACTCATTAAATGGCTGCGAAACGATCTATATCAAGTATACGTTTACCCCTTTTTGGGTTTGGGATAGATTATTTACGAAAAAGGAATACCTTAGCCAATCGTGACTAAGAGGTTCTTTCATATATTGTTTTCTATTTTCGGATCTGAAGGACTATTTACGAAAAGGGACTTGCTGGAGTTTTCTTTTCCGCTTCTTTTCAAACTCTCTAAACATGAAAAGATGAAGAGTTCTTCCTTTGTCAGACTCGTTAAACCCTGATGACATTGGACATCGTCGCCATGATGTTCATCGAGTTCCTCCTTCCTAGGGCTCGTAAAATGTACTAGGATGGATTTGTCCGAAGAACAAACTTACAGCACAAGCATATGCTATCCCCTTCAAGCTTGTTTTAAAAAATAATTGGGGTACTCGCCAGAAATGGTGGGGGGAAATTGAACCAGTTTTTAGTTATATTGGCAGTATGTCACTCTTAAACATGACACTTGTCTGCATTCGTGTCGAGTTGGGGACATCTCATTTCATCATTTTTTTTTGCCTCCATGGGTTTGGGTAATCTGTTTTGACCTCTCATATGCTCTTTTCCACGTCACCATGACCTCAGATCCCTTGATGTCAAATATTGCCAAATCTAGAGTCGTGTCGTTGATATGTTCAAGAGAAGTTTGCCTCTGTAGTTTTCAACCTCCCTCTGATTCTCTATTGGTCCTGATTCACTATCGTTATGTTCCTCTGTCTCGTGTCGATGATGTGGGAAACATTATGGACCTCCTTCGACCAGGTCACTTCCTTTCGACTTCAGCTCATTATCCAGGAAGTTGATCTAGAGACTCCCTATCGGTACCTTGGAGCCTGCATTCCTCAATGGCAGGTTATTCGCATTCGATGACAAGTCCATATCATTGGCCTTCGATCGAGTGATTTTGCGGGTGTTCGACGTCAACTCACTGTTCACATTTCATGGATTGTACCTGCTTTACCTTGAGGACCGTTGTCATTATTGGTGGTTTCCACCACACCTGTTAACAACTTTCATCATTGGCTGGTAATCAGGTGATTTTTCTTGCATGTTCGAAATCAACTCACATATTCGCATGCTTGAAATTTGTACTTGTTCGGTTCGAGATGGAGTGCAAGACCCTAGATTTCGTCTGATAAGATCCAGGCTGTGGAATACTATGATTTATGATGACTTTATTACATGACTCTTTTGATTGGATGGCTGTGACCATACCTAAGTCTATTTGTTGATCCCTACTGCTGGATGGCTGTGTCCATGCCATGGATCTCAGTTCATATATACTCTATTATGGATGGTTGCGCCCATGCCACATTTTCATGTCTCAGAGATATCAATTGTACTTGTAATTGTAGGTCTTCCAACAACAGTGTTTGGTTCGAACACGTTCTCGTAAAGCATTTCACCCCTTCCTCTCTCTCGGACCTCATGCTTTAGGGGGCATCTGTTACACAACGTTTTTTCACTGTCTTTGCAATCCCCATCCCACACATTGGAGGCTCATTTCTATGATCAAAATAAAGTGTCATGCCTTGAAAATACCATCATTGCAGCCCTTATCATGAGCCTAACATTCCTTCTGTTGACTATTTCCTGAACAGACCATCAAGAACCCTTGTTTTTTCCTTGGCGTTGGTAGCCCGTTATGCCCTCGCACCGATGAGGCAGATTAACACTGGCCCCTACACCAGCTGGCGCTTTGTCTCAGTTAGCCACCCACGACAATCTATTTATGGAAAGTTTTTTAAAAATAGAGGCAAATTTTCGATCACAACAACTTTGTGGATGAGTCATAGGGAGTGGTTCGACTAAATAACGACGACCTTCCTCCTTTGGCCTCTTGTTTCCACCTTCTGGGGAAACCTCCCAAGGGATAAGGTCTCCCTTCCACCATAGTAGGGATCCCAACCTCTTCCTATAAATATAGCCATCCTCCATTGATGAAGCTAGTTGAACTAAAGATAATATAGCAAAAACGCCGGAGAGATAGAACGGAAGAGTCCCTCATTGAGAGAGCTTAGGCTTGTGCCTTCATCCCGTCCAAATTCCCTGACATTCATCGAGACTTGCTTCAATCGAACCCCACTGAAGGAGGCTGTGACGCCAAGGCTTGGTTGTAACTCTTTCTTCTATTTAATACAGATGTATAACTATTGTTTGGTTCCCATTTTGCATTGATGTGTTCTATTTGATGCAATATGTTTAACCCTCCTTGACTGGTTAGTAATTATGAATGAGATTGTTGTTTCGTATGCTACTCTTGTTTGTTGATCTTGTGCAGGTATCCAAGCATCACTGCGAACGAATCGTGATTTGCTGAGGCAGGAATAGAGAGGCCACCACTACAACAGCTACAACAATAGCGTTGGATTCCAGGTAGGTCTATCTACTGCGTCTATTTTATTCAGTAATTAGGAACCTCTAAACTCTAGTTTGTCCTATTGTTTCTAGACCCACTCTAGGGCTAGAGGGATTGTCTCTATCTGCAGAGAGGATTTACCTTCATAATAGTATTGATCCATTCCTGTCTAGACTTCAAGAAAGCCGAGGTCAATTGGTAGTTGTAGGAGTAGCTCCTAAGGCCACAGAGATGGTCAGATTAGCCCTCAACTTAGTGTTCGAGGACTACCAAGTCTTTGTCCAAAGCATCATGGGCAAAGAGAACTTGTTGGAAAGGGAGTCAATGTGGGAATATCTTCAACAAGAAGAGATGAGGAGAGACTAACTCAAGTGTCAACTTAAGGGTGAAAATAGTAGCAGTTCGAAGATCAAGAAGGAGGAGGAAGAGAATGTGACCCTTGCATCAAAGTGGTAGACATAGCAATGCAAGAGGAAGAAGGATATGTCAAATATCAAATTGATCAGGTGCTTAGTGTTAAGCTAAAAAATTGAAGTGTTCAAAATCGTTTGGAAACTGAACGACAGTGAAGAGCTCGTCGCCAGGAATCTGACGTAATTTGTTTCATCGAAAACCGACACTGTATGAGGAAGATAGAGCCTGTTATTCATTTTCCCAAACAGTTGAAATTTTTGTAGAAAGGATAGAATGGTGACATGGCAGCCTAGTCAGCAAAAAAAAGAATATTCCTAGAATATTCCTTCAGTTTTCCCAATCACAATGTGACAAGTGTCACTGCAGGATTCACAGGAAAGCTAGGAAGGTGATTTTTTTTTACCTCCTAAGGTGGAAATCATTTTATTTATGGGTGCATTTTTTTATTATATGGTCGGAATAGTCCAACCAGAGGCGGACACGTGGTGCAGCCAGGGCCCGCCATGTGCCCCCTCTGTTGGACCAAGGTATGTATGAATTATCAAACTATGTCAACTGTCGTATCACAAAGGTTGGTTAATATATATATGGAGAAAAATTTATTACAGGCGAAAGGGCGGAGGTCAGGGTCGACCCTGCGACCTCCCCCCACACAACACGCCCACGTTACCACCATACCACAACATCAGATCTTAACATATCATGCTTGCGGCTTATATTTGTTTCCATATCGTTTGACCGACGGGGGTAAGGAGGGGGCCAACCCCCTTACCGTATGACCTTTATCCAATGACCACAGTGGCATATTATATTAATGGCGGAGGTTAAGAATAATGCAACTTTATTAACCACTAATCCAAGCTTAAATGTGCGCTAATCTAGATTTGGGTTAAGAGTGTGTTTAGCACTAATATCCAAGTTAAATCCCACTTAATTTAATTAATCCCGAGATTAATTCGGCAGCCTGTTTGGTGGAGTCTGCCAATTTCAGTGAATCTCCAAAATTAGCGGCACTAACTGGAGTTTCTCCAGTTTTAGTGGGGTTTCCTAGACCAAAATTGAGGAGGCCATAACTTTTGCAAATTTCGACCCAATTGGGCTCAAGAAGAGTCTATCTTGGATGATTTGGACATTTTGAACACATTGAAGCAAGTTTCGGGAGCTATTGCAAATAACATTTTTTTCCATTTTGAGCTAATACAAGCCCAAGCCATGGAAACTGGACCAAGGAGATGTAGCCCAAGAGGGGTGAACTCCTTCATCAAAAAACTATGTTAATGGATCATTTTGATGGTTTGACGTACATTTTATTGTTGTTGTTCAACATTATGTTTTAATGTTGTCATGCTCATGAATTTAACATAAAATGTAATACATTTACCTGTTTAACACTCAAAAACACCTCAAGAAACCTATGCACATGAAGCAAAATATCAATGATTTATCTATAATTCCGAAGATGAAATTAGCACAGCAAAACTAACATTGAAATCCAGATCACAAATTCTTCTTATTTGGCGAGATGGGACATTACGCCACATAATGTCCTCTCATAAAGAAGGACAAGGCACAACAGCAATATCATCATAGGAGGTGACTACAATTTAATCTTGCACGCAAATGAAAAAAGGGGTGGAAGCTTCAACCCGGACCCTCCAGAGATCTACTTGAAACCATCATCCAAAATCATGATTTGGTTGATATCGCTCCAAAAAATCGCAAATACACCTGGAGTAATAGCAGGATTGGAGGGGGAAACATCATGGAGCGTCTTGATAGATTCCTTGTGACTGTCCCTCTCCTCTCGTATTTCTCTGTAGCCTCCACCAACATCCTTTCCTCCATTGCCTCTGATCACTATCCCATCACTCTTTTCGTTGGTGAACAACCCTCTCTCGGCCCCCTTCCTTTTAAATACAACCCTTTGTGGAGCGATATTCTTGAAGCAAGGCAGCTAGTGCACTATACTTGGCTACATCATGTTGAGGGATCTCCCTCATATATTTGGGAAACTAAGCTTAAGAAGATCATAATGGCCTTAAAATATTGGGCCAAGCTGCATTATAAGGAACCTGATAAGATTAAAATAGAAATAAAAGAAAAGTTGGAGGTTGTCCATAATACAATAGATACACATGGGATGAACCAAGAGAACTCAGATAAAGAAAAAGACCTCTATTGGCAATTATATAAAATCTATA
Source organism: Pinus albicaulis (assembly GCA_034641835.2). Lineage (NCBI taxonomy): Eukaryota > Viridiplantae > Streptophyta > Pinopsida > Pinales > Pinaceae > Pinus > Pinus albicaulis. The sequence goes on along the minus strand of CM076570.1, from coordinate 1,252,816,300 downwards.
GGAAAAAAGAGGAGAAGTGGAGGATAAAATCTAGAAACTTGTGGCTTCAGGCAGGTGACAAAAACACCTCCTTCTTCCACAAGCTACAGTGCGAAAGACAAGAAACAACATATCCTCCATCATAGACAATGAAGGAAAAATTCAGATAGATCAAGAACATATAAAAGCTGCTACCACAATCTCTTACAGAGATTTTCTCAATGAAACAACTAGGCTTGAATATTATTCGGACCTCTTAAGCCATCTACCAAAAATGATCAGTGAGGAGATAAACAACACTCTGAAAAAAGATATAGAGGAGGTCGAAATAAAAAGTTCCATATGGTCCTTGCATCCAGACAAGGCTCCGGGTCCCAATGGCTTCTCCATCAGTTTCTACAGGATTTACTGGGACTTAATAAAAAATGATCTAACCAAAATGATACAGTGGACTCAAAGAAAGAAGAAGATAGGGGGCTTTACCAATTCGACCTACCTGGCTTTTATCCCCAATGAAAACTGCCCCTCCTCCTTCTCAGGGTTCAGACCCATCTCTCTTTGCAATTCCTCTTACAAAATAATCACCAAAATCCTTGCCATGTGCCTTAAACCCCTCCTCCCCAATCTCATCTCGGAAAACAAAGGAGGTTTCATCTCCCAAAGGCAAATCTCGGAATCCTCCTTGTACAATAAGCTATTCATTCGAGCATGATGCACAAAGAGAAAGGCTTCATACTCAAGCTCGATCTTGCCAATGCCTTTGATAGGGTTAGACATTCCTTCCTCTTCTCCGTCCTTCAGAAAATGGGCTTCGACAATGATTTCATCCCCCTCATCAAAACTTGCATTACTAGCCCTTGGATTTCCCCCCTCATAAATGGAAGGCCAACAACCTGCTTTCAATCCTCTCAAGGTTTTAGACAGGGTTGCACCCTCTCTCCCTTCCTCTTCATCCTCATGGCTGAATCATTCAGCAGGGCCTTGGATCACAAGCGAAGAGTTGGCCTCATCACTGAAATTTAATTTGGCAATGGTGTTAAGAATATGAATCATTCACAATTTGCGGATGACACTCTTCTAATGGGTTGTGCAACCTATATAATTGCTCACAGATTTAAATCTCTCCTTGACAAATTCATGCTTTACTCCGAAGGGCTGATAAATTATCAAAAAAGTTGCATTTATGGGTGGAACGCAACAAATCAAACCATTCACAACATAGCTCAAATTTTTGGAGTCTCTTACAAATTGAACTGGGATCACTTTAATTATCTAGGTATGCCAGTCGGTGCTGGGCCTCTTAAGTCTGAAGTCTGGAACATTACAATAGATAAAATGAAAATAAGAGTTCAGCAGTGGGGATCTTCTTGGTTAAACTTGGCTGGGCAAATCATCCTGCTCAAATATGCCTTCTCATCTCTGCCTTTGTATCATTTCACTCTGCTCTACCCTCCTGTCAGCATTCATCACAAATTTGAAGCAATCTAAGGCATTTTCTTTGGCAGGGTGGAAAAAACGAGAAGAAGAAATACAATCTTGTTAAGTGGAGACAAGTCACACAAAATTATGAAAATGGAGGGCTCAAAATTTGTATTCCTAAACTTCTGAATAACGCCTTTGGGGGAATATTGTGTGGCGTTTGATTAGTGGACAAAAAACATGGTGGAAAAGAGTCCTTGAATCTAAATATCTTAGCTCCCTTAGACATCATCCCTTTGATCATGACATTCCAAACAGACCCTGCTCCAGAATTCTGGTCCTATGCACAAAAGATATCACTTTCTTAAGTCGGAACCTCTTCAAAGTTCCACAAGGGGGAAGCAATACCAACATCGGGAATGATAGGATCATGGAACAAACTCCTCCCCTGGAAAGTTCAGGCACTCATCAAATCCTCTCTCATCTTCAGAATCTCGATTTAAACTATTTAGATCAAATCTCAGAGTGGGACGAGCAGAATAAAAACTAGATCGGATGGAATTTCCCTCCTATCCCTCCTCTTTTGGAAGAAGATCTCTCAAACCTCAAAATATTGCTCCACGGTGTTGCACCCTTGCTGAAAGGAAGTATGGACAAATTTCATTGGGATCCTATAGGGACTGCATACACCATCAAAGTTGCTTACTGCCAACTCAACAAAGAGCACTTTCCCTTTCCTCAATGTCCAATATGGAAGCTCATTTGGAAGTCGGAAGCCATCCCAAAGACAAAAATCTTTACCTGGACCCTCCTCAAAGGCAAGATCTTAACCTCTGAAAACCTAAAAAAAAGGGGTGTTAATGGCCCATCTAGATGCCCCAAATGTCAATGTGCAAAAGAGACAACGCTTCACTTTTTTGTTAAGTGACCATTTGCAGCTCAATGCTGGGATGATCTCATACCATTCTTCCAGATTCATTTAGACCCCATCAACACCACTTCTAATCTGATAAAAACTAGGAGAAAAAGTTATCCATGGGGGAAAAAGAAACAGAACTTGGCCAAAAGGGTCTAGGACACCCTCCCCTATGTGCTTCTATGGAACATATGGCTCACCATAAACAAGATTATTTTCAATGATAAAAAGCCTTCTCTTGGGAAAGTCTGCAACAAGACTTGGAGCCTCACCCTTGAAACAATTATCTCTGAAAGCACAAACAATATCAATGTCAGTGATCTTCAAGTGGAAGAAAGGAATTTTTGGGCAAGTTGTTGGACAGTTCTGGTTACTCCAAGCCTCCAGTCATTCAACCTCATCAAACTGAAAGTTGGAAGATTCGACTAAAACAAAAAGAATTCATTGAATGGCTCGATAGCTACTCCAGGCCAGCTCTCTTCTTCGATGGAGCTTCTAAATCAAACCCAGGCATCATTAGAGCAGAAGGTTATATAAGAAATAAAAATGGCAGCACCCTGCTCTCTTTTGAATGGGGACTTGACACCCTCTCCAACAATAACGCTGAAGCTTACGCCCTTCTTCAAGGCCTTCAATTGCTAAAAATGAAGAACATCACCAACACAATGGTGTTCGGGGACTCTTCTATCATCATCAGCATGATGGTTAAAGACCATCCCATCCTCAACATTGCTCTCCACAAAATTGTAAGTAGATGTTGTATGTTGTCCAAAGATATGAAATACATATCCTTCCACCATATTCTCAGAGAAAATAATAAGTTTGATGACAATTTAGAAAATAAATCTTGTGTAAGAACAACTGGACAAATCCACAACAATAATTGTCTATCTTTTATTCCCCTACCATGATATTGACTCAGCATGAAAATCTACATTGTTGGATCTCCTGCAATGGAAAATCTGAATCTCTCAGAACCTCCCGTATCTCCTACTTCTCCATACCCGTGACTTTATCTCCTTGGGCTCTCAACCTCTCCCCATTCTCCCTCCATTATGCTATTTATTACCCTGCTCTCTCCTCACTATCTCACATCCTTCTGCAATGTTCCTCATCCCATGTTCTGCACTTTCACCCTCTCACTGATCCCTCCTTTCTTGTTGGCCATCCCTTTGCACTGCTGCCCCCTCATCTTCATTCACCCCTCCCCTCCCCTGCTCCATTTCCTTCCAGCCTTTCACCCCTTCCCTTTCCTGCGTGCACACCCTTCTCATCTTCACCGATCACTTTCCCTTACCACTGCATCATGGTTGCAATGAATATTGTTTTCACTACGCAGACTTGCAAGATGAAATGGAGCAAATTCGTGCCCAACAAAGGATCTTGGATGAAAAGCATCAAGTCAACATGAATCTCCTTCAGCATAGGGCATCGTTGCTCCAACAACAGTTTAATGAGCTCTCCAATAATTATTCTCATGCGGAAGAATCCATTCAAATTCTGAAATACATCCTTGAGAAATGCTCAGCTCCAAGCTCCAGCTCTAACAATGTGAGAAATGCTGGTACAGAGGACAAAATAGATGCATCAATTGGGCGGCTAATAAGCATTGACTAATCTACACTCCCCTTCTTTCTCTGCATATGTCTTTTAAGTTTGTTCTTCTTCTTTCTTAGTTTGTCTGAATATATTTGAAATTTGTATTTCAGTACATTCTGAACAATAGATCCAAAGAAGGCTTAGCATTTTGTGGTTGCTACCTTCTCTATCTCTCATCAGTAACACTAGAATGTAACAAGGAAACCTTTCCTCCTTTTTTTTGGAATATAATATAGCATCCGATCTTGTTAAAAAAAGAAAAAAGGACAAGGATGAGAATCATGATCCTCAGGCCGGAGCAACAAAGAAATAAAAGGAGGAATTTGCTATGATTGCTCATATATCTCCAGGAGGGAGGTGGGTTGATTTGGAGTTGTAGACCTAGAGATCTACAAGATTGGGTGGGATCCTTGAGGAGTCCACCTCTCAGATCATCACTTTGCTGCAATATCCAAAATCAGAAGTAGCAGGATGGACGGGTGCCATTTGGTGCAGAGGAGTGCAAAAGTGACAACATAGTAGTTAACAGCACAAAGCAGTGTTGCAGCAGCACAAAGGGACGCAGTGTAGAGTAGCAGCTTAAGAGGGACAACGCAGAGGTTAGCAACAGTCAAATATTCATCACTGAGATGCATTATACTTGTCCAATTTTGGATGTTTTTTAGGTCGCAGTGCAGTAACAACTGCTAGTGGCAAAGTCACTAGCAGCGCAGATGCCGAATTCAAAGGGAGTTGCAGTATAGATGCAGTGTGACAGTGGTAGTGTCAGCAGCAATACAGATGTAGCATTTGCGTAGAGTTGATGGGAAACAGTGTTAGACATCATCAGCACAGAGGAAGATGCTTCAGGGTCAGAGCAGTGTGCAGCAAGGCACATTGTTAGAGTATATTCCTCGCTAAGAGGGAGTGTTTATTTGTGGTAGCATCGGATGTGCTCGAAGTCTCAAATTTTGTGGAGAGGCTTAGACACATGTATTCCAGATAACCCATAAATTATTTGGTGAAATTCCACTCGAATTGTATTCCATAGAAATAATTGATTATTTTTAAAGGGACCCTAAGTCTAAACTTAGGAAAATAAAATAATTAAAGTGAATTAATAGAATATGAGTGAGAATTATCTAGAACAAAAAGATCAAGTCAAAATTTAATCATAGTTGTTGATTAGATATCTAATCTGGGTCAGTGAAGTCTCAACGAGAAGACTATAAGAATGGCTTTAAGGGTCATTTGGAAAACACATCTAGCAGAGATTAGAGATCTATTTCTCGAAGGAGTAGTGCTTAGAGAGAAAATTTTATCGTGATTTTGCAGAGAGGGTTAGTAATTCTGATGGGAATGATTCCTAAGCTGAAGAGTGCATAGTAGCAGAGACAAAGAGAGCCATAATAGCAGCGCAGAGCCAGTGACGCAGTCACTACGCAGAGACTAAAGCAAAGTTGTTTTCTTGCTAAGGAGATAACATTGGGCCAATGCCAGATCATAGAGAGATTTTCTGGAGGCAAGAAGGCCTTAGTTTCCAACTAGCAGAGAGACCAACGCAGAGGCAGAGGGAAGCCATTGTTGTGATGCAGAGACTGTGCAGAGGCAGCGCAAGGCAGTCTAGACTTGGTGCAGATCAATGTTGAGTTCCTGTGGGGGAGTGAGGTTTGTCTCACAATATCTTTTTTGTCAGTTTCTTTGTATGATTTTACGGGTGTGTCAATCAAAGATTCGTACTCATAAATATTTACTGCATAATATATAAACCCTTAGATCTGTTACATTGGTTTCTTCGCATTGGGTTTTTTCGAGGACATTGGTCCAAAAATAACTGTGTCAAATGGTTGTGTGATCTATGCTTGTTCATATTTTTTTCCGCACTTGTATTTTTTCCATAGTTTATTTGTGTAGTTGCAGTGTGATGTATTCAGTTTTTGCAGTAGTAAACTACAAATATATTGTTAAGTTAGAAAATTAACAATTAGGTGAATATTTTCGAGTTCCTGCAATAGGATTCCAGAATTAATGGATTTTTCACATCTTCTAACCCAACAGATGAGATTCAAAATAATCAAGGACCCTACATTATAAAACAAATGGAACAAGTTCCAACCATATAAGTTAATCTTCAAGAGGTAAAATCTCTCTTCTTAACCCTCCATTCAAAAGTTGTTATTTGTAAGTTTAGTGAGCCTAAATCTGAAGCATTATACCAATGGGTTTTTTCTTCTTTGACACCCAATTGTGACATTTATTTATGTTCCAGGGGATTTTTCATTGTTAAATTTGATACACAAAAAGATCTATAATATTTTCTAAATGAAGAGCCATGGTTTTGGGATAGAGTTGGGTTCTTCATTAATCCATGGTTTCCAAATGTTGATGCCATGAACATGTTGACCTCAACATTGTCAGTTTGGGTGAGACTTACAAACCTCCCTCTTCCTTTTTAGCATCGTAAGGTCTTAGAGGATATTGGGAACGCTCTAGGTAAGTTAAAAAAGATGGACCTTGAAAGAATAGAGAAAGGTATTTTTACTTATGCCAAAAATTGCATGGAGATAGACCTTAACAAAGGCCTAGCATATCACATTATATTGAAACACAACAAATTTTAGCAGTCACAAGTATTAGATTACGATAACACGACATTTAGATGTCAAAATTGTTTTCAAGCAGGACATTTACAAAACACATGTCCATAGGCTAAAAAGAACCCCAAAAAGAAAAAGAGGCAAACCCGTAGGCCAAAAGGATAGCAAGTATCAGACACTCACCTCTCAGAAGAAGAATAATATACCATGAAGAGCCATATTGTCCAAGCATAAGTGGATGTTGAGGCTCAATAAGGTAACCAAGCAGAAGGGGATGTCGCAACATAGTCTAGACTCATTACCATTATTCAGAAGGGTCTTGAATATGATGAGATCTAGTCACCTTATGGGATGCAGGGCACTAAAAGAGCACATGTATTTGAGAGTTCAAAGTTGGACAAAGAAACATCACCAAGAGAAACATGTAAAGATATTGCGATGGTTCTTGTTGAATCAAACTCTAAAAAATGGTAGAAAATGCAAAAAAAGAAAGCAAAAGAGAAGTGATTATTTACACACTTAACTTTGTATATCTTTATTTTAAGTTTTTTATTTTTATTTTTTTTCCAGCTCATTGTCATAAGGCGTTATTTCTAGAATGCTTATAACATATGCAAAATGTAATTTCGTTCTCTCCTTCATGATGACTAAAATTATGGGTGTATTCTCTTCATAAAATAAATAAATAGATTATCTAATTACATGGTTGGTAAATGCCCAGAGGCATCAAACCATAATAAACATCAAAACACTTATTTCACGTTCTTAAAATTAAAACAATCATAAAACTAACTAAATTATATCTTTATTATTGTTTGTAAGTTTGGCAAGACTACATCTTCAACATGTCCAATATATCACCCCGATCGGGGCCAGGAATTGAACCAGTGACTTCACATCAAGGAGTTACTTAATAGAGCACCCAATCACAGTATATCAAAGACCCCATGGACTATTGTTATTATTTGTAATATATATATATATATATATATATATATATATATATATATGTGTGTGTGTGTGTGTGTGTGTGTATGTATTAGAAAAAACATAGGACAAGATTATTATCCATGGAGATTTAACCCCACTTACCATGGAGATTCTTAATATCTTAAGTTGTAAATGAAATTTGTCATGGTACCATGGTTTTATAATACTACATGCCCAAAAAACCATAAATCATTTCATATGCCATTTTTTTTAATTAATCAATTTAATTAAAAGAACAAAAAGGGCATAACTATTTTGAGGATAAATTTCAATTTTTTATATGTGTATACTACTAAGACTATTCTAGAATATTCCATGGAGATTGAATCTTTAACATCCACCTAATTATTGATAATTAAATTAAAATTTTAGAAACCGTATTCCAAAATAGACATGTCTATTGGCACAATTATATTATACATATAATAGACATGTAAATAAATAGGTTTCCCTTTTGAATATAGGTAATATTATTTATAGCTATTTGATTATTATTTTTTAATGGTTTGTATTTATTTATTAATACATGGGTTTTGAAAATTCAGAAGTGGAGAAAGAATAAGAGTGGGGAAGAATTCAAAGAAAAGTTCGAAGAAAATATAATAAGGTGTTTTGAATAAAAAAAAGGCAAAGAAAGCTCAAATGTTGCAAAAGATTTTATCACTCTACAGCTCCCGCTCTGCACCTGCCTTGAATGCGTGAACAGTCTCGTTGAGGCCCCAACCGCCATGGACGCAGGAGGGGGATCCAACCCCCTTCCACCCTCGCCAGATGTCATCGCCTTTAGGAAGCTAGTTGTAGGAGGCAATAAGAGGCCATTAACTGAATCACAACAAAAGTTTGTGAAAAAGATTAAAAATATCCCTTCAGTGGCACTGCCTGTAGAAGAAAATTGCAGATCTGCTCTAAACCTAGCTGAAAGAGGGCTCATTGGTCAGTTCACCGGCCTCTGGCCTTCCCCCAAAGCCGTGGAGGATTGGGTGTAGAGGAACTGGACTCCCCTTGTCTCGGAAGGTATTAAAAGTCATTTTGTAGGGAAAGGATTCTTCGTATTTGTTTTTTAGAACACAAAAGACAAAAGCCTCATATTCAGAAATGGGCCATACTTCATGGGGCCTCAAGGGCTATACCTAAATAAATGGATGCCTGATTTCGACCCTGCTCAAGATGTGCCTTCTGTTGTCCCAGTGTGCATACATCTTCCCCACCTTCCTCTGCATTGCTGGAACCAAAAATCCTTGCAAACCATCGACAACACTCTTGGAAGATACATCGATCAAGCGGTGAGAAAAGATCAGTACTCCTGTGCATGCATATGCGTTGAGGTGGACCTGTAAGTTGGGTTGCCAGAAGCCATAAAACTAACAGTCACAGATTGGACCCACATCCAGGAATTGGACTATGAACAACTACCATTTAAATGTTGGCATTGTCATGGCTACAACCATTTTGCGAGGCACTGCAAAAAAAAAGATCGTCGAAGAAAGTGAAATTTCGAAAACAGAACAATGGACCATAGTGTAGAAAACAGCCCCATCAAAGCCTCAAGGAAAAGGGGCAGCAAAAGTGAACAAATCCTGTCAGTTGGGCAAGAACACGGGGTTGGGAGCTCCATCCCCTCACTGATAGTAGGCAAGCTAAATGAAGAGTTTAATAACGCATCAGAAACAAATAAGGACAGCAACGAACAACCCAAGATTCCATCCATTGAAAAAGACAGTGAAGAAGAAGGTCACCCTGAAGTAACCCCTGAAATCTCCTCCTCTCTCTCATATGTAGACATAGCCAAAAAGAAGACAACAAACTCTACCAGTTCCTTAGAGGATGAGACCTTTAAAAGGCCTACAAAAAGGGTCAATAGAAATTCCCATAAAGAAGCAAGGGAGGAAGAGGCAGAAAGACAAAAAACACAAGGAAGCCAGTCGACAATCGAGATGTCCATTGGAAGGAGCACTAGAACAAGGCTTCCAAAGGGAGGAGCTCCAAACACCTCCAATAGTAAGTAATGCATCTAGTCTCTTGGAACTGTAGAGGCTTGGGGAACCCTTGAAAAGCCGAAGTTTTCAAGGATCTTTTGAAAACGGAACCTACAAATATCCTCATGATCCAAGAGACTAAAATTGAAGGGGAAACCCTTCTTGAGATCAACAAAAATAAATGGCAAAAGAATGGAGGTAAAGTAGTAAGTTCAAGGGGATCCTAAGGAGGAATAGCCACCTTGTGGAAGGAGGACCAATTTCAACTTGTCGACTCCTTCGAGACTCAGCATTGGATTTTCATCGAGCTAAGGCATAGATCAAGTAAGTTATCTCTTGCTCTTTTCAATCTTTATGTTTCGGTAATGTATGCAGAGAAGAAAGAATGCTGGCAAAATCTAAAAGCTTTTTAGAACTCCACTCTCCAAATAATATCATCATTGCCGGAGACCTTAATATAGTATTGAATATTAAAGAAAAAAAGGAGGAAGTAGTAGCAGGGATCAAATGATTCATGTGGTTGAAGACCTAGTCCTCTAATGGGACCTCATGGACTTCAAACGAAAGAAACGATTATACACTTCGTCCAATAATAGAACCTGGGACGAGCACATTTCAGCCAGATTGGAAATATTTCTTGTCTAGAGTTCAATGCTGCTGGAAAGGAGGCTCATCTCAAAAATTCTTCCCAAGCTTACCTCAGATCATAAGCCCATTCTTCTTTTGTTGGAAGAGGAAGAAAACTTGGGCCCAATTCCATTTAGGTTCAGTCCTTTATGAAGTAGTAAAGATGGATTCCTTGATACAGTCTGATAGGGTTGGTCCACCTCTGTCTATGGCTCCCCTAGTTATGTGTGGGAACAGAGGTTAAAGGCCACAAAGAAAGCACTTAAGGAGTGGATAAAAATGCCTTCCATCACTCCTAACGGTTAGAGAAAGCAAGAAGTGCAGCAGTTGGAAGATCTACAGATGGAAATGGACACCAAAGACATCACCTTTGTAGAACTAGCAAAAGAAAAAATTGCCCAATGCAACTCCTATCGCTCCTTCTGCAATGAAGAGGAATATGGGAGAATTAAGTCACACAATTTATGGTTGAAATCTGGAGATAGAAACACCTCCTATTTCCATCACCAATTCAGAGCTCGCCTCTCCCATAACCACATCTCATAAATCACTACCTTTGAAGGGGTGATATACAAAGGCAATGAAAAAATTAAAGCCGTTGCAGTCTCTGATTTCCAAACCCTATACAACAAAGGAAATGAAGGTAGCGAAGAGGACATCTTAGAATTTCTCAGCAACATACCCTCATTGGTAATCAGAGATGATAATATAGCACTCACAAAACAAATTTATGAGGAAGAAATCAACAATATTATTTGGTCCATGGAACTTGATAAAGCCCTGGACCCGATGGGTTCTCAATCCACTTCTATAGGATCTGCTGGGACATCATAAATGTCGACTTGGTAAGAATGGTTAAAGGATTTCTGCAAAAGCAAAGGTGGGGGGCAACACCAATTCTACCTTCCTTGCACTAATACCGAAAGAAACAAATTCCAACACCTTTGGAAGATTCATGCCCATCTCCCTCTGTAAGTCCTCATATAAAATCATTTCTAAAATCCTTGGCAATAGAATCAAACCGCTCCTCAGAAGCCTCATCTCCATATTGCAAGGGGGGTTTGTTAAAGGCAGACATATATTGGATAATGTCATTCAGGTACAGGAAACCGTGCACTCCAACAATCAAAGGAAGGAGAAAGGTATGTTGGTCAAGCTGGATATGGCTAATTCCTTTGACAGGGTCAATTTGTCCTTTCTCTATAGGGTCCTCCTCTCCTATGGGCTTTCCCAAGATTTTGTCAATTTGATCAAAGATTGCACTGACAAGCCTTGGATAGCTCCACTTGTTAATGGGAGACCAATCAACTACTTTCAAGCCATGAGGGGATTGAGGCAAGGCTGCCCTCTCTCCCCTTTCCTGTACATCCTCATGGCCAATATGCTCAGTAGGAAGCTGGAGATAGACAAGGCTACAGGGACTGCTCCTGACCTTTGAATTATGAATGGCCTGGAGCCAATCAACCATGCCCTCTTTGCAAATGATTCCTTGTTGTTGGGTGGAGTCTCCAGCGTAATTGCCACCTCCTTTAAAGCCACCCCCCAAGGCTACTACAGTGTTTCTTGAGCACTTATAAACGACAGTAAAAGCATAGTCTACAGTTGGAATGCTGATGAGCACGATATCTAGAGAGTGGTACACATTCTGGGATTCACAGGATATTCCAGATGGGATAAAATAAATTATCTAGGATTGCCAATAACTCTTGGAATCAACATAAGTTCTCTGTGGGGTGGAGTGATCAACAAAATCAAAACAAAAATAGAATCCTGGGGAGTTCAATGGCTCATGCATGGAGGAAATATCACACTGATAAAATATGTTATCTCTGCTCTCCCAATTTACCAAGCTTCTTTCCCGATGGCGCCTAAATCCATTTCTAAGCAGATCTTTAAGCTTTTGCGTGATTTTCTCTCGCATGTGGGAAAAGGGAATCAACGAAAGCTTCATTTAGTCAAATGGGAGACAACGAAATACTCCATTCAGGATGGAGGACTCCATATCTGGGACCATGCTCATGCCAATATCTCCCTCAGATGTAAGATCCTCTGGAAATTCCATGCTGAACCCAATCACCCTATCAGCCACATACTAAGGAAAAAATACATAAAAGGCGCATCCCTTAGGCATATACAGGCAGACATAAAAAATAAATGTACGTAGATTTGGAATTTATGCAGGAAAGGCATCGATTTCTTCCACTCTCACCTTTATCGAATCCCTAGCAATGGGAAAAATGTTAAATTGTGGACAGAAAACATAATGGGCCATTTGCCTCTTGTTAATTTTGCTTCCCTCACTGAGATTCGGGAATGGATGAAAAAAGGAGGAATCGAAACAGTTGATGATCTTTTAGAGTGGGATGAGACAGGAAGCTGGATTTCTTGGGGTTTCCCCAATATTTCGGAGCACTTGTTACAACAATTAGAAATTCTTAAAACAAAGTTAAGGGACGCTGCCCTAGTTCATAAGCTTGCAACTGATTCTTGGGGTTGGGGCTCCTCTGGCACCTATTCAGTTGCTAGGGGTTTTGTTCTTCTGCAACCACAACGTGAAAGAATTCTTCCAACCAGCTTCTGGCTCCAAGTATGGGATCCCATGGGCCTCACCAAAATATATTTTTTCCTTCTGGACACTAATGCATAAAAATATCTTAACAAGTGATAATCTATTGAAAAGAAGTATTACTGGTGCGCATAGATGTGCCCTCTGCATAAGTTTTCTTGAAACTTCACACCACCTCTTTGTGGATTGTCCTTTTTCCAATGAAGTCTGGACCCTTACCCTTCAGGGTCTCAACATTGTTGTCCCTTCCCAAATCTTAGTGGTGGATCTCTTTTCCTCATGGAAGGAGCGTTACCCTCAGGCCATCTCCAATAAGGTCCTTTGGGCTCGGGTTTGGCACACCATCCCCAAGTACGTCTGTTGGAAAATATAACTTGCTAGGAATGATAATATCTTCAAAAACTCTTCATGGCCCCCATCGACAATAGCTGCCAAATCTAAAGCCCTTCTCTTTGAAACAATGAGCAATCAAACCCTCAAGCCCGTCACCTCTCTACTCCCTGAGGAAAATAAATGGTTTGGTACCTTTGTCTTCCGTGATAGAATTCAAAGCGTAGTCAAACCCCCATCCAATCCCAAGTGGAGGTTAAGGGACACGGATGAAATATTTCAAAGCTAGTGGAGGAAGCGAGGTAAAGCAACGATTTTCTTTGATGGAGCTTCCAAAGGAAACCCCGCGACAGTGGGTGCAGGAGGCATTCTTTACTCACCGAATGGCACAAGAAGAGACAATTTCAGCTGGGGTTTAGGGCAGCGAACAAACAACCAAGCATAAATCCTTGGATTGCTAAAATCTTGTCAAATCGCCCGAGAGAAAGGCATCAGAGAACTGTAATCCTTTGGAGAGACTGAAATTTTGATAAAAAAGTTACATTCGAAAGACCAGTTCAATGGTGTTGTCCTAAATAAGATCCTCCATAGGCTGAAATACATCTTACTATACTTCTCTTCTTTCCAATGCTTCCACATTCTTAGAGATTCAAACAAAGAAGTAGACAGTTATGCAAACAAAGGCTGCCTTCTCTCACATTGTGACCTCAACATAAACGACGTAAATCCTTCACAAATTTCCATCATGTGAATGGTTGTCCATCTTGTAAAAGGAATATTGTCAGTAGTCTTGTATTGATGGTTGATTTGGCCCCGACCGAACCTGAATTCTCTATAAAATAAAAAAATCTTAATTGTTTCAGTTATAAAAAAAGAAGGCAAAGAAAGATAAGGAAATGGGCACCCAATTGACTCTGGATCTACACCTGAAAAGGGCTCAAAAGTACCACGAAAGTAGGTAACATGGCTCCTCCACAGGGGGGTTGTCCATACTAGTAGTAAATAATTAAAATCCTCTCTAGGAATCGTAAGGGGCTTGGGTCAAAGAAGCGGATGTCAAAAGTGAGATCTTTGATTAAAAAAGAAACACCCATGGTCCTTTTTCTCTACGAGACAAAAATGGGGGAACGAGAAATTCTTTACCTACATCATAAATTATGACATGGAAGTGGAATATTAGCATTAAGCTTGTGTGGAGCCTCTATCTGGGTCTACACCCTTTGGAATCAATATGAACTAAAGTTATTGAACCAATTCCCAACATGCATTGGCTTGCAACAAAATTCCTCCATCTCTCCACCAATCAGGTATGCTCCATTATCAACTTATATATGCCAATACATTTTGGAGAAAAATCGAAATGTTGGAATTCATTATTACACCTCAGGGAATCTCCATATGGAAAGGGTTATATTATTGGAGGATATTTTAATGTAACTCTTCACCAATGGGAGATAAAAGGGTGGATCTATGGTTAGATATCAGCATCAAGAAGATATGGAGGATCTCATGAGAAATTTAAACTTGTTGGATGTGAAATCAATTTCTACTAAATTCACATGGAATAAAAAGAGGCTTGGGCCTAGGCACATAATGATCAAATTGGATTATTTCCTTATTTCCGATTATTTTATCTCTAATAAAAGTATGGGCTACTCTAATATCCTTACATGGAATGGCTCAGATCACTGACCAATATCACTAGAGTTTTGTTAGAAACATATTACAACCCCTTCTCGCTTTGTCATAATCCTCTTTGGATCTGTAATGACAAGTTTAGTGAGATGGTCTTGGCCATGTGGAATACTTGGATTCAAGGAAGCCTTGTGGAAATTTGGGAGTAAAAAGTAAAGTGGCTTAAGGAAGTCTTGAAGCAATGGGCTCAAGCATCACGTGAAGATAAGCAACTGAAGATACATACCATGCAACAAAAAATGGAATCTCTTAAATCCAAAATAGTAGAGGGCCTTGTCTCTAAGGAAGTGTTGTTGGAAGGAAAATATACCTATACAAAATTGCATAGGACCCTTCAAGAAGAAGAGGAGGAGTGGAGGCTCAAATCAAGAAGTACATGGCTTCAAGTTGGTGATATGAAGACAATAATTTCACAAGCAAGTTAGAAATTGAAACTATAAAAAAAACATTAAGGAATTAATGATAAATGGAAAACATAAGTAAAATTGATTAAAGAGGAGACAATTCGTCACTTTACTGCTCACTACAGTGTAGTGGACCCTACCATCCCTATAGGCAAAAGATATATGTTGGGATAGGTTTGATAAGTCATTTCCCAAGAAGAGAACATATAGCTTTTGAAAAATATTTCCATGAAAGAAATTCATCAGGTGGTCCTCGCATTCAACCTAGATAAATCTCATGGCCCAGATGATTTTTCATCACACTTTTATCACCAATTTTGGGAGGTAATTAAATATGATTTCTACAGATTGATTGATTATTCATTCAAAAACTTATGCATGGGAGGAAGTATTAATTCCTCCTTGTTGGATTTGGCCCCAAAAGAGGCAATCCATCCTCCTTTGCACGTTTACACCCATCTATCTTTGTAATGTCTCCTATAAAGTTATTTCCAAGATATTAGCATGAGATTGAAAAAATTACTTCCCAAGCTAATTTCTTAGAATTAAGGAGGTTTTATGCCCAATAGACAAATATTTGATATCATTATCCTAATCCAAGAAGCCCTTCACTTAGGTAGGCAAGATCAATGCATGGTCATAAAATTGGATATGGCCAATGCCTTTGACAAGGTAAGGCATGAATTTATATTTCAAGTAATGGAAAAATATGGATTCGATCCAAGATTTATTCATGGGGTTTCTCTAAAATTTTCCATGAATAGGTATTGGGGGAGGGGGGGGGGGGTGTAAAGAGAATCGACCACTATTGATTTGCAGATGATATCCTCGTTATGGGGATGGGGGGCATCAACTGTAATTGCAATAAGATTTTAAGACTATTTTAGACAATTTTTTGTAAGCATCAGGGGGAAAAAAAATGTTGGGAAATCACAAATCTTCTTCCAGAATGTGTCTCTTAAAAGGAAAAGACAAATAACTATTATTTTGGGTTTTCCCTTGGTGGAAGTCTCACACTCCTTTCCCCTTAGGTCATCCTCCATTCAATAAACAGGGTGATATGTAAATTCCTTTGGGGAGGAGGTCACTCAAATACAAAAAAAAATCACTTATTAAAGTGTGCAACAAAAAAGTTTCCAAAATTCATAGTGGCCTTGGAATCAGGGAGCCAACTCTGATGAATAAAGCAATATGGGCCAAATGGGTATGGAGGCTTATAACCCAAAATGAACACTAGTGGAAAATAGTATTTAAAGAGAAATATTTTAGAATAGATTGGTCACAAAGCATCAACTTAATACAAGCATCAAAAGGAGGTCCAACATTTTGGAAACTCCTCATTTAAGCTACCACTTTCATCAAATCTCATATATACTAGTAATTGGGCAACAAGGAGGAAATAAACTTGTGGAGGGATTAAATTATGGACAAAAACCTTTGAAAACACATCACGATTTGTTGCCTCTTAGGACTCTCTTTGGGCTAGAGGCATGAAATCCTTAACAAATATCTTAGAGTGAAATGAAGAAGGTCAATAGATAGGATGGAATTTCCAATAAAATTGCAGTACTTTATGGATAGGCTTTGAGACAACTTGACAATTGTGCACCTTAGAGAAGGGACGAGGTAGATAGGTTGGTCTAGAATCAGTCCTAGTACACATTCAAAGAAGAATATGCTTCTATTCTCTTTGAGCATCACCCCCCTCTAAAATATGGAATTTAGGCAAAGATATGGAAAGACAATGCACATACAAAACTCAACTCCTTATGTTGATTACTTGTGCTAAGGAAAATCCTTATTGTAAAACATATGAGGAAGATGGGAATTCAAGGCCCTTCTAAGTGCCCTCTATGCAAGCAAAATGAGGAATACATACAACATCTATTTCTAGAATGTGCATTCACTCAAGTTGTTTGGGTGGATGCTGAAAATTTGATTTCAAGAGGCTAATAATAATTGTGAATCTGGATGGGCATTTCTCTTCATGGAAAAATCAATATGCAGGCAAGCTTCAACTTAATGCTTCTTTTAAATTCTTACGGGAAGCACTTCACAAATTTGTTTGTTGGAAGGTGTGGCTCGCCCATAATAATGTTATTTTCAACAACACAAAGGAACAACCACATGTTACAACATTGAATGCCACTACCCTCTACTCTGAATTTAGGGCATTAAAGCTCTATCGAATCTCCTCACAACAAGAGCTTGATGATCTAGAAAACCAATGGTACTCCAAAATGAGAACAAAGAAAAACCTCTATCTTGTTGAAGGGATCAAACATAATCCTCCTCAAGCAGATTGGAGGCTAATATTGGCATAAGAGGATCCAAGAAAATAGCAATGTCAGTGAGAGAGTTGGATCCCCCACTTTGATGGAGCTTCAAAAGGAAATATAGGGGTGATAGGTAAGGGAGGGGTATTATATGACCTCGAGGAAATAAAGGTAACAAAGTATTCATGTGGCCTTCACAACATTTTAAACAACCTCATAGAAGGAATTTCTCTCTTTCAAGGAATATAGACCTTTCAACAGAGTCTAGAGTCACCTCCTTTGGTGTGATAGGGGATTCTATTATCCTCGCTATGCATTTGGTAAAAAATACATGTCTAAAAGAAATGGTATCAAGTCATCTCATGAAAAGGATAAAGGAGACTGTAACAACCCTTGGTTGAATTTCCATGTAAAAATTATTAGACCAAGGTCATGGGACACATATTCCAAGTTGAATGGTGGGAAAAACATCCTATTGGGTGTCACTTTCAGTTTGTTCATGGCTAAGGAAATTGGAAAAGGAAAAGAGGCATTAATTGACATTTTATTTATGAAAATAAACGAAAATAGTAGAAAGGGAAGGTGGAGAGACACAGAATTGCATGAGAGGGAAATTGAAGGAAACATAGAGGAAAATGAAGAAAATAGAGGCCCCAATGGTAAAAATGCTTATGAGGATCAATTCATGACTTTTGTCAGTTCATTTTTGGAGCTTTCTCTCTATTCTCTCTCTCATACTCTTGCACACTTAGATAAATCTTGGAGCATTGTTGAAGCATGCTTGGAGAAATTTATTTTCCATTGGATTTAGAAAAGGAAGGCAAGTGGAAGCAGATTAACATAAGGGAATAGTGGGATCAACAACTACAACGAGATTTCTTTGCAGGTACTGAATTGCATCTATGATTTCCTTGCTAATTCTTGGCATGCATGGTATATGCATGTGGTTATTTGGTTATGATCTATCATTAACATGAAGGATTGCTTAGATTTACAATGGTTTTGTTTGGCCTTTCCATTTCTTGGATAGCCATGGTGTTGTGGGGTTTTCCATTTGTTTTCTGATTGGTGCTAATGTTCCTTATGGTTGTGGGTTGAGTTACTAGTTCCTAGAGCCTTGGTTAGATAAATGATCTGGAAGCTCTAGAACAACTTAGGTTGAGTTACTAGTCCTGGAACCCTTGGTTGGAAAAGCACTCTGAAGGCCTTGGTGGGTTAAGCTACTATTCCTGGATCCTTGGTTGGACAAAAACTCTCGAGCCTTGCGACTGTTGTGGGTTGAGTTACTAGTCCTGGATCCAGGTTGGAACAAATTATCTTAATGGTCAGAAACTGAATTGGGGGAAAAAATTGCTAAAAAAGCAAAGTGCTCAGAATCATTCAGAACATGAACGACCAGATAGGTCTCATCTCCCTTATTCTGGCACACTTCGTTTTTCTCAAAACAGAGTCCGTATGAGAAAGTTAGAGCGATCTGTTTGATTGCACAAACATGTAAATTTTGGTCACAGGGATGTTGACTATGCATCCATACAACCTAGTCAGAAAAAAAAATAATATTCCCCCCAGGTCGACCAATGATCTACTGGGAAGTGGCATGTTTGGATTGGTTGTGATTTGTCACAATTTTATTGGTTTTGGTCGAACCAATTGGGTGTTGTCACGTGGCTAGCCCAGAGGCTGCCACGTGCCCCCTCAAAGGCCGAAATATTGTTATGTATGGTCAGAATTTTTTTTATATGGTGGCTGGGCAGAGATCGATCTTGACCCCACGACCACCCCCACACAAACTCTATGACATACCAACTGCACTACACATTGATTCTTAATATATATGCGTTCCAACTTGTATTTAAAGTTTGGTTTGGTATAAGGCAGAAGGATATGGGGGCCAGCCCCATCACACAAGACCGTCAGTCGTGATTGTGTCGGAAGGCTAACGCAAATGCGGGTTTAGCATTAAATGGATTTTAATTAACCCTTAATCACATGTCAATGCGCTAATCCATTTGTTTAATATGGATTTGTTTAAATGTGCTTAACAACAGTTAATGCCCACTTAAAATTAATTAATACGCACTTAATTCGACGGTGGAGTTGGTGAAGTCTACTAATTTTGGAGGACCTCCAGTTTTGTCGGGGTTAGCTGGAGTTGCTCCAGTTTTGGAGGAGATTTTCTATGAAAAAATGAAGAAGCCATAACTTTGGCATATTTCGACCAAATTAGGCTCAGAAAAAAGTCAATCCTAGATGATTTGGATGCTCTAAGCATGATGGTGCAAGTTGCAGAGGCAGAGGAGCACTTTTGTAAGTGTTTTTTTCACTTTGAAGACTAAAGATGCCCAGGGCCACCAGGAGAGGAGGCCATGTCTAGTTCACCTTAAGACCATTTGTAGAGCCAAAAGAGGCTACTTAGGGGTTTTTAGGTCTTCTGAATCCAATGGAGCAGGTTGCAAATCCATTGGAATTCTGTAGGTGCATGTAATCAAATAATTGACCATTAATCCAAAGAGGGTCAAGCCATTGAAGCAGGTCCATGGACATGTAGCCCAGAAGGGGTGAACTTTGTTATCAGTTCTATGTTATGTGTTTGCTGTGTATTGTATTCTCTACAATTTTACTTGTTGTTATATGTTTTTAAAAGCTAATATGCTTAATTAATTGCTCATAAAAGACACTCAAACTTGACACATAAACCCTCTCATGAACTTGCTATTTGAGACGATCCTTATGCACACTTTTAGTTAATACTGATGAGGAAGGTAGCACAACAAAACTAGTTTGTCCATATTCATATCAAGTTGGTATCAGAGCACAATTTAGCTCATTTTAGCCCTGAGATGGTTTGCCACTGTTAGCTAGAGAATTAGCTATTGGTTTTGTATTTGTGCAAGGATAATTTAAGTGTGTGCAAGTTTATGTGTATCTCGTCTCTTCAGGAGAAGGTCAATATTGAGGACTCAGCTCTCAAATCATAGCAAAGAAGATTTTTATGCATTACAAGTGTGATGGAATCTTCATCAAGCATTGTTTCTAACCAATCTTCCTTGGCAAGACTCTTTGATAAAGAGATGTTGCAGAAGCTCTACATCATGAGAGATATGGTGCAAGAGATGTATGAAGATAAGAAGGAGAGCACCATACTTCAAGAGCAGTTGATTTCCATTAAGGAGGAGAAGCAAGAGCTTCTTGAAAAGATGCATGAGATGGAGACTCAACTTCATAGCGCAAAGGAAACCCTAGCCAAGTATGTGCATGAAAAAGAGGTATGCAATTCAAGTTTATCTTATATTTCCTCTCAATATGGATGTCTTGGTGCTTTTGAAAGACACATTGGAGGAATAGAGTCCAAATTATTTATGAAGATGGGCTATGAAGGTAAAGGATTGGGCAAACATGCACAAGGCATATTTGAGCCAATTGTTGTTGAGGAAAGGCCTAGGTATTTGGTTCTTGGCTATGGACAACATGATGGAGAATGCTCCAAAGTCAAGGAGGCACATGAAGGTGTTCCAAGAAGGAATTTCAATACATGTTCATTACCTCAATCTTGTGAAGTTTGTGTTCATGAGGAATGCAAAAATTTTACACCCACTTTGCAAGAAGATTGTCATAAGGATGCAACTTATGGAAATTGGCAAACAAGAAGATGTTGAAAGCTCTAAAGTCATTGAAGCCATTGTTGGTATTCTGAAGAGAGCCACTACCTCATCAAATTCACCTCCTCAAGAAGGCGACAAAGGTGAATGTGTAAGGTATAAATATACCTTTAATCAAGTTGCTTTTGATTATGATAAACTTGGAAAATCCTTACATAAGATTTGGAGAAAATTTACATGTTCCTTTCATGGTTTGAATAACCATACTATTTCGAGATGTTGGAAGAAGATAACCATACATAGGAAACTTTCAAAATAAAGGAGACAAAATCCCAAAGGTCCATTGGATAATGAAAACCACGTTGAAAAGAAGATGCAATTATTTTGCACTCATTTCCATAAGCAGGGTCATCTTGTAGACAAGTGTTGGACTTTGTATCCAACAAGTCATCCACGACATTCGAAGAAGGTGGAGAGAGAGATTGACAAGAATGGAAAAGAAGATTCCATAATTGATGTGGGTAAGGATGATTCACATGATGAAGTGCAGCTAAAAGAAGCACCATTGAAGTGGTTTGGAAAGATATGGTTAGATTTCTTAACGAATTAAGGCCTTGCATTTATTTTGATGATTGATGCAAATCTTGCCTTATTGATGCATTTCTTTTCCAATTGAATGCATTTCTTTTCTCTTGAAAGTATGCTACATATTGCACGAAGCAAGATGTTGGAAGAATTGATTTTGTCTCCAAAGATGAAAGGGATATGTTGACGAATTGTTTCATGAGATGTGAAATTATTATTGTTTTGGGAAAAGATCGTCAAGTGTTGTGCATGATATTGTTTGACTTAAGAGTCAATGGTTTAAAGACACATGTTTTGTCGAAACCCATCGACAAATTACACAGATGTTTTGTTTGTACACCAAGATGTAAGAATGTATGGCGATGTTCATAGGATGCGACATTTGTTGCTTTGAAGGAGCAAAAGGAAGAGGTCGTCAAGTTGTGTTTCTTGCATGATGTGTTTTTAAGGTTAGTGGTTTTTCTTGTGACAAGATGTCTCAGGATTTTGGAGGGTCCACTCTTGAGTGAGAGGCTCATGATTAGCCTTCATTCTCAAATCATGGCATGAGCAGCATGTCGAACTGGAGGATGATGGAATCAAAAAGCAGAAAATGGACAAGATTCCAAAAATATTGCAGCAAAAACAACAACCATTGTAGAAAATTTGATGTGTTGACGCCAAGAAGCGAAAGAGATGGCGAATGCATTCTTCCAGATGTGGAATTTAGAACCGTGGAGGTAAAAAGGATGGTCATTTATTTTCTTGTGATTACTGATATTGGAACTCATTGCTGTAGTAGATGGGATTAACTTTGAAAAGTGGTTTCCAAGGAGAATCTTGCATCGAATGCATGTGTGTGCAAAGGAGGAACAAGATTCTCAGTGGGAAGGCCATCAGTCAACTTTCCAAGCACCAATGGATCGTTTTGGTACAACAAGGTGTTTAATCAGTCAACAAGCAGCTAACAAGCATTGGATTGGGTTAGCAACGAAAGGAGGACATTAGTGGAAGTGCCAAGCCATTTGCAAGGAAAGGCATGTTAGTGAACCAAAGTGGTTGTCATGGAGATTTTTTTAAAGTAGAATCAAATTGATAGAACTTGGAAAAGAGAAGAGTATAAAACTCTCATTATATAACCAACTTTTGTGGGACCAAAAGCCTGTCAGTGGGAAGGAGTGGAGAGAAACTGAACTGGGAGAAAAATTTGCTAAAAATTCAAAGTGTTTAGAATCATTTGGAACCTGAATGACCAGATAGGTCTCGTCTCCTTGGTTCTTTTGCATTTCGTCTCACTCAAAACAGAGTCCGTATGAGAAAGTTAGAGCGATCTGTTCGATTGCACAAACAGGAAAATTTCGGTGACAGGGATGCTGACTAGGCATCCATACAACCCAGTCAGTAAAAATAATATACCAAGGAATATTCCTAGAATATTCCCCCTGGGTGGACCAATGAGCTGCTGCCAAGTGGCATGTCTGGATTGGTTGTGATTTGTCGCAATTTTATTGGTTTTGGTCGGACCAATTGGGTGCTGACACATGTCTAGCCCGGAGGCCACCACGTGACCCCTAAAAGGCCAAAATATTGTTATGTATGGTCGGCGAAAATTTTATATGGTGGTTGGGTGGAGGTCGAGCTCAACCCCACGACCTCTCCCACACAAGCTCTACGACATACCAATTACACTACGCATTGCTTCTTAATATATATGTGTCCAACTTGTATTTAAAGTTTGGTTTGGTATAAGGTGGAAGGATATGGGGGCCAGCCCCATCACATAGGACCGTTAGCTATGACCATGGCAGAACGCTAATGCAAATGCGGGTTTAGCATTAAACAAGTTTTAATTAACCCTTAATCACATGTTGACGTGTTAATCCATTTGTTTAATATGGATTTGTTTAAACACGCTAAACTACAGTTAATGCCTACTCAACATTAATTAATCCGCACTTAATTCGGTGGTGGAGTTGGTGGTGTTCGCTAATTTCGGAGGACCTCCAGTTTTGTCGGGGTAAACTGGAGTTGCTCTAGTTTTGTCGGGGTTAACTGGAGTTGCTCTAGTTTTGGAGGAGCTTTTCTAGGAAAAACTGAAGAAGCCATAACTTTGGCATATTTTGACCAAATTAGGCTCAGAAAGAGTCAATCCTAGATGATTTAGATGCTTTGAGCATGAAGGTGCAGGTTGTAGAGGCAAAGGAGCACTTCTGTAAGTGTTTCTTTTTCTTTTTCTTCACTTTGAAGATTAAAGATGCCTAGGGCCACCAGGATAGGAGGTCGTGTCTAGTTCACCTTAAGAATATTTGTACAGCCATAAGAGGTTACTTAGAGTACTTAGGGGTTTTGGGTCTTGATAGGAGGTCGTGTCTAGTTCACCTTAAGAATATTTGTACAGCCATAAGAGGTTACTTAGGGGTTTTTGGGTCTTCTAAATCCAATGGAGTAGGATTCAAAGCCATTGGAGCACTGTAGGTGCATGTAATAAGATAATTTACCATTAATCCAAAGAGGGCCAAGCCATTGAAGCAGGTCCACGGAGATGTAGCCCAGGAGGGGTGAACTCTGTTATCAACTTTGTGTTATGTGTTTGTTGTGTATTGTATTCTCTGCAATTTTACTTGTTGTTATGTGTTTTTAAAAGATAATTTACTTAATGAATTGCTCATAAAAGACACACAAACTTGACATATAAACCCTCTCATGAAATTTCTATTTGAGACGATCTTTAAGCACACTTTTATTTAATACTGATGAGGAGTCTAGCACAACAAAACTAGTTTTTCGATATTCAGATCACTTGAGCCCTGGAAAACTTGGGTAGAGACCGATTTGGTTGGTGTTAGTGATGTCCAACGATGAGGTGGAATCACTGGTTGAGGTTTGAGGTGGATTGACCTTTGGAAGCCCTGGTTTGGTTTTGGTTGGTTTCTTCCATTGGATTCCATATTCACGCTTGGAATATGGCATGGGGGTGATTAGATGAACGAGAAATTTGGTTAGCCCAATCTTTGGTCAGGGGGTACATGGAAATCTATGACTTGGTTGGTAATTTCACATGTAATAAGAGTTATTCTTCTGTTGTGATTCATGTATATATGTTGGCAATATGTTAGTTATATTATGGTTAAGTTTCCATGGTTTACATACTGGTTAATTTCTAATTATATGGTATTCATATGATGTGTATCTCTATGGATATTATCATGAGTTGTTTATATATTGATCGGTTAATGAATGTATGAGATAAGAAATGTTATTGCAGCTAATATGGGAGGGCATTAGACCTTATTGAAGAATCTTAGATAAGTTTTATGCATTAGACCTTCTTGATGAATATTAGATAATTTTTATACCGCTTTGTTCAGATATGCATTCATGACCTGTAAATTACATGTCTGCCACATGTTTGATGAAATACCTGTCATGGTTAAGCTTCATTAGGTCAAGTCCTTGATCAAATTTTGTGTTATAGGCTTTGAATCCATGTTATTGATTTTTTTGGAAAGTCTCATCAAATTATGGGTAGTGATTTGGAGTCTAGCCCTGAAAAGGTAGCACTGATGTCGTGGTTGCAGGCTGAGTACTGGAAAATTGGGATTGTAATTGGTACCTTGCAGGCTTATGCATGTGATTGGAGGCCTACAGTTGCATGGATGCAGGCTTGTACATGCAAATGGGAGTCGAGGTCAGTAAAAAGCAGTCTAGCTTAGGATTAGGGCACTTAGAGTGGTGGTTTAGCTCCTGGGGTTCTTGTAGCTTTTGAGGAAGTTCAGTAAGTTTCTTGTTGTCGGCCCCACTTTCTTAATTGTGTCTAGAAAGTTGAGTCATATCATAGTAACTTTTCATCACATGTTTACCTTGGTAGACCGATGAACTTAGGTAAGTGTAGGAGGAGGGTATTACAGAGAGAGTGAAAGGAATGGACCCTGTCTCATTCTTCCATGTGCTCCAAGGTCATAATAAGAAGGCTAAAAAAATATGCTAATGAAGGTTTCCTTTTGGAGAAGGGCACATTAATAGTTAACAGGAAAATTCGATTCTCCTAAATCCCTTGAATTTCTTATGAATTCCTCTTGATCCAATACTTCCCTCGTGGATTCTTTGTATAATAAAGTGCTGATGGCTCAAAATTATTTGCTCAACATTATAAGGGATACCACCCGGTTCGGACCTTAGAGCAGCTCCTTTTCCGTTTGGAATAGTGGTTCCAACTGGTTAAACTAGGTCCAATTACCTTCTCTCTATCTCTATTGGCTTAAAGTATGACTTTTACTTACCAATAGAGAAGAGACATTAGATCAACCATCTTACTGATCAGGAAAGAAAGTGATCTTTAAGCTGATATGGGACCAAGCTAAGCCACAACTAATTTTTTCCTCTTTGATAAGAGGACTTATAGGAACATAGAAGTAAATCTAAATGTAGAATTATCCTAAAATACAACAAAAGGAAAGGTATAAAAATCCTTTCTTGTTTAGGAAGATATAAATCTAACCCAACCGAGAGCAAAGTATTTAAATGATTGAGATTTAAATATGTTTGGATTATAATAAATATCAAGCTAACAAAGTATTTCAATTAACTAATGTTATGGATACCAAAACAAATTCTGTTCAGAGATCTATTAACTGAGATAATTAATCAACAACATTTAGGAAGTAGTTACCCGGTTGCGGCTGATCGATTTATTTAATGCAGGATGCCACCTGGTCATTCAACGCAAGGGCACCTGGATGCACCACATGGCGGCACCTGCCTCCCACGTGAAGACCATAAATATGCAGTACAGGGGAGGACACCAGCACTTCGTGATATTCACTTTTCCCCCTCGACCTCCGCTCTTGCAAGCTGGCCATTTATGGCTGATGGCTCCCGTTAGTTTCATTTACGCCTTCAGATTTAATTCTCTGCAAACCTCCTCTATCATGTCTCTGCCCGTTGCTCTGCTCCTTGCCTGTCTCCCTCTGTGCATTCTTCCTTAGCCTTGCAGGCCCTCCACCCCGCTGATTCCATGCCGAGACGCCACATAATGCGTTGCTGTCAAGGAGGTGGCAGAGGCACTCCCTCCCGCGTTTCGGATCTTGGATTGTTTGCGTGCTCTTTTTCCCTCTCTGTGACTCCGGAAGAACCAGAGGTTCTCTGCCAAATGCTCTTCACCCAGCTTTTGGTCCACCTCCTAGAGGAGAAGCATCACCTATATGGCTTAAGAAGCAGGAAAAGGCCGCACAAGTCAAAAATATTGTGCTTTCTTCCCCTCTGCGTCGAAAATCTGTCAGACTCCCTTTCAAACACTTAACGGACGACTTGAACAGTGGTTGGAGCAGCCCATTGGAGGATACTAGGAAAGGAGAAGCAGCGACGGACAGCGCAACTCACTCAACTTTGTCCAAGCAGACCGATATGGTCTCCACTTTGACTCCTGAGCCGACCCCCCAGATCTTAAAGAAGGATATCGAGACCATGTCTGATTATGGCTATTTCATAATTGAGGAAAATCCTCAACACGAGAACATTGAATCCTAGAACCGATAGCTGCAACTCCTTGGCCCTCATTTAAATTAGTTTATATATGCTCCTTTATGGTTTTTATGACTATCTTTGTCTCTTCCTGCAAACTATGTTACTCTTGAATATGTTAATGGTTGGTTTCCCCTTGAAGGGAAACCCACTTTTTGAATTTCTCAACTCGTTAAGGGCTGGTTTCCCCTTGAAGGGCAGCCCAATTTTTTATTTTTTGTAATATTCCAAAATAGGAAAAATGGGAATATTGAACATAAAAATGGAAAATGCTATAAACATCAACACATCAAAACATGAGTAGATCATTGAGCCATTTTATTATATATGATAGCAGAAAATTAAGTACAAGATCTTGAGGAAAAGACACTTAAGCTAGGCAAAACAATCCTGAAATGACCCTATACATCAAGACATGAAAAAATGTTGCTACATAAACTGTTGGGAGGCCATGACTGCATAATCCTGTTGGAAATAACTGCTGCTAGAAACTAGGAATGCGTATATTTGCTGATATAGTGCTTAGAAAATGTCGGGATCAAAGATCTGGGCTTTCTAACACAATTCCAAGATAACCCAGAAAGGGTTTCCAGAAATACACAAGATGAGAAATGCATCCCTAGGGCTGAATTACGCTTTACAACTGGGTAACTATTGGGAGGTGGCTGATCTTATGAGAAAATAGTTGATACTCCTCCCTACTAACTTTCTGGATGAAAGGTTTCTCCCTTCACTGGAAAATAAGATTAAAATCTTCGGTTATCAACCCTCCACTGAAACTGCCCTCCTAGATTGTGCAATTACTGAAGGAGACTATGCTGCTGAAGGTGGCTAAAGATTGGCTTGATGCTGGATGATGGAATGAAGCTCTAAGGAACCTCTCTTGAGTGGTCACTCAAAGTCCCCTGAGGATGAGGGTGGGATTTCTGCTCGGAAACACCCTTGTGCTAAACAGCACAACAGACTCCACTAAATAGTTGAAGTGTGCAAAAAGTCATAAAAGACCATACATAAACAATATTCAGAATGATTTCCATGGCTTACATCCCCTTCCTTATATGCTTTGTGAGCCTCCTCCCCCTTGGCCCCACTAAATAAAGATGCTACTCTCATGAAGACTTCCTCCTATTATGACTGCGCTGTCCTCCACTACCTCCACTACCTCCATGACTGCTCTGTTGATTTGGTCAACCTTAACCCCATCCACATGCATTGACCCCCATTCACACCAAGGAGTGCTTCATTCAACTAGATGCATTGATCCACATTCACATTAGAAGTGGTTTTATTCCTACTAAAGAGATTTATCGGTCCCTCTACCCTCTTATTCATCTATCTTATTGACAAAAACAAAATTTAATATTCTAACTAGCTGAAAGCTAATTAGGAATATTACATTTTTTGAACAGTCTTCATCGAACAGGGGTTGGCTAGTCCAACAACCCCTATCCTGAAGGATAATTGTAACTTTGTACATTATAATAGAAATTAGCATAATTTATAAAAATAAATAAATTAGGAAGTAGTTCACAAATTTTTAAATCAACAACTTGAATGATTAAACAATAATATAAGGAAATAGTTCACAAAATATTACTATTTGTTAAATCAGAATTAAAAGAGCGATTTATGAGTAGATAGTTACTCAGAAATCAATGTTCAGCGAACAAGAGCAGAGATCAATAATAGCAGATTATTGAGGAAAATTACTCACATTGACAATAGTGCACAAATATGAATAAAAATGACACATTTAGGCACTCATAAAATGAAATTAGTATTAAAAACAATAGTATTATAAATACCAATTTATTAAATTTGTTTCTCTGGCTCTGATCTTCAACAATCTTTTACAATGCTTGAATTATGCTACAAAATTTGAGCTACAGTGGTGCAAACTCTGCTATTCATACATAGTTCATAATGCAAAAGAAAAATCCTCAATTATCCCCCAAATATGATATTTTACTCTCCTCTCCCCTACCACTCTAAATCCATATTACAATAGTGCTTTTAAGATTTCGATAATTGTAGAGAAGAGAAGCCCTTTGCTTATTCTACAAACCACTATTTATAATTTACGAAAATAATTTAAAATAGGAGAGTTGTTGAAGAGTAATTTTGCTTCAACAATTTTCATTGGTCCAGATTCCTTTTATTTTATTGCTGGAGCCATCTCATAGATTGAAAATTTATTTTCCAAGTATCTCTTCAATTGTTTTTGTGTCAAAACAAATCAAAATAAAAAATGTCAAATTTGAAATTAAAATATCTAAAATCAAAACTTAATTAAATGAATAAATAAAAAGAAATATGGGATTTTCATTGATCCCAGTAAAGATTTAATTGGTTAAGAAGAAAACGGTCGAATGGATCTGTACTCAACAGAGACTAGGAGCAAATGGAAATGCAAAAAATTAAAGGAGTTGTCTATGGAGGCAGAGGAGTTGCCCGTATAGCCAAAAGTGGTCTGAATCCGGGGAACAAAAAAATTATTGCAGTAGTAGTGTTTGAATCATGTTTTTTATGGTGGACATGGATTCATCACCCTCAAAAACATCAAGGGCACCCAAAATCTTGAAGTTTTATCGCTATAACCTAGATTTACAAAATTCGCTGCCAGATTTTATTAAAATCTTGCCAAAATTTCAATGATTTTCAGGGGAAAAAATGTTAGGTCCCTATATTACTAGTGTAGTCCCTTATTGTTAATTGTATAGTCCCTTATTGTTGTTAGTGTAGCCCCCTTATTATTATTTTTGTACCCCTGTAACCCCCATATTATTATTGTTGTGCCCTTACATTATTATTGTTAGATCGACTAGGATTATATTGGGCTCCATGGACTCCTATATATAGAAAGGATGTTTTTTCATTTGTATCATCCAAGAATTATTCATTTATGTAATGTAAATGAGGTTTTCCCCTAAAATTGGCTGAATTATAAGGCGTTGATCTCTCTTTTCTTCTATTTTTGGAGTTGGTTTCATAACATTTGGTATAGGAGCTTTGGATTCTAGGGTCTAACTGCTTCAAACAGGTCATCGTGGCAATTTTCACTATAACCTTTTTTTTTTTTTTTTTTTTTTGCGAGGGTTCAGATACTAAAAAAAAACCCATTTCATAGAAATCTCGAGGAACGCCATGTAAAAATTTTAGATCTTGGTTCGCAATATTCTCGGAGATATGATCTGTGGAAGTTAGGGATTTTGCAGGATTTCCCAAATTTCATCTAAAAGAGGTGACATTGGGAAAATCATCATAACTCGCTCTTTGAGCATCAGATTGGAATTATGTAAAAGGTGGTCAAAAGTACACAGACTGTAGTTTCCTGTGTATCGATTTCAGAACCGAAGGAGGAAACAATGACACGTGGCATGCCGTAAAAGTTAGCTCTACTGAATTAGTCCATAATTATGTCGTTGTGGGAGATTGGGCATAACTTTGCCTTGAAGAACCTAAATCAGGTCAAACCTGTGGAATTGGAAAGAAGACTCAGAAGGATACCGCTGGACTGAATATCAATTCTTGGGGATCCGAAATTACATATATACATTAGTTTCAATATCGAGCTCCTCAAAATCAAGAAAAAGGTGTGTATTTTGTTTTTCAATTTGCATAAGTCTTGTTTGAAAAATCAGTTTGAATTGTTTCCAAGGGCATATTCAAGCATAGATATCATTATTGGGTTCTAAAATTCATCCTAAAAATAATTCAACACCCATTAAGCCCTTAGAAGGCTCTACTATGACTCATGAAGAGGAAGAAGTGCAACATGTTATATCAAAATTATAGGAGCAAGTGAATCAATTTTTGCTCTCGCAAAGAGCAACAAGAAATGAAATGGAAGTTTTGAAGAAAGGCGTGGAAGCTAAGATGGATGGTTTGAAGAAAGGTGTGGAAGCGAATATGGATGGTTTGAAGAAAGGCATGGAAGCTAAGATGGATGGCGTGAAGAATGTGTAATATTCCAAATTAGGAAAAACATGAATATAGAACATAAAACTGGAAAATGTACTAAACTATCAATACATCAACATGAGCAGATAATAGGGCCACTTTATTAGATATTATATCAGAAAAATGAGTACAATATCTTGAGGAAAAAGACACTCAAGCTAGGAAAAACAAGCCTCAAATGACCCAATACATAAAATGTGAAATACTGCTGCTACAAATAATGCCTTAAGGCCATGAATGCACAGTCCTATGGAGAAAAAATGCAGGGTAAAACTAAAAATACATAGAAATGCTGATACAGTGCTTAGAAAATGTTGGGATAAGAGATCTATACTTTCTAACACCATTCCAAGACAACCCAGAAGGGGTTTCCGGAAATACACAATATGAAAATTGCAGCCCTAGGGCTGAATTATGCTCTACAACTGTGTGACTGATGGGAGGTGGCTGATCTGATATAAAAATGGCTAAAAATCCTCCCAATAGATCCTCCGGATGAAGGGTTGCTCCCCTCACTAGAAAACAAGCTCAAAAACTTGGGTACTTGACCCTCCACTGCAACTGCCCTGCAAAATAACGCAATTCCTGAAGGAGACTGCGCTGTTGATGATGGTTGAAGCTTGTCTTGATGCCAGATAGTGGAATTAAGCTCAAAGGAACATATCCTGAGTGGGCATTCGAAGTCCCCTGAGGATGAGGGTGGGATTTCAGCTCGGAAACACCCTTGTGCTAAACAACACAACAAACTCTGCTAAACAGCTGAAGCATGCAAAAGTCATAAAAGACCAAATATAAACAATATTCAGAATGTCTCTATGGTTTCCATCCCCTTCCTTATATGTTTTGTGAGCCTCCTCACCCTTGGTCCCACTCATTAAAGATGCTACTCTCATGGAGACTCCCTCCCACTATGACTGTGTTGTCCTCCAATAACTCTCCACTACCTCCATGAAAACGTTGTTGATTTGGTCAAAATTGACCCCATCCACATGCTTTAACCCCCATTCACACCTAAGAGTTCTTTATTGAACTGATTCATTGATCCACATTCACATGAGAAGTGGTTTTATTCCTACTAAATAGATTTATGGGTCTCTCTACCCTCTTATTCATCTATCTTATTGACAAAATCAAAATTTAATATTCCAACTAGCTGAAAGCTAATTAGGAATATTACAGTCCTCCCCTCCCAAATGTTGCTTGTCCTTAAACAACTGCAAGGATGGATGCTGCAAAATCTCCTCTCCTACCCCTGTGGTATCCTCATCCGATAAATTCCTCCACTGAATCAAATGTTCTCCAATCAACCTGCCCCTTAGCTACCCCTCCCAAGTGTCCAAGTTAGCCTTTGGTGAGAAAACCAAATGGCTCACCACATAAAGAAGTGGGAGATCCATGGAGGCAACTACATGCTGTCTAATGGCCTTCTTGAGGCAAGAAACATGAAGAATGTTGGGGATATTACTCCCAATGAGAGCCCCCAACTCATATACTACTCCTCCAACAAGATGGATCATTTTGTGTGGCCCATAGAGAAGCTTCTCATTCCCCTTATTTTGCAATGTAAATGGCTTGTATAGCTGAAAATGGAGATAGACCAAATTTTCCACCCCACGCTGTCTCACTCCCCATCCATGATCTATGTAGAACTTCTGCTGATCTTGGGTTGTAGCAATGTTGTCGTTAAGAGACCGGAATACATCATGACTCTCTAGGATCCAATCTTTGGTTTTAGGAACCTTGCTTGCCCCAAACACTCTAATAACAATGAATAGAACATCATCACCACATGGAACCAAAAATAGTGATGCAGTGGTTGCCATATGAAATGTCGGATGGTGACAATAGTCCCTCAAGTGGAAACAACACAGCTCTACTTCTTGCTGCCCTGGAACATAATGTGGTAAGTAGCTTCTGAGCCACTTGCTTGCCGTCTCTATCTGCTCATCTGCCTAAGGGTAGTAACTGGTATTTGGTGTCAACTGGGTACGCCCCATACAAAAAAAACACCTACCCAAAGCCATCCAGGAAGTGGCTATCTCTATCACTTGTTTTGGTCTTAAGAAGACCGTGAAGTCCAAGGAGAGGCTTGCCCTCTTGTGGAGAAATTCAATGTAAATAAATGGAAAAGGAATGCAAATGCTTTGTTAGTTGATGAATTATTACAAAGACACAATCCTTACCATGTACTATTGGCAAGCTGGTGATGAGGTCCATAGATGAGCTCTCCCATCTCTCTCCTGGAAAAGTAAGTGGCTATAACAACCTTACAAGATGGCTGTTTTCCTCCTCATTCTTAGGCAAACTATACACTTCCTGATATGCTAGAGCACATCCTCCTTGAGACCCTCCCATGAGAATTCCTCCCTAATGGTCTGATATGTCCTGAGGAAACCTTGGTGACCGGAAAGGAGCGAATCATGTGCTGCATGTAGAATCTTCTCCTTGAGCTTAGAATATTAGAATATCAAGTCAAGAAGATCTGATCCTAGTAATATATGACTCCATCCATCACTCTATACCTCTCATCAGTTACCTGCCCATCAAGCACTTCACATGTGAAGCGGTTCTTAGAATACTCCACCAATAGTTGGGACTCCCAATCTGGATCCATACTCATCAATGAAAATGTTGTTGGCCTATATGATAAGGCACCTGTCACCTCATTGCTCCCCTCTTTGACATGCTCAATGACAAAGCCACATGCCAGAATACTGCTATCCCTCTTTTCTTGCCTTCCCTGTAGTTACTTTTGCTCAATAAAAGATTGAAGTTTATGGTGGTCAATCTTCACTTGCAAGCTATTGCTCCTCCAAATCTTCCTGATTTTGGCCAATACTTGCATGAGTGCCAACAACCCTTTTACCATTTATGGAAGACTCCTTCCTATGTGGAAGTATCTTCTGAATCTCAAAGGATATGGAGTAGCCCTTTTTCACCATAATTATGCCATCATCCACTCCTGAAACATCACCTCTCAACGCAAGAGGCTTGGTGAGAGTTGGTAATACCGATATCGAACAAATATCCATCTTCTCCTTGAGCCAATCAAAGGCCCTTTGCACTGTGTTGGTTTCACCCAAGGCTTCCTTCTTAGCCATATCTATGAATGGTGCAACTTGTTGTGAGAACTCTTTAACCAACTTCCAGTCCTGGGGCCTTCCTAGTGGAATTCCTCCAAATAATATAACATCATGGTTTAGAGTAAAATGCATATTTGAGTGGACTGATTTGTCCTTGCTTCCTCTACGCAAATCAGGCTCCATCTTATGTGTTGAGGCTTCCTGAGGTGGGTAGGTTTGCATGCCCTTGATCATCTGATGCTTACCTCTCTTCTTATATATCCATTCCATCTACAAAGTCTCTCGATATGTGGTGACCTTTCCCGATGTAATCAACCACTGCACACCCAATATCACATTGGTGTTAGGGATGTCGACCACAAAGAAATTATCAGTCAAAGTGTATGTCCCCAAGGCTATAGACAATTCCGAGACATAATTCATACAATGCATGGTTCTAGCTCTTGGAACCAAAACTGATAATCCCTCAAAATTATCAATGGGTATTGTCCTCCTCTGCACAAACTGAGCATAAATAAAATTGTGGGTAGCCCCACTATCAATCAATACTGATACCTGCTGCCCCTTAACTGTACCTTAGACTCTCAAAGTTAGATACTTGGGTACTCCCTGCAAATATGCAAGGGCCCCTCCAACTAGAGAAAATGCCTCATTTCCACCTCCTGGTGGTGGTGGATCCTCTCTTGGTGTCACAACGCTTATGTCTCCTTCTAGTTCTTCTTATTCTCCTCTTCACTATCATAGAACACCTCAACATAGTGTGCATTTCCCGTAGCACAACGATGCCCTAGTGCCCATAGTTCTTGGCATGTGAAGCAAAGCTTCCTCCTCCCTAGGTCTCTTCGAACATCATCACTAAGAGGCCCATTGTTTTGGTTCTCCTTTGGAGGAAGAACCTTCACATCTTTCCCCTTGGACTGGAAAGAGGTCTTTTTCTTAAATGGAGCTCTTGCTTTTGGAAAAGCATCCTGTAAGTCCCTATCCCTCTCAATGACATCTTGGAGCATAGTTGGTCTAGTGGAATTAACCAACCCATGTAGAGGCTCTGCTAGCCCATCAATGAACATATAAACCCTCCTAGTTGTAGATAAATCTGGCACCATGACGAAAAGTTTTAGAAAGTCAGAGCTATAGGTCTTTGGATTACCTAATTGCTTGAGCTTGGCTAGCTCAACAAAAGGTGCCTCTGGGTCTCTTCGATCAAATCTTTCTACTAACCTCTGGGTAAATTCTGCATAAGCATTCACATTGGCATGCCCCAATGTAGAAATACCACGAAACCACCAATCATGTGCCTCACCTTCAAGGTGTAGCGCTACTATCTTAATGGCTTCAATCTCTGGTACTTGGTTCAACTGAAAATAGATGTCTAGTTTCTCCACCCAAGACTTGACTGCACACTTGGATGACCCATCAAAAGCAGGCAGAAAAAATCTACCCGTAGTACATTGCAGATCATTGTTTTGCATTTACCCTCACCTCCTATTGTTATTCCAGGGTCTCCTGTTGTCCTTGATCTAACAGAACTCTTGAAAGTTCATATTATCTTTGAACATCTGAGATTGAGACTCATACTCTAGAAAATAATCTTCAAGAGTATCTTGTTCTTGGGTTCCTCCACCTCCATTTCCTACTGCTAGGAATGTAGGCATAGTGGAGCATTGGGAAACTTGCTGCATTACTGGTTGCTTATACCAGTGATGTGAAGTGCCAGAGCTTTCTCCATGTAGAAACCTTATTGGGGCCTCTTTATGTCTTTCCATCCTCATCTCCTTGATTTATCTGGCAATATCCTGCATGGTTTGGAGAAGAAGCTTTGGAAACTCCTTTTCATCCATTTCTCTTGATATTGGAGTCTTGCCTTTGTGTTCTTTGTTGCTGGTATAATCAAACCTTCTTCTTCTATTGATTTACCGGTTCTCCCTTTTTGTGAGAGGCTATTCTTCTTCTGATGACATAATTGTGATGTCTCATAGGCTGAGCCAAGATTATGCCCTAATACCACTGTAATATTCCAAATTAGTAAAAACAAGAATATAGAACATAAAACTGGAAAATGCAGTAAAATATCAATACATCAACATGAGCAAATCATAGGGCCACTTTATTAGATATTATAGTAGAAAAATGAGTACAAGATCTTGAGGAAAAAGACACTCAAGCTAAGCAAAACAAGCCTCAAATGACCTAGTACATAAAATGTGAAATACTGCTGCTACACAGAATGCTGGAAGGCCATGACCACACAGTCCTATGGAGAAAAACTGCAGGGTAAAACTAAAAATACATAGAACTGCTGATATAATGCTTAGAAAATGTCGAGATTAGAGATCTAGACTTTCTAGCACCATTCCAAGACAACCCAGAAGGGGTTTCCGAAAATAGACAATATGAAAATTGCAGCCCTAGGGCTAAATTACACTCTACAACTGTGTGACTGATGGGAGTGGCTGATCTGATATAAAAATGGCTGAAACTTCTCCCAATAGATCCTTTGGATGAAGGGCTGCTCCGCTCATTGTAAAACAAGCTCAAAAACTTGGGTACTTGATCCTCCACTGCAACTGCACTGCAAAATAACGCAATTCCAGAAGGAAACTACACTGTTGATGATGGATGAAGCTTGGCATGATGTCGGATAGTGGAATGAAGCTCAAAGGAACCTCTCCTGAGTGGGCACTCAAAGTTCCCTGAGGATGAGGGTGGGATTTCTGCTCGGAAACACCATTGTGCTAAACAACACAACGAACTCCGCTAAACAGCTGAAGCGTGCAGAAAGTCATAAAAGACCAAACATAACAATATTTAGAATGACTTCTATGGCTTCCATCCCCTTAATTATATGCTTTGTGAGCCTCCTCACCCTTGGTCCCACTCATTAAAGATGCTACTCTCATGGAGACTCCCTCCCACTATGACTGCATTGTCTTCCAATAACTCTCTACTACCTCCATGAAAACGTTGTTGATTTGGTCAACCTTGACCCCATCGACATGCTTTAACCCCTATTCACACCTAAGAATGCTTTATTCAACTTATGCATTGATCCACATTCACATGAGAAGTGGTTTTATTCCCGCTAAAGAGATTTATGGGTCTCTCTACCCTCTTATTCATCTATCTTATTGACAAAAGCAAAATTTAATATTCCAACAAGATGAAAGCTAATTAGGAATATTACAGAATTGCATGGAAGCTAATATGGATGACATGGAAGCTAACATGGAAGACATGAAGAATGATCTTAAAGAAGACATGGAAGGTTTGACAAAGTTGATACAATAAATGATTCCTAATGGCAAAAAGGTAGTACATGAAACTCATGATGAGAACAAAATAAATGTTAATCGCAATTTGATAAACTCTAATGTTGGATGTAAGACCCACCATATTCTAAAGATGGATACGAGGAAGTTTGATGGAAAGGACCTTGTAACATGGTTACTACAGATGTAGGAACAATTTGATCTCCATAATGTGCAAAACACACAAAAGGTATGCATTGCAACTTTACATTTAGAACAAAATACATTTGTATGGTATCGATGGCTTTGCTCTCATCAAAAAATTGTCACTTGGTCAATTTTTATGGAGGAAATGATAGCACATTATGGGGATACAAAGAGAAACACCTTCTTTAGCCAATTGATAAATCTCAAACAAAAGGGTACAATGGTGGAGCACATTGAGGACTTCCAACAATTGAATATAAGGGTATAAGGGTAACTGATATTTTAGAGGAACACATGATTGATGTCTTCATAGGGACTTTAAAGGATAACATCCAACATGAGGTTCGCCTTTGGGAACCTGATTAATTGGAGAAGGCATTCAGGTTGGCAAGAAAAAATGAAAGTAAAATTATGGCAAGGAATCCTACCACTCACTTCTATAAAGATGGAAGTGTTGCTACTCCTAGATTTCCACAACCTACAAGGCTGACACCAGAACAATTGGAAGAAAAAAATCAAAATGGATTTGCTACAGTTGTGATAGAAAATACACTAAAGGTCATAAGTGTGCTTAGAAGAAATTATTTTACATAGATTGTGAAGAGGAGGAAGAAAATGAATAAGAACCCTAGATAAAGAAGAAATGAGTCCGACCATATCCTGTAATGCATTGGCAGAAATTACCACTCCTCAAACTCTCAAGATATAAGGACTTATAAAGAAGAAAAATAGTGTTGAGGGCAGTACCCATAATTTTATTCATTGTAAGGTAGCCAAGGAATTGAATTGCTTCCTATACCCGATACCAAAATTTCAAGTGATGATTGCAAATGGAGGAACTATAAATTTCTCTGGAAAATGCCATAATATCAAGCTAACCATGGGGGAATATGTATTGACTAGTCCAATGCTTTCCATTCCAATGGGAGGGGATGATATTGTACTAGGAGTACAATGGTTACAATATTTGAGGACGGTAGCTTTTAATTTTCAAGAACTTTTCTTGAAATTTTTTTCGGAAGGAAAGGAAGTTGAATTACGGGGTATCGTAGGGAAGCTAGGAAAGATAATAAGCTATAATTTCATGACAAAGATTATGAAGAAAGAACAATGAGGTGTAATTGCACAATTACACTCAATAGAAGTTCCTTTTATCACCCCGCCAGATTCCCAAGGCTGAGGAAGGAATCCCAACAGAGGTAACCACAAACCAAGATTTTGAATCGGTAGCTAGCCCAGCCTAGTCGGAGAGGGCTCTCTCCACAAAACATAGCCTAGAAGGCTGAATGGATTAGGATTTTAGGTTGGGTGTGAGTTCAGGGGTTGTTTTGATTTGATTGGGTTGGGTTTCACAAGATGAAAATATTAGGTCAAGGGAGCTAGGTCAGGGAAAATGAGATAGGGTTGCAAAGATCCAATGGGGTAAGGTAGGAATAAGTCTTAACACATTAAATATGATCATGATGAGATGGTTTTAAGACTGATGAGAATCTAGGAAGAGCATGGGAGATGTATTATTCCTAAACATAGGAAAATGGACAAATTATGATATCTTTCCCTAAACAGAGCATGAGCAAGCATGTGTTCTGCCTATCAAATTGAAATAAATCATAAAATAGAGATGTAATGAACATGAATACAATACATTCTAACATATTAAACTGAAGGAAAAACAATGATAAACATCATACCACATGTGTCCCAAAAAATAGTTGCAACTCTTCTTTATTAACTGGCCAAAACTGAGTACAATAGTTCCTTGATCAATAAGCTAACATCCAAATTGATTCCAACCCTTGCTTAGTGTGAAGAAAGGGATAAATAGATATCAAAACAACATTCACTCATCCTCAGGGGTCAAATCCATGAGGTGAGGAAGAGATCCACAAAATACTGAACTAAAAGCTGAAGTGTAGGATGGTCCAAGTGACTCATTCCTAATTACATTCAAACTGATTCATTTGACTTAAAGATAACTTTTACCTAATGAATCTACCCCTAGGTAACTTATCCACAACATAATTACATTTACCATCGTCGATTACATAGGTAGAAACATCAATTTTTAAAGTAATGTCAAAATTACAGTGAAAAACGAATAATATCAGCAAATGGTCATATGCACCATTTTTCTGTCATATGCGCCCTCGCTGTGTCATATGCACCCTCCCTGTTCAAGGCTGATTTTGGGTGCCTTCTCGGTGTCCAAATCAGGCCCAAGATGGCTTGTTATAAAGCCCTTCAAGTCTTATTTTTGAATATACCTCCAGTTTTCAAAATGAAGCTAATTCGACCCCTCAAAATGTCATTCTCCCAAGACTACTCTATGCATAGCGCCTAGGCCAAAATATGGGCATAAATGTTATTTTTAGCTAGTTTTTTGCCCTTTTCACCTGTCAAATTTGAAAATCAAGGCTGGAAAAATGGTTTTCTGGAGTGCATTTGTCCTTAGGAATCCAGTGGTGGTCTCCTTTTCCTCAAAAGGTTCCCCAAACATTTGCGCAACGCCTAGGGTGCTGCACATATGACCTAATTTCTGATATGTGTTTGTTCAGAAAAACTAAAAAAAAACATAGATTTTGCAAAAATGTTTCAAAATGATTCAAAATTGGTAGAATGGCTGGTGATAGTGTGGCTAGCCTTGGAGTGAAGCCTCTGCAAGTATGTCCAATTTCTTCTTCTCTTCCATGGTCAAATCCTCAATCTTTGCATTGGTTCTTTTGAGCTTGGCCATTGCAATTTTATCCTTTTGAGCATGGTGCTTGACCTTCCTCCTCAGTAGGTCATTGTCTTTGTTAGCCTTTTCCAAAATCTTCTCCAAATGCTGATTGGCTCTATCAATCCATGGCTCCCTACTTTCATTGACCACTATGGAAAGTTTCTCATTCAGGGTTAGCTGATCAGCAATCTCAACCTCCTTTTGTCTTTCTGGAGCTAGAGCTCTTTTCAACCCTCCAGTTCTAGGTCTCTTTCTTGGTGCCTGTCCATCTTGTTTATCAAGTAAGCCATACCTTTCAAGCATCTCATCTAGCATAACTTTGGCTTTTTCTGCCTCCCTTTGAGCAGTGATATACTTGACTTCATCAATGACCTGTTTAGTCTTCAATTTCTCATTCTCCTGCTCAAGGAATTTTATGACATACTTGGCCCTGTCAAGTTTAGGTTGGAGCTCTCTAATCTTGGTATCCTTTCCTTTGATGGCTGCATTAGTGATTTTATCATTTTCATCCTCATCTAGGTCAACAAGCTCAAATTCCTGTTTTGTTTCATGGAGGTCCTCCTCATCATGAATGATTGCCTCAATCACATTTTCTTTGTCGTTTTCCACCTGATTTGTTGATGTAGAAGGTATGGCCCCTTCCACTATGTGTGGAGAAAACACATGCATGTGGCCTCTTTCCTAGGTTTTTGGAAATGGCTCAACCTCAACCATACTAGCCCACTTAGGCTCACTAACCTCAATCCTGCTAGGTGATCCAATGTCATGATGAGATGGAGATGAAGGAGGTGAAGGGGACTAATCTGATGGTGATGAATGTGCTATGGGATGAGATGGAGGGATGGAAGTAGATGGCTGAGATGATGAAGGGACATTTTGTGCATGCTGAGTAGATGGATCTCTGAATATATCATCGGCTATGAAGGTAATCCATGCAATGTTTAGTTGAATGAGATGATAGAGGACTATGATTTTAATAAGGGAATGATGAAAAAAACTTCTCATTTGATGTTCATACTCCCTTTTTTGGACAATAAATACCATTTTATCTATGTTCCGGAAAAGGTAGTAGGGTATGTTAAGCATCCTTACCCTAGTAATATGCATTAAGAGATGGATGTGATAGGTATAAAACCTTGAAAATCTACCTTCGCATGAAAATTATTTCATTATTATCTTCATCATTGGTGCATATCTGTCCTGGAGGTGAGAAAAAGGAAAGAACCTCTTTTTCTCATTCTTGTATCTTGGTTTTAGGAAAGGCTCAAAGTACTGTTTCTCCAAATCACCCTTCTCGAACCACTTCTCCCCAACATTTGGGATCTCAGTGCCAGTTGAAATGATAACAATTGATATAGTAAAAGTGACACCGGCTAAAGTAACTTGGTTGTCATGGAGTCTAGATATGAAAAGTCTGGTCAACATGGGATGGTGTTGGACCCTATGAATTTGCTCACATAACTCATAACAACCAACATGTTTGAAGCATGTCACAGTCATTGGAGAAGCCAAGAGTTCCCTAGTGCTGGTAGGTTCAAATCTGAGTATTCTTCCCCCTTTATGTGGCCTCTTCACCTTTGTTTCCTCTCCCTCACTATATGATATGTCTTCTTCCTCTTCTGCCATGGTGTTTTTATCAAAACCCTAGGGAAGTGTGATGGTGAGGAATATGGTTTTAGGAATGAGGAATGGGAAAGGGAAAATGAAGGAGATGGTGCTAGGAATGTATGAAATGGGGGAGGGGATAAGGAGTGGTAGTATGATGGGATTTAGGATGGGGATTTGGGGATTGGTAGCTTAGGTAAATGTAGCACCTAAGGATTAAGGTTTTGGGAAAAAGGTTTAGGGAAAGGGAATTTTGTAAAAAAGGGTTTTAGGAATGGGTATTTGCAATTGTAGGAAGGTTATGAAGGTGTATGGAGATGCAATTTGAGGAATTTCAAGAGTTCAATGGGAATACTAGGGTTTTAAAAGAATTTCAAACACCAAATTCTAACATAAATTTCACAACATCCAACACATGAACTTTATGAAGATGATAATTTATGGCATTGGCTCTTACTCATTTGCTGCAGGTCGATGAAACTTTGGTAGTGATTTTTTGCAACTTTAATGCGTTTCTGGGATTTTCTGGTCATACGCGCAATGACTTAATGTTGTGTGCCCTCTCTTAAGGATATGCACCCTCACAGAAGGCTGTGCGCAATGCCTGAAGGATTTGCGCTCTCTCTTAAGGATATTCACCCTCTGCTCTGTTTTTTGCTAATTTTGCCCAGAAACTCGAAATTTTGCTTTGTTGGAGTGTTTGCTTGGTGTTTGTAGGAGACAAATGAGTTTGAAATGATGTCAAGAAGTCTTTAATACTAGAGTGAATTTGAATTTAGATTAAAAACCCACTTTTCTAATGTTTCATTTCACTTTTTGAAAACATTTCTGATTACCCTTTTTCCTTGATTTTTCTTCTTTGCAGGATGATGTTGCTGGAGTTTGGCACTTTTCACTTTGACTTTTCTTATCTTCAGTTTGGGAATGTGAAGTTTGAGTTGGCAGTTTGGGACAAAACTTGTTACATGAGCATACAATTACATAAAAGTTAAAAATAAATTACATCTTTGTTTTGAATAAAATTACATTTTGGTATGAAGATCATACTCCGAAACCATAATCACAACCTTTAAAAATCATATTTACATGCTAATAAATCCTCTGCAGATGATTGAGAAAGTATTATTTGAGTCACTCTCACACCTTTGCTGGCCTTATTGAGATGAAATGGTGTGTTATGAACCTTTAAAAATGAAACCTAGTTGACCTAATGGGACCTTGGATGACTTGACTCCATGGTTGACTTTGAATGACATAATGACATAGTAAAATGAGATTCTAAGATTGGTTTATGCTCAACAAGACAAAAAAGGTGGGTTAGCAAATGTGAAATGAGCGAGAGTGAGGTTTTATGACTAAGGCTATAATCAATGAGTCAATTTTTTGCATGACCTAATGGAATGATAAAAAAAAATTGAGTGAGACCTCTAAAATGAATATAAAATGAGAGATTTTGATCACTGATGGTAGAATGCAAATTATGACACTAACAGTTCCAACATCAAAATCGTTTATTTCACTAGATCTCCAAAAAGTCTCGGACAATCATTCTAAGGTGTTTGAAACTCCCAAAGGACTCCCACTTATTCATGATCATGATCATGCTATTCATTTGATTCCAGGAAGTGTTCCTCCAAACATCAGGCCTTACAAATATCCTTATGTCCAAAAGAGCGAAATTGAACGTATTATTGCAGAAATATTAGAGGTTGGTATAATTCAATCGAGTCAAAATTCTTTCTCTACTCCAATAGTATTGGTGCACAAGAAGGATGGATCATGACGCATGTGTTCGGATTATAGGGAGCTCAATAAGCTCACTATTAAAGGTAAATTTCCCATTCCCGTGATTGATGAATTACATGGAGCAATTTATTTTACCAAGTTGGATCTTCGTTCAGGACATCATCAAATTATAATGAAGACTGAAGATATTTCAAAAACAACATTTCGAACTCATGTGGGTCATTATGAATTTTTGTTCATGCCTTTTGGCCTTACCATTGCACCTTCTACATTTCAAGTGTTGATTAATTCCATTTTCAAACCCTTCCTTATAAAATTTGTGTTAGTATTTTTTGATGATATACTAATCTACAACAGGTCTTGGAAGGATCGTGTTCAACATGTCGACAGGGTGCTCAAACTATTGGAGGAGAAACAATTATATGCAAAAACCTCCAAATGTTTCTTTGGAGTACAAGAGGTGGAATATCTGGGTCATATTGTATCTCACGAGGGTGTTAAGGTAGTCCCTAACAAAATTAAAGCCATTAAGGATGGAAAGTCACCACAACCATAAAGTAGTTGCAAGGATTTCTCCGGTTAACAGGGTATTATCGCAAGTTTGCTAAGAATTATGGGAGAATAGCAACACCTCTAATAACATTATTGAATAAAGATGCATTTTCACGGACTCCGGAAGCAACTAAGGCCTTTGAACATCTTAAAGAGGCAATGTTCCTAGCACCTGTCTTAGCTACGCCAGAATTCACAAAAACCTTTATTGTGGAATGTGATGGCTCAGGAAATGGAATTGGTGTTGTTTTAATGCAATAAGGAAGACCCATTGCTTTTGAAAGTCATCCAATCAAAGGAAAGTATTTATAGAAAGCTATTTATGAGAAGGAAATGTTGGCAACAATACATGCACTAAGGAAATGGTGACCTTACCTAATGGGAAGACACTTCAAGGTAAAAAATGATCATGATAGTCTTAAATAATTTTTGGAACAAAGACTATCTTCAGAAGAGCAGCAAAAATGGGTCACAAAGATGTTGGGTTATGACTTTGAAATCATATACAAAAAAGGGAAGATAAATGTTGTTGCAGATGCACTCTCAAGAAAGAATGAAGAGGTGGAAGCATTGATTTGTGCCATTTCTATTATCCAACCAGATTGGATAACCGAAGCAAGGGATGAATGGAAGATGAATGAAGAAGTGTGGACACTCATTCAAAATTTGCAGCAAGATCCTAGTACATCTGATACATTTAGTTGGAAAAATGATTCCTTATGGTACAAAGATCGCCTATCTTTGTAGGAATTCCCAACTAAAACAAAATATTCTTTTGGAATTGCACACTTCTCCCTTAGGAGGACACTCAGGATTTTTAAAAGCTTACCATAGGGTGAAGAG
Organism: Pinus albicaulis; assembly: GCA_034641835.2. Lineage (NCBI taxonomy): Eukaryota > Viridiplantae > Streptophyta > Pinopsida > Pinales > Pinaceae > Pinus > Pinus albicaulis. Next base: position 1,252,771,304 of record CM076570.1, on the reverse strand, counting down.
ATAATTTTTTTGGGATGGCCTTGAATCTGATATTCAAAAGTTTGTGGCGGAATTTTTGGTTTTCCAACAAAATAAAGCTGATACAATTAAGACCTAGGGTCTTCTACAACCTTTATCTATTCCAAGTCAACGTTGGGAGGAGATTTCAATGGATTTTATCACAGGTTTACCTAAGTCCGAAGGAAAGAGTGTCATCATGGTGGTAGTTGATAGAATTACCTAGTATGCACACTTTTGTGCATTATCTCATCCATTTAAAGCAAGTACAGTTGTTACTAAATTTATGGAAACAATTGAAAAGCTACATGGAAACCCAAAGATTATTGTAAGCAAGAGAGATCCCATTTTTATTGGAAAGTTTTGGATGGAATTATTTTCTTGTTTGGGTACTCAACTAGTTCATAGCTCATCCTATCATCCTCAATTCGATGGGAAAACCGAGATAGTGAACAAATGTTTGGAAGGATATCTTTGTTGTTTTGTATTTGATAAACAAACACAATGGGTCAAGTGGTTACCTCTGGCTGAATGGTGGTATAACACTTCCTTCTATATTGTAGCAAAAATGAACCCACTTATGGCACTTTATGGATATCATCCACCGTCCATCACATCATATTTAAGAGAAAATTATAAGGTTCAAGTAGTGGAAGATCACATCGAGCATCAAAAACAAGTTCTCCAATTCTTAAAGGATAACCTAAATTTGACACAAAATCAAATGAAACAACAGGCAGATCAACATTGCAGTGAGAGAAGTTTTGATGTACGAGACTGGGTATTTTTACAGCTACAAACATACAAACAAATGTCCTTCAAGCAAGCTAAGAAGGATAATAAATCATCACCAAAGTACTATGGTCCCTACAAGGTGTTGCAAAATACTGGTACTATGGCATACAAATTGAAGCTTCCTGATTCTTCTTGAGTGCATCCAGTTTTCCACGTTTCATGCTTAAAGAAGGTTATAGGTGATAAACTTCCAGTTCAAACAATATTTCCAGAACTTGACGGGGAAGGAAAAATCACACTGGAACCTGAAGCAGTCACGAAAACAAGAAATCGACAGCTACGAAATTGATCAATTTTAGAGTATCTCATAAAGTGGAAGAACTTACCCACTGAATATTCTACATGGGAGGATGATAATTTTATACAGAAGCATCCAGTCTACTCAAGCGTTGAGGACAACATTTTTTTTGAAGGAGAGGGGCATGTTAGGTCCCTATATTACTAGTGTAGTCCCTTATTGTTGTTAGTGTAACCCCCTTATTGTTATTGTTGTACCCCTGTAACCCCCTTATTGTTATTGTTAGTGCGAACCTCGAGCTAACATATGGTTAATTTCATTTAATTAATACTTAAATTAGTTGTATATATTTAATTGATTAATATTTAATTAAAATTAATGAATTTAATTTAAAAATAAAATTTTAATTAAATTTCCTTATTTTTGGCCTCGGCAACAAATTTTTCAGAATTCTGGCAGTTTTCATTCTTCCAATTTGTAAGCTCATAAGTTGAGTTTTACTTGGCCAAATGAGGCCTAGGATGACTTGTTAGATAGATAAAATCACGGAGAATATTTCTGAAGCGGCTACATAATTAGATTTGATCATTTAATGAGTCTAAAATTCAACATAAGATAAAACTCTGATTTTTTAGGAAAAAATAATTTTCTGAGTTTAATTTTTTGCATTTCCATTTGTTCCTAGTCTCTGTTGAGTGCAGATCCATTCGTCTATGTTCTCCTTAACCAATTAGATATTTAATGAGATCAATGAAAAGCTCATATTTCTTTTTTTATTTATTTAATTAAGTTTTGATTGGAGATATTTTATTTTCAGATATGATTTTGTTTTAATTTGTATTTCGATTGGTTATGACAAGAAATCAGTTGAAGAGATAGGGAAAATAAAATTTCAATCAATGAGATGGCTCCAAAAATAAAAGAAAAGGAATTTGGACCAATGAAAATTGTTGAAGCAGAATTACTCTTCAACAACTCTCCTATTTTGAATTCTTTTGTTAAACTATAAATAGTGGTTTGTAGAATTAGTAAAGGGCTTCTTTTCTCTACAATTATGGAATTCTTAAAAGCACTATTGTAATAGAGATTTAGAGTGGTAGGGGAGAGGAGAGTAAAATCTCAGATCTGGGGGATAATTGAGGATTTTTATTTTACATTTTGAACTATGTATGAAGAGCAGAGCTTGCACTACTGCAGCTCAATTTTTGTAGCAAAATTCAAGCACTGTAAAATATTGTTGGAGATCAGAGCCAAAGAAACAAATTCAATAAATTGGTATTTATAATACTATTGTTTTTAATATTGATTTCATTTTATGAGGGCAAAAATGTGTCATTTTTATTCATATTTGTGCACTATTGTCAGTGTGAGTAATTTGCCTCAATAATTTACTATTATTTATCTTTGATCTTTTGGGTTGAACTCTAATTTATGAGTAACTATTTGCTTAGAAATCAATATTTTAATTATGATTTAACAAACAATAATATTTTGTGAGCTATTTCCTTATATTATTGTTTAATCATTCAAGTTATTGATTTAATAATCATCATCATTTTGTGAACTACTTCCTAAATGTTGTTGATTAATTATCTCAGTTAATAGATCCTTGAACATAATGTGTTTTGGTATTGATAATATCAGTTAATTGAACTACTTCGTTAGCTTGATATTCATTATAAGCCAGACATATTTAAATCTCAATCATTTAACTAGTTTGCTCTCGGTTGGGTTATGTAGAAATTTGCTGAATAATGATTAATTATCCACCGAGACTATCCTGATCACATATCAATTCGAATTCATATGCAACACATAATCTCTTCCACTCAGATCATCACACATGGGGAAATAAAACAAGCGATAGCACATCAAATCATCATACACATTAACACAGTATGTATGGGGAAAGCTTATAGCTGAAAACCCCGCAGCTATTGTGTATATTATAATGGAGAAATCATGTAACAAACTCAGTACAATACTCCTCACAAGTACTCGGTACTTTCTCATGAAGTTACACATAATCTAGCTCAGTTTTGAACAGGTTACTGGTTCAAAACTCACCGCCAATTGCCTTGCCTCTATTGCGCAATCCAGGCCTGTCTATATAGAGATCCAAGGTTCGAATCTCCTTGGCTTGGCAGCGCAATCATCATGGGCAATTCCTCCAAGTGTGGTGCAAATCTCATGCACAACTGATGTCGCCACTGATAGCTAACTCCACCCTTTCATCTACCTCTTTCATTGGTCTCCACTGAACTGTCCATGCACTGTAGTGAACTGATGTGTTCTTGAGTTGAATAATGAGTTAATAATTAGTGAATTAAATAATATTTAATTCACTCCACTCATTACTAGTTGATTAGCTAGTTAAACTAATCACAACTAGTTCAACTAAGTTAAACCGAACACAACTCCACCAACTGTCTCATCAACTCCACCAAACTTATGCCACTGAAGTCCTAACTGAAGTCAACCATGCATGAGCTCACCAAACCCCTAGGAATAGCGTAATTCCTCTGTCAGATGCATGAGCCACTTCCAAGGCTCGAGCTGAAGTGCTCCAAGAGAGTAAACTGAAGTTTAGAGTCCAAATATTATTAAGGGTAAATAATATTTGACTTCCCTATTTTAAGGAGAGGCAGTCTAAAAATAGACTTCGACCTATAGGTCCAAAAAATAGAGTCCCATCTATTTTTACCAACATGAACAATCCTCCAAGAATCTCATACTGCAATCCCCGGACCATGCTCCATATGTCTAAAAATAGATATAGTCTAAAAATAGATTTTGCGCCAGAATTTGCCTGCGGGCCCACTTAGTGAAGGCGACTTCATTTCACTAAGCTCCATCATCTTGCTGCATTTTCAACACTCCCTCTCAGCAAGATATGGATTATCTGCAACCCCTATCCTGCCTCTGTGGAATTCGAACTTGCTCCTGGTGAGCGCCTTCGTCGGGATGTCGGCATCCTGATCCTCCGTGGGAACATATGAAAGCATCATGATTCTCCGCTGAACACAATCTCTGATATGATGGTACCTGATGTCGATGTGTTTGGATCTATCATGAAATACTGGATTAGCTGAGAGTTTAATGCAACTCTTGTTATCACAGTAAATCACTGTAGGCTCCAAATGCAACCTGAACAATTCAACGAGGATCTTCCTCATCCAAATAGCCTCGCATGCGGCCAAGCTAGCTGCCATGTAATCGGCCTCTGCTGAACTGAGTGCCACAGATCTCTGCTTCCTACTGTACCAGGAAAATTCTGTTGACCCAATGCTGAAAACTCCTCCGGATGTGCTCTTCCAGTCCGTTGGGCTCCCTGCCCAATCTGCATCAGTGAAGCCAGAAAGCTTCGCTCCATCCTCCTGTCTGTACCATAGACCATATCCCGATGTGCCTCTAATATAGCGCAATACATGCTTGCTTGCCTTCCAAAAGAGCTTGGTAGGCTTAACCATAGCTTGCAAAAGCTGGTTAACTGCATAGCATATATCGGGTCGTGTATTGACCAGATACATAAGCGACCCCACCAACTGTCGATAGACAGTGGCATCCACTACCTCCGCTGAAGTAGCATCCTCCTTCCTCCAACCACCGGGAAGAGGAGTGTCAACAGGCTTGCAGCCTTGCATGTTGAACCTCTCCAGAATCTCCCGGGCATACTTGCCCTGAGAAACAAACAGTCCTCCGTTGCGTTGC
>CM076570.1:1252713020-1252766463 GCA_034641835.2 Pinus albicaulis | reverse complement strand
TGCTCTTTCTAGCTCCTCACCTATCTTTATCATCCCATCATCAAAACCCTAAAGTGCTAAACATTGTACCTACCTTGCCCCATAGAACACCCTGCAAATTTTTACCTAATTTCCTTGCCCTCGCTGCTTGACTCCTCATGATCCAGCAAAACCCTACACAATAATAATCAAAACCCTGAGCTACTATACCTAGCCTAAAATCTACTTTCCTTAGTCACCTTGGCTGTGATCTATATGGAGAGATCCCTCTCTTGGCCTAGTAGGGCTAGCTATTTGGCTAAGCGTGGTTTGAGGTTACCTCAGAATTACCTCTCTCAGCCCGAGTTTCAATCTGAGTGATAACATTTTGGCGACCATACTGGGGAAAAAGGTGACATATATCCTTTGGGAAAGATTTTTCAAGTTGCAGATCTAATTGCTGATGGTGAAAAACGGTCAAACACATATGAAGGCCAAAACATTCACCTGGCGAATCCATTGTTCGAAATCCCGAATTTCAAAATGTTGATGGTGGCTCATTGGCTAAATGAAGGAATCAGATGTAATTTCTATTAGTTCAAGGTATTCATGTCTATAGTTTTCTAATGTTCCTGGTTTTCCTAATCAAATACCGAAAGATGCATATTTTTTGAGCAATTGCCCTACATTTAATGGAGAAAATTTGAATTTGACTCTTAAAAATGGAGCCAATTTTAAAAAATTTGTTGAACTTCTTAGAGTCAAACAAGAAGATGTCTTCATCAGATTGTTCTATGATTCATTTCAAGGGAAATGTAGACACTGGATTGAAAATTTGTCTCTTAGATCTATTAAGTCATTTGTATAGTTGTGGCGTATCTTTCTGGAAACATGGATGGAGATGGAAAAATTCGAAATAGTGGTGGCCTCTATTCAAGGATTTAGAGAATGGGAAGATATGTGCACAGATGATGAGGTAGATGAGAAATTTTCTTCATCTCTTTCTTCTTATCTGAAGTCCTGTCGATGTAGCCATGAAATTAAGCTCAATTTTTTGCAAGATTTTTCCATCAAAATTGAAAAAGATCTAGCTGAATTGGAGACCCAAATACAGTCCCAGGTTTTGGACTGTCAAGTCCCATTCATTGGGAAATTTTCCAGCAGAATGCTGCCCTTGGATGTCTGCATTGACAGTGTGTAGCTGGAGGCATGTATTGAGGAGTTGGGGCAGCAGACAAAGTCTGGTTTCTATGATCCCATTGCAACATATATGGAATATTTTTTTCAGTTTAAATGATAGACCATATTGTCTTTTACAAAGCCGTACATTACCAGTATGTATGGCCGCGAATGCTCCACTACTGGGCTCAAGCACGCTAAGAATCATAATAAATATGTTTGATTGGCTAATTTGGACTACAAACACTAGTTTGGATCAAGGATGACCTGGACCGCTTAGAGTAGGTTTTTTGAATAAGCTCAATTTTGAGCACCTTAAGTTTGTCAATTGTGTTTAGTTTGGAGTCGGCCTTGCCTTTTTGAGTCAAGTTTCTTTCAGTATTCATTTAGTCTTTAGCTTTTGACTCCATGCCCAATGGATAGGCACTTGGTCTACGATGTTCTTGGCACCTCCAAGGAGCTACTATCCCTAGCTGGAGCCAATGTTATTGTCATTATTTGCATACTTCCACCAGGGATCAAAACACATTTGCATTTGCATCTTAGGTGTCCCATTATGAATAAATTTTTCATCATTCCATTAGGTCATGACATAAAATTGTTCTACTGGTGGTTTTCCTTGCCAAATAAGCTTAATTCTCCCTCAGAAGATCATATTGGCTGACTCATTCTCATGTCTCCTTGAGCATAACATCACCTATGGAAATGCTATGTTCACTTGAAAGTCTTTATAGTCAAAATATCATTCAAAGGTCAAGTAAAAAAAGCAATCCCAATAGGTCATCAAAGTTTTTCATTTCTCAACGTCACTCCTTAATTTAGATGAGGTCAACACATATATGAGAGGGAATAAATAAGGTCATCATGATGTAATTATTATACTTTCAAAATTGTATTTTTTCAGTTTAATGATTTTTATATGAAAATGTCATTTTGATATAAAATTCAATATGTAATTTATTTTTATTTTTCCAAATGTAATTTCATGTTTTCATATGTAATAAATGCAATCCCGAGCTGTGAAAATGCAATCATGTCCGAACCAAGTGAGCAAGGAAAGCCAAACTCAATGTTGATCAAGCCTACAATGCCAAGAAGTAAGAAAGAAAAAAGAGTATCAGTGTCAAAGAGGAAAAGTGAACATTAGAAAAGTGGGTAATTTAAATTAAATTTTGAATCCACTAAAGCTATAAATCCTATCAAGCACCTCGAAACAAGTCATTGTTGCCATTCATCCATCAAGAGTTTTCAGCAAAGGAGAAATTTCGAGTTTTCTGAGGAGTTTGGGTCAAAATTTCAAAGCGCTACATTTTTACACCTTGGCGTTGTGTTTTTGTCCTAGCGCTGCGTAATGCCCAGCGGCACTGCGCTAATGCCGGAAAACCACAGAGAAAATTACATTGGCGCTGCGCTTTTGATGAGTGGCATTGCGTTTTTGTTTGGGCACTGCACTAATTCCCAGTTCGCTCTCTAAGCTTTGAAACTCAGCCAAATTGCCTCAAATATTCAGGAAATATTCTCAACACCTTTGATAAGTAAGTAACATGTAAATTTCACCTCCTTGCAGTCTTCAAGAGAAATTTCATGGTTTTTCTAGTTTCTATGTAAATTTGGAAGTCGGTTTAGCTACAAACCCTAGATTCATTCTTTGTTCCCAAACTTGGCACCCATAAACCTCACATTCTCTTCCTACATCACTAAAAACCCTACTCCTTCCCTACAACACCATAACCCTTTCCCTAAATCCCTTTTCCCCTAAACCCTAAGTCCTAGGCATCTCAATTTCCTAGGCAGCTCTATCAACCCTGTAATAAAATTGTAATTCCCAATCCCTTAAACATTTTGATCCCCTATCACCTCCCTGAGTTTAATAACCCCTACCCCCATCATCCTAATTTTTCCAAGAACTATCCCTATTCCCTAGACCTATTTTCACTCCCCATCCCCATCTACCTCAACCCTAGGGTTTCAAAGCTTTCAAGTTCAAGATGTCTAAAGAGGAGGACGTAGGTGTCAGTGAGGAACAAACACCAAAGAAAAGTGATCACAAAGGAGGGAAAATCAACAGATATGAACCAATAACCACAAAGGAACTCATGGCTTCTCCTCTCATTGTGTCTTTTTTTTAAAATGTTGGTTGTCTTGAGTTTTGTGAGAGGGTGCAGCAGATTCAGTATCACCGTGTGTTAACAAGGTTGTTTATCACAAATCTTCATGATAGGTAGGTCACTCTTGCTGGGGTCACTTTTACCATGTCCACTAATGCCATTTCAACTGCTACAGGGATCCCTAATGTGAGAGAGAAGTGGTTTAAAAAGGTAAAACTTGATTTGAGCTATTATGAACCATATCTAAAACCTAGATATAAGGATGACAAGAAAATTGTTTTCCATTTCTCTCATCTCCTTGACCGATATGTCCTCATGATGAAAATAATCATGAAGTACTTCACTTGTGAGGGGAGGTTTTCTCGACTCTATTCATACCATATCTGACTCCTCATGCACTTCGCTAGAGTCAGAATGCTCCATATACCTTACTATCTCTCCCAAAGCATTGACAAGATGGCATACATTGTACAAAGGAGGCATTATAATCCTCAAATGCAAAATATTTTTCACCATTCCCTCATTAAGATGATAGTCATGCATCAGCTTGAGCAAAAGAACGTTCAATGGGACGCATTCATTGCAAATGAAGTTTTCACTACCCCACCTACTCATCATGAGCAGAGTATCCCTTCATCATATCGTCCTCCCATATATGCTTCCCCATCTCAGCCTGTTGCTCATACATCATCACCTAGTCATATGCATTCACCTCATGTTGATCCTGCTTCTTCACCTTTCCGTAATCCTTCACCATCATCACATCATGATACTGAGGCATCAAGCAGTGAAAAGGACATTGAGGCAACTTGGGCTAATGTGACTGATGTTGAGCCATTTCCCAAGACCTATCAGAGAGGCCACATGCATGTGTTTGCTTCACTTGGAGTGAAAGGGGCCATGCCTTCTTCATCAGCAAAACAGGTGGACAAGGGCAAGGAAAATGCTAAAGAGCCAATCATTGAGGAGCAGGAGGATAAACATGAAATAGAGCAGGAGTTTCAGTTGATTGAACTTGATGAGGAGGATGAGGATAGAGTCACCAGAGTATTAATTAGAATCAAAGAGGCAAATATTAGTGAACTTCAAGCTAATCTTGACAGAGCACAATATGTGATTGATTTTCTTGAGCAAGAAAATTAACAGCTGAAAACCAAGTAAATCATTGATGAGGTCAGAACCATCAAAGCAAAGAAAGAGGCAGAAAGGGATAAAGCCTTGTTTGAGTAGACCTTTTATAGATTTGGTGATATTTATGATGAGGAGGATCAGCATCCTAGATAGAGACCAAAGATAATATGGCTAAAGAGATCTCTAGCCCATGAGAGATAGAGAGAAGTTGAGTTGGCAGAGCAACTCACTCCAAGTGAGCTACTTTCCCTAGAGATTAGCAGAGATAGAGAGGCATGGATTTATAGAGCCAATTTGAATCTATAGAGCTTGATAAAGAAGGTAAAAGAGGACAATTATATTCAGAGGAAAATGGCAAAGAACTATGCTATGAGAAACAAAATTGCAAGGGCCAAACTCAAACGAGCCCATGCAAAAATTCAAGCTTTGACCGAGAAAAATGAGAAAGATAGGTTCGACATACTTTTTGAGGTGTATATTTATGCCTCAAGCCCTTGATCAAAAATTAAACTCACAATTTTTCCAATTTTTGGCACATTTGGCACTTTAGTGCATTTTTGGGTTTTTTGAGCAATTTTGGCACACAAAAAATCTGTCAAAAACACAGCGCCCTTGGCACTGTGTTTTTTCTTGGAGCCTCCAATGGACAAATGGTCACCACCATCATGTTAAAAATTATGAATGCATCAACCACAACAAGTTTCAAAAAATTTGGAGGAGAATTGGTCCCTCCAAAGTGCAAAAAACCACCAAATTTTCATGTTTATGCCCCATTTTTACCTTGGCAATGCGCTTTTACCAATCTTGGAAGGAGTGATTTTTGACAATACATATGGGCACCATTTTGGAAACTGGAGGCATGTTTGGAAACTAGACTTCGATATCTTTCCAATGAGCTATCATGGACCTGATTTTCACACCGGAAAGACCTCCAAAAGATGCTTGCAAAAGAGGCTATTTTTTTGTCATGGCTGCGCTTTTGCCAGGAAAATGCATTTTCATCATCTTCAACAAATTTTGACTTTTTGACTTTTTATCTTGGGAAATGAGAAATTATTGATTTAAAGGTCAAGATAAATGTAAATTTCATGTTTATATTTTTATCTAGGGTAGATACATCAGATAAGTCCTCTAGAGGTCAAATGAATCAGTTTCCTCTCTTTTAGAGGCAAATTGTTGGGTCTTCCTAGTCTTCAGATTATTGTTTGGGAGTAGGTGAAACTGATCCCTATCTCATGGATACGACTCCCTAAGGCTAGGAATAGTGTTTTTTAGGTCTATATTATTTATTTCCTCAATCATTGTAATGGTTTCACTCACTTGGAGCTTTGGCATCTCAAGGACACAATTTTATATCAGTTTGGCCTGAACATTAATGATAAATTTTGTAGCTATTTCTTTGGGATCCATGTGGTATGAATGGTTTGACATAGATTTTCCTTTGTGATCATTTGTATGAATGTATTGTAAGCTCATAAACCATTTTCATGTCTATGATATGCTTAATTTCAAGTTGAAAGGCATAATTCATGTTTTCATGCTCTGTTTTGGGGAATTTTTCATAATTTGTCTATTTTCTTCAGTTTACGTAGAATTCATCTCATATTCTCTTCCTAACTCCTCACCAATCTCTTCATCTCACCATAATAATATTTTAAATGTCAAAACCTTCTACCTACCTTTCCCCATAGAAGATCCTGCAAATTTCGACCTAATTTCCTTGCCCTAGCTGCTTGACTCCTCCTGGTCCAGAAAAACCCTACCCAAAAAAAATCAAAAACCTTGAGCTACTATACCTAGCCTAATATCTTCTTACCTCAGTCATTTTGACTATGATCTATACAAAGAGAGCCCTCCCTCGCCTAGTAGGGGCTAACTACTGGCTGGAGCGTGGTTTCGAGGGTTACCTCTGGGATTGCCTTTCTTAGCTCGAGGTTCAATCCGAGTGCTAACATATGGTTAATTTCATTTAATTAATACTTAAATTAGTTGTATATATTTAATTGATTAATATTTAATTAAAATTAATGAATTTAATTTAAAAATAAAATTTTAATTAAATTTCCTTATTTTTGGCCTCGGCAACAAATTTTTCAGAATTCTGGCAGTTTTCATTCTTCCAATTTGTAAGCTCATAAGTTGAGTTTTACTTGGCCAAATGAGGCCTAGGATGACTTGTTAGATAGATAAAATCACGGAGAATATTTCTGAAGCGGCTACATAATTAGATTTGATCATTTAATGAGTCTAAAATTCAACATAAGATAAAACTCTGATTTTTTAGGAAAAAATAATTTTCTGAGTTTAATTTTTTGCATTTCCATTTGTTCCTAGTCTCTGTTGAGTGCAGATCCATTCGTCTATGTTCTCCTTAACCAATTAGATATTTAATGAGATCAATGAAAAGCTCATATTTCTTTTTTTATTTATTTAATTAAGTTTTGATTGGAGATATTTTATTTTCAGATATGATTTTGTTTTAATTTGTATTTCGATTGGTTATGACAAGAAATCAGTTGAAGAGATAGGGAAAATAAAATTTCAATCAATGAGATGGCTCCAAAAATAAAAGAAAAGGAATTTGGACCAATGAAAATTGTTGAAGCAGAATTACTCTTCAACAACTCTCCTATTTTGAATTCTTTTGTTAAACTATAAATAGTGGTTTGTAGAATTAGTAAAGGGCTTCTTTTCTCTACAATTATGGAATTCTTAAAAGCACTATTGTAATAGAGATTTAGAGTGGTAGGGGAGAGGAGAGTAAAATCTCAGATCTGGGGGATAATTGAGGATTTTTATTTTACATTTTGAACTATGTATGAAGAGCAGAGCTTGCACTACTGCAGCTCAATTTTTGTAGCAAAATTCAAGCACTGTAAAATATTGTTGGAGATCAGAGCCAAAGAAACAAATTCAATAAATTGGTATTTATAATACTATTGTTTTTAATATTGATTTCATTTTATGAGGGCAAAAATGTGTCATTTTTATTCATATTTGTGCACTATTGTCAGTGTGAGTAATTTGCCTCAATAATTTACTATTATTTATCTTTGATCTTTTGGGTTGAACTCTAATTTATGAGTAACTATTTGCTTAGAAATCAATATTTTAATTATGATTTAACAAACAATAATATTTTGTGAGCTATTTCCTTATATTATTGTTTAATCATTCAAGTTATTGATTTAATAATCATCATCATTTTGTGAACTACTTCCTAAATGTTGTTGATTAATTATCTCAGTTAATAGATCCTTGAACATAATGTGTTTTGGTATTGATAATATCAGTTAATTGAACTACTTCGTTAGCTTGATATTCATTATAAGCCAGACATATTTAAATCTCAATCATTTAACTAGTTTGCTCTCGGTTAAGGTTAGAATTATATTTTACTAATCGAGATAGGATTAGGATACCTTTCATTTTTCTTGTATTTTAGGATAATTTTGCATTTAGATTTACTTCTATGTTTCTAGAAGTCCTCTTATCAAAGAGGAAAAACTTAGTTGAGGCTTGGTTGAGCCCCATATCAGCTTAAGGATCACTTTCTTGCCTGGTCAACATGAGGGATGATTTTATGTCTCTTCTCTATTGGTAAGTAAAAGTCATACTTTAAGCTGGTAGAGATAGAGAGAAGGTAATTGGACCTAGTTTAACCAGTTGGAACGACCATTCCAAATGGAAAAGGAGTTGCTCTAAGGTCCGGACCGAGTGGTCTCCCTTATAATGTTGAGGCAGAGAATTTCGAGCCATCAACATTTTAAGCACTAGAAGAATGGCCTAAATGCTTGTTGTCTTTTGGAGTTTTTGTATTCTAAAGTTTTATATTGCATAATGGCTCCTCTCAAACATCTCATTTGGAGTTGTATCTCTAGACATGTACCTATCAATACTCCACCAGAAATAGTAAGACACTTGTCAAAGGTAAAGTTTAAAGGTAAGAAGATTTTTTTTTTGCATTTGATCATGCTTTACAATTCATCCAAATTTTTTCAAACTATACTTTTCATGATATTGATAAAGGTATTATACACAATATTTTTACTCTCACATTCTCAGGAAAAGCTATAAACTGGTGTCAATCTCTTCCAGTTGCCTCTATTCACAATTTGGATCAATTTATCATAGTGTTCCTTTATCAATTTGACTATTATGATTATGAACATGAATGTGACGAATTTGAAGATTTATGAAGGTTTGAAAATGAATATTTCATGGATTTTACCATTAGATTTCGATTAAATTGTTTAAGATTCAAAATTGACGATAAACCTTGAAAAACCGAAATCATGGATTGGTTTAAAAATATTTGTTCTCTGCCTCCTATTTCAAATCTGTGTGTAACAATCACAAACTTTGATAAACCTTCTTCAAATTTATTAACATAATTAAGAATTCCAATATGAAGGTGCATACCAATCATGATGAAGCTGCCTCTCTCATGTACGATCAATTCCTTCATTTAGTGCACAATTCCTATAGAATTAATGATGACCATAATGCACTCTTGCATGTCAATGAATCTCAATCACAAATCTTGGAAATTTTTCTAATCAAATGCAAGAAGATAACAACAAAAATCTTGGAGAAACAACTTCCTTGAAAAAAAAAAAAATCAACCTGAAATTAATTCAGAAATCAGATTATAGATCAGCAAGCACATAAATAAATTAAAGTTTTTAATAGAATACAATCTACTGTAGAAATTTCTAAATTTGATCATGTTGATACAATACCAAATTCATGACAACCAAATATTCTTCAAGAAAGCATTAGTAGACAAATGAATGATCATAAATATGAAATTTTCAATGAAGAAAACATACAAGAATCTGCAAATAAAGATATGTTTAAATTCATTGCTTCTAATTCTCATTTTCACCTCTATCGTGATATTTTTTCTCATAGCAATTTAACCCCTCTTTACATTAATGTTATTCCACAAAACAAAGAGTCTCATATAAATGAATTTCCTATTAGTTTTTATCAAGATAGAGAGACAATTATTGATCATTCTTCCATCATTAATGAACATGTGCTCCATATTCCTTCTTGTTTTCATACATTAGATGAGAATGAAAGGAATTCTAGAGAATGTTATGAAGTCATTACGGTAATTACTCTAACATTGAGGATGTTGATTTATCTTCTTATACATTAAATCCTCATGATCAAAGCCAGATCATAATTGAAAATGAAGAGAAACTTGATACATAAATTGTTCCAATTAGTTCTCATTATCAAACAATTAATCATACTCATGACTTCTGCATTCAAAACCGATCCCAATCTATGAATCTTATGATGATCAAGCTCTCGTTCCTATTCATAGTCATGATCTTCTCTCTAATTCACAAATTGGTGTTGGCGATCATTATAATTGCATTATTTTGGCCAATTCTTGTGAAGAGGAAATCACTTCAAATCAATCTCGATTGTGTTGTAACATTAATTTTAAAAATAATGTAAACTACGATTTGATTTTGTTATTTTTTCTTCATTTATTTTCATTCATTTCATAATTATTTTATGTTTTCATTTTTCAGTTTTTAGATACCTTATGCTGGCATGTTGAGAAGTTTAATATCGAACACTCAATTGATGCATTTCCTAAATGGGAAAATCAAGGTTCAAAATATAATCAATAACATGAAGAGCTATTAATCTTTGAATTTGAATTGATGTTCATCTCTTATCACTTGCTTCTTTCTTCTCAAAAGCAGTGCCAACAAGAGAATGTATTTTCACAATATGACCAACTACCTAGTTCTATTAATGATCTTTCATTGAATGTAGTAGTTTTCCATCCATGTTTCATTGATACATCTGAAAGACATTTGGAATTTTTTCCTAAATTGAAGATCGTTAATAATTTAACATATG
Source organism: Pinus albicaulis (assembly GCA_034641835.2). Taxonomy (NCBI): domain Eukaryota; kingdom Viridiplantae; phylum Streptophyta; class Pinopsida; order Pinales; family Pinaceae; genus Pinus; species Pinus albicaulis. Next base: position 1,252,756,198 of record CM076570.1, on the reverse strand, counting down.
TACATAAGACTAACAAATTTTTGCATACCATTGTATCTAAAAATTCGTTTCCACAATTTTTCTTGTTATCCCCTCTTTTGAACTTCTCCCAATCATTAATGGAAATCCATTCATATTTCTATCATCCAATTCGAATTCAGCTAGAAAGGACATTTCAAGAGAAGGTGATTGCAAATAAGTTGATTCTTGAAAGTATATTAGCAATTAGTGTGCATACTATATTCAAATTTATTTCTATTCATTTAACTATATTTTTGTCTCTGATGTTTGATCTGTACATACATGCGGGAAACAAAATGCTTGCATGGTTACATTGGAAGTGTGACTATACCTAGTCATATTTCTTTTCTTTCAGTTAGAATTAGAAATAAATTAATTTAGATCTAGATTCTTTTTCTGTTTGCATTTGTTTCATTATTCATATTTTTAAATAAACAAGTAATGAATCAGAGTTTTCTCGGCATCCCTTTTCATTTTCTGGCAAAGTGGGTTAGAACATATCAAAGTTTTTATATAATCAGATCATAAACACTTGTGAAAGCCTAATTGTCTTGTTTTTGTAAAACTTCATCACATTGTTAAAATTGTTTTTTGTGATAAAATCATGTATGAAGAAATTCCAAGGAATTGTTATGGCCTGGAAATATTTGATTCATGAGTATTTCTCAAAGGCTCATGTCCTTTGATGTAAATTTGAGGTGGATGCAATCTGAAAGTTCACACCCCCGATATTAAATCTTCGATAAAGGACCTCTGATATCCCTTCTTGCTTATATTTTTTAGCCGTTACATTCAAAATCCTATCGAAAGGTGAGAATATCGCATGTTTCAAAGATACAACCATACAATTTCTCCAATATTTTTCTTTTGATACGATTATGTGTGCAGGCCCACGTGAATTCATGTTTTCACTTATCATTATGAGTCACTAATCATATTCTGCCTCTCATCGATGTAACTGAAATGAAACACTTACACTATTTGTTGCTCAGATTTGGTACAAATGGATGAAAATTTCGCACAAAACTCTTGTAGTGAATGATTTTATCCATAATTTTATCTATGTTTGTTCCAAATCTTACACCTGCCTAGATGAGTTGAACCATTGCATCACAATCACATATTGTCTTCCCTTTAGTGATATTCCTTTCTTCTGAAGGAACTCGAAGCCTCTAAATTTGTGAATTTTGGAATCCAGATCCTCTTCTTTTCATTTTTCTGATATATTTCCTCAAAATTTCATATTTGCTGGCTTATTGAACTCTTAATTTTATATTATATCATAAGCATTTAAAAGGAATTATAAGATTTACGTCTCCGAGATCCACATTTCCCTTTTTCTTCACTATCATGTCCATTTTACTTAGTAAGGGAAATGGCCCCCATTTCACTATCTTCACTGGAATCTTTAGGTCTAAGAGTTTTGTAAGTCGATTTTGGCTTCAAAAAGGTTTTTGAGATCTTTGACACCTGATTTATTCTCATATTTATTAAATCTCGAGCTCCTCTCCTCAATTTTACAGGTAAATGAAAGTGCTATTACAATCATCTTTTACAAAACTTCAAATTATCTTTTTATTAGAATGAAATTCATTGGAATTAATTTATAAACGCTTACGAAAATTTTACCTCCAATGTGTGAATGTTTGATGTACTAGAAAGACAATGTTCCCACATTATACATTTATCAAGCATTCATTATCGGGTATGATCAATATCATAAGTTTTGTTTGTAAAAGTTACACAAAAAACTTTTGTTTCAAGATCTTGCTTCCCTTTAATATTATAAATACCAGGACTTCTTTTTTTTTTCCAAGGAAAAGGTCATAATTCTATTAATGAAAATAAACTACATGTTGCATCAGTAGGTATTTGTTCAACAACCAGTAAAGACTGGTGTTCAAAAATCATAGAAGAAATCCTAAAAATACATAAGAGGATAAATATCAAGTTTTTCTCCCTTTCTTCTTCTCGGCCTTGTGCCATGCCCCTTGTGATGGCGAAGGAGAGACAAGGGCGAGTTGATTTTCTTCTATATGTGCCCCATTATCCTTGTTTGAATCTGAGGTATCTAATAAATGATATCGTTTAATCCCACCATTGTCCATATTCATTGACTCCTTTGCAGGTCGTTCCGGGGATTTTTGCAAGTCAAATGGATCTTGTGTTTCATTCTTTTGTACTTTTGGTTATGTCGGTGGTTGTTCGGTCTCATTTGGGGTGGGTTTGTCCACTTCTTCTTCTGCATATTCCTCTGGATCACAATGGGGAATTTCCACCCTTTTGGTACCTTCCCATTATTTTTATTTTTTCCAGTTATCTCTTTTTGCATTTGGACAAGTGTTTTGTAAATGTTCGGTCTGCCTGCAGATTCTGCATCAGAATGTTGTTTTTTCATAATCTAGGTGTTGTGTCCAGATTTTCTGTTTGTTTTTCAACTGTATACTTTCCGATAATCCTTTGCTGAGATCAACTTCCACACAAATTAAATCCTTTCCTCCAAGTGTTGTGTATCTTTTTTGATGTATTTCCCAATAGAGTTCCTAATGCCTTCTAGAACACTTTCATTCCAGAAATGTAGGGGAAGGTTGTGTAGTGGAAACCAAACCGGCATTCTCGAAACATACATAGTATTTGCATCAAAGTCCGGGAACCATGGGGTGATGAAGAGTCCGGTAGAACCCCAGAACCACAGTCCCTCTCGAAGTATAATGTCTCTAAGTTTCAAGGATGAAAGTTTGAAAATGAAAAAACCTTTGGAGCAGAGATGAATTTCGTAGTCCATGGTCCATGTTGTGAAGATCCAGTGGAAGAGTTCCATTGGTTTGGGCCAAAAGCGGCTGAATCTGCAAATAAGTGCTTGTGCTTCATATGTGGTGTGATGTTCATCTATCTTTGGTATGTCTATGGATAGTTCTTGTGTGTGGTTCAGTTGCTCTACTATGTATGGACTTGGGGCACTTCCGACTGGTTCTTTAGGTGCATTATGTTTGTTTTTCCCTTGCAGGATGTTCTTGTAGGAGGATCCTCCTTTGTTGTGTTCCTGTTTTTAGGTGTCATTGCCCTTGGCCCCCCCTTGGCCTTTAGTTCTACCCTGTTCTGCAACTCCTCCTCTCAGCCGCAGGCTGAGAGTGATGGTGGACCCTAGGCTAATGTGGTATTCCATGATTGACCAGTATTATTATAAAATTTTACCTTCCCTAATAAGTGATTACAAGTTTGATGGATAACCCATTGTTTGGCTGATTCTCTGTTTCAGACTATTTACCTTATCTGTGTTGATTACCCATTGTAATATATTTATCCCTTCAGGAGTTATAATTAAAACTTGAAAGCAGGTTGGGGATACCTGATGCTTGGTGTCTGGTGCATTTTTGTTGTCTTCTTTCACCTCCAGTTCTGGGAGCCCTAGGGATAGAGTGATTGGTAGGTGCTGGGGACTATTCCAAGTCAAACTCCAGTCGATGTCTTCCTGGCACTGCAGTCCATGTTCTGTGTTGAGCCATCCATTGTGAGGGTGATGTGTTGTCCCGCACAGTGCCGATAGGCTTAGGTAGTGAGCATTTGGAGAGGGGTAAAGTGATTGCTTCCGGCTCTATTAATTTTTTTGGAATCATGGTGTTGGCATTGATGTCAATGATGGAATCAATCAATTTTGCATTGATGTCAATAGGCTATATGAGCTCGTGGATGATGACCTGAGCTATGTAGTTGTGTTGCAGATGTTATTGAGGTTTCTTGAGGAAGTGGTGATGCAGGTGGAAGTAGATTTGGGAGAATAAGTTCTAGGTTTCCCAAGATTACAAATTTTATCACAAATGTGCCACAATCACCCAGTGGTACTACCAATTTTTCATAGGGTTTCCAAGGACTGTATGCGACACTACCACAGTTAGCGTAGCTTGTGCCCGTGACTCTGCTAGTAGGTGAAGAAATAAAAATCACATACTTATATCACTGCACTTGCTCAAGGTTTGGTTGTGATTGAGTTAATTGAACTGGTCATCAACATATCGTTTTATTTGGTCTCTATCTGGTCATGGTTCATTTCCTTGATGGTATGAATTCATTAACTAATGGGTTATGGCATTAGTGCATTTTGATCTAGCCTGATAAGTTGGAATTGGTTGGAATTAAGTAGTGATTGATCTAGTCATGGTCCAGGGTGGTTGATTTGGTTAAATATGATTACAATTAATTTCCAAAAGGCATGTAGAAAATCCACATGGATTCATCTGATCTTGTAATATGCTAAAAGAAAATACTTGAATCTATTCTATGTTGGCAATATGATGCAGAGTGTTGTCCTTGATGGCAACCCACTGAATGAAGATGAAGAATTGAGATTGTTGACATGTGTTGTCCTTGATGGCAATCCACCTGATGAAGTTATTCTTGACTTGGTGGAATTGGTAAATGATGTAAATCTGATGTGATATTATGTTTGTTGGAAATATGATGCTGAGTGTTGTCCTTGATGACAACCCACTTGATAGAGTGTTGTCCTTAAATGGCAACCCACTTAATGAAGATGATGGCAACTTACTTGATGAAGTTGTGCTTGATAGAATATGTCTTGATGAACTAAATCTGATGTATCTACAGTGAGTATAGAAGGTAATGAAGAAAGGAATTCAGTATGTACTAGATCTATGATGAAAAGAGTATGTCTCAAGGCATACGCGGATTTGCCTAGGAGAAGTCGCGTATGCATGCGGGAAATAACGTGCCAAGTCGCGTATGGGAAAAAGTGCTCATAAAGTACAAAACCAGGGGTAACCACCATGGTATTAACCCATTGTATTGAGTAATGATTCGTCTATGTGACCCCGTCCAGGAATACCATCGGAAGTAATGTAGTTTTGGCTCATGGTATTGAAAAAGGGAAAACCTATATAAGGAGAAGAAATTCATTGTGCAAATCATGAGCGTGGGTGCAAGATGTTTGAGTCTGAATGAATACTTCTCTCTAAAGTATATCTGAATGGAAAGGGTTACAGTTGAATGATAGATCTGAATGCATGAAGCACCTATGAAGAAAATGATGAAGAAGGGAATCCAGATCTGAAATGTATTTGTATTTTCTAGATCTGTTTATGGAATGATTAGGTCTGAGATGAGGCGAACATCTGTCTGAAGTAAAGGGTAAAATCTGAGTAATGTATCTGTTCTGAAGAATTGCAATGACCTAAATGTCTGAAGAATAATACGCTAGTTCGCCGCAGAAGAAGCGCATATATACGCGGCTTTGCTGAAGAGAAAGCGCGTATGCGCAGTGAAATTAGATCTGTAATATGTACAGAAGTATACGTGGGTTTGTATGGTGGAAGGCACGTATATACGCGGTATCAGTGAAAGTAAAGCGCGTATGAATATTAGGGTTTGCTGAAGTCTGAAGTATGAAATATCTGATCTGTTCTGCTGTGTAACTGTTATCTGATCTGTGTTGTCTGAATTGATAAGTATCCGTTTTGATATATGATTGAGCCTAAATGTATGGAGTGGGTCCAGTCTGAAAATATGATGAAACGTGGCCTGCAAGTTGTGTTCTAAAGGAAGCTTTGGGTCCAGTGTGAAAATTGATGAAACGTGGTCCATAGAGGTGCTGAGGGTTGTAGCCTTCAGTCAGGGGGTTGTAGCTCCCTTCCAGGTGACGCTGGTAAACGAGATCAGGGGGTCGTAGCTCCCTTCCAGGAGAGGCTGGTAAACGAGTCAGGGGGTTGGAGCTCCCTTCCAGGAGAGGCTGGTAAACGAGCGAAGGTGGGTGCCTGCGTGCTGGTAGGAGTCTGCACCAGCACATATGTTGTAAGATGTTTTCTCTATAATAAAATATTGAAGGCTGAGCAACTGCAGCGGTGGTTTTCTCCCGACTTGGGTTTCCACCTAAAATCCTGGTGTTCATGTGTGATGCTTATGGGTGATGGTTTATTCTGTTCTTACTGCACATGTTTACTATTTATTGAACATCTAATGAATGAATGATGGAATGACATAAGTGAAGAATTAATGGCATAATTAGATCTCTGTGTATACGCGAGTTTTATGAAGGATATCCGCGTGTATACGCTAGTTTGGTTCATAAAAGTAGCGTATGGGTTTTAGAGAGCGAAAAAGTAAAAATATTTACTAAAGTCCTAAATACTGATTCACCCCCCCCTCTCAGTATTTTTCCCAACATTCTACAAATTGTGGAAACCAATTACGATTGCACAATCGCATGAACAATAAAGAGAAAGAATTTCAATCGCACAACACAAATATTTATCTGGGGAAAGCCTTAGCTAAAAACCCTGCTATCTATATATTGCATTAAGTCAAGAATATGAAGAAATACAATGCTTCTCTCAGGATTGAGAGCTGTTTGCACTACCTATGTCTGTCTCACTCTGTCCCTAGCAAATTTGGTCCAATACTTAACAAATTTCTTGCCTTTGGATGCTCAACCTTGCTTGCACAATCCCTAGGGAAATTAAGCCCTTATTAATTCGAAAATTCCCAATTAATGATTATGAAATACATATAAGACCTTATACTTACCTCATGCATGACCTGTACAATTTTATAATTATACAACTGATAATAAACTTTCCTTTAACTCCAATTTCAACTGGGTCTTCCTCAGAACTAGCATGCAACAACTATTTATAGTGAACTATCAGTTATCTGATTGTTCACTGCATGTGAATTAAATCAGATTTAATTCACTATACCTCTCACTAGTTCCTCCATCAATTAGAACTAGTTAAACTGATTTGAACTCAAATAACTAAGTTAATTAATTACAACTCAAAATAAACTATAACTGGACCCCCTAAAAGTTAGAGAGAACTCTACATGCCTCTAGTTTGACCCTCAACTTGAATTTTCTGAGCTAACTAAGTCTTCCTAACTCAGTTAAGTCATACAAGCTATCATGTGATGTGGAATTATAATTTCCTTCTAATTTTATTAAGGTAAAATTAAATTAGAAGCCTCTTCTTGTCGTTAATTTCAACACTCCCTCTCAACAAGAAAGGGATTTTCTGCTACCCTGATCCTACCTCTATGGAACTCAAATTTGCCTCTTAACAGTGCCTTCGTCAATATGTCTGCATCCTGTTCCTCTATAGGAATGTACTCTTATGACGTAATCCTCCTCTCTACACAATCTTTAAGATGGTTATATCAGATATCAATATGCTTGGACCTGTCATGAAAAATTGGATTAAACAAGAGTTTGATGCAGCTCTAGTTAACACAATAAATCACCGTAGGATCCATCTAGTTACCAAACAAACCAATAAGTATCTTCCTCATCCATATGGCCTCACAAGTTATTTGACTAGAAAACATTTAATTTGCCTTTGCTGAACTGAGTGCAACTGATCTCTGCTTCCTATTGTACCAGGAAACTGTTGCTGACCCAATGTTGAAGATGCCCCCTAATGTTTTCTTCCTGTCGGATGGACTCCCTGCCCAATCTACATCTGTGAAGCCTTGAAGCTTCACTCCTTCTGTCCGCCTGTACCATAGCCCAAACTCTATAATGCCTCTGAGGTATCTAAACACATGCTTGTTTGCCTTCCAAACAAGCTTGGTAGGCTTAACCATAGCTTGAATAAGTTGGTTAACCACATAGCATATGTTTGGTCGTGTGCTCACCAAATAAATGAGTAAGGCCACAAGCTACCTGTAGATGGAAGCATCTACCACTGCCCCTGAAGTAGCGTCTTCCTTCCTCCAATTCCCTACTAGAGGAGCCTCCATGGTTTTGCTTCTCTCCATATTAAATTTCTTCATAATCTCCCTGGAATGCTTTCCCTGAGATATACAAATAGTTCCCCATCTCTTTGCCAAATTTCCAATCCAAGGAAATAATGCAAGAGCCCCATATCCGTCATCTCAAATTCTCTTGCAAGATCCTCTTTACAAGACTTTATGAGTTTCTCACTACATGTCAGTATCAAATCATCGACATAAAGTACAATGATCAAAAGTTTACCCTACCACAATATGGTAAAGGTTTGAATCTGATTCACTTTTGGTGAAGCCCAACCCAGTGAAGTCATTGTCGATCCCGGTGTACTAAGCATGAGCTACTTGTTTCAGTCCATAAAATTCTCTCCTGAGTTTGCACACAGGAAACTCTCTGTCGAAGTTCTTAAAACCTTCCAACTCTTCAATGTATACCTCTTCCTCAATCACTTCATTGGGGAAGGTTGTGTTTATATCCATCTGATGTATTTTCCATCCCATCTGTGCTAAAAGTGCAAGGATAGATCAGATTGATGAGTACCTTGTGACTAGTGCAAAGGTCTCCTCGTAATAAATCCCCTCCACTTGAGATAACCCTCTGCCAAAAATATGGCCTTGTGTTTCACCACACTCCCATTTGCTGCACACTTCACCTTGTAGATCCACCTAGATCCTACAACTCACTTCCCCTCTAGTATTAGGACAACTTCCCATGCATTATTTATGATAATGGAGTCATACTCCTCAACCATGGAATCAACCCAAACTGGTTGCTCGAATGCTTCCTTGAATGATGATAGCTCAATCTCTACACTTATGCTCATAAGAGCCATGTAGCTAGTGTACCGCTCTAGGGACCTTCTCTATCTATGTTGTGATGTGGATGCTCCCACATTATCTCTAGCATCAAGCACCAAACTGTCAGCCTCTTTGGTGTGCTTCCTTCCATCTCAAGATGTATGTGCATGAGTGGGTGCTTCCACTTTCTATTCCTATGATTGTGGCTGCTCCACATCTTGAGGCTCTTCTTTTGGAGTTAAGAGCTCCTCAACTGCATGCAATTGAAGCTCCCTCTCAAGGTAAATTCACATGGCCTTCTCTTCATCAAATTTCACATATATTTTGACCACTGTTATCTTATGTGCTGGAAAGTACACCTGATAGTTGTGAGGTGTATTGGTGTACCCCCCAAATATTCCCAACTCAGCAGTTGGCTCTAGCTTATTCCTGGCATATTTGGCTACATGGCAACAAATTGATGAACCAAAAATTTTAAAATGTCCCACATCTGGCTTATTACCTTAAAAAAATTCCTTTGGTGTACTCATCTAGAGAATCCGATGAGGACTTTTGTTCTGCACAAATACTATTGTGTTGCATGCTTCAACCCACAAGTGCAATGGTAGGCCCTGATCATGCAATATCGTTTGTACGACTCCCACAATAGTTCCCTTCTTCCTTTCTGCAACCCTATTCTGCTATGGGTTATGAGGTGTTATCAATTCTCTTCGAATTCCTTTTGAAGCACATAAGTTCTTGAATTCGTTTGAGACATATTCTCCACCATTATCTCTCCTAAGAGCCTTCACCTTCTTTCGTGTATCTTTCTTAACAAGTGCTTTGAACTCATAAAATTTTGAGAACGTCTGATCTTTCTTCTGCATGAAGAATATCCAACACTTGTGTGAAAAATCATCTACAAAAATCGCATAATACCTGTGTTTTGCTGTGGAGGTTGTCGAGAACGGTCCACACACATCTCAGTGAACTCTTTCAAAGATCGTCTTTGCTCGAATTTCCTTATCACGAAAGTTGGCTTTGGTGTACTTCCCCAATGTACACCCTTTGCATGTATCTCGCTGCCCAAGTGCACCCTTGGGAAGTCCTATAGAAATCTGTTGCACGATCTTCATAACGCCATGGTGTAGATGGCCTAAGCTTCTATGCCATAACTCATCGATGTCTCGACTCTGCACCTTCTCTTCTTTCGTGTTTAAGGTAGCACAATATTTTACATCTAATTTGTAGAGGTTGTTTACCTGAACCCCAATATTCTTCACCTGTCCCGTAGCTTTGTGACGAAGGAATGCCTTTCCTTTGCTAAATATCACATAATAGCCACAATATTCCAACATAGCAACTGAAACTAAATTCTTCTTTAAACCAGGAACATACATGAAATATTTTAATGTGATAGCAGTGTGAGACCCCCTCTTAAAGGTAACTATACCTATGTCGGTTGTGCTATACCTCCCGTAATCTCCCATCTCGATGTGCATATGTAGATCCTTCTCCTCCAAGTTATTGAAGAATTAATTGTTGTCGGTCATATGGAATGATGCTCCACTATCCAAGTACCACACAAAACCCATCACTGATGAAACCATGCATGCGATGAGAGTGAAATCCAACTCAAATTGTGAAGCACGAGCTTCAATTTCCGCTCCTCCTGAGGGATTCTTGCCAACCTTCTTGTGTAGATAGTTTGTATCATAGTTTCCAAGCTCATGACAATGAAAACATTTTATCTTCGATAAGTCCTTCTCCTTACCTGCCTGACTAGAATCTGATTTGGAATGGGATGCCTTCCCTTTCCCTTATTTTTTTTTCCAACCAAGGCACAATTATCCTCATCATTAGTCTTTGATGAGGATCCATCTCTGGTATTTTGCCGAATCTATTCTTGTACCAAGTCGGACCACAATCGCTCCCACTCTGGTAGATTCTCCCTCCCATTCACTGAATCCTAGTAGTTGTGCCAACTCCTGGGAAGGCTTGGAAGTGTTAGGCTCACCAGATCATCCTTGAAAACTATAAAACAAACACTTCCAAGCTCATCTCAACATCGAGTGAACTTCATCAAGTATTTTGGTGTTGTGTTGTCCTTCTCCATCTTGATTTTTTTGGGCTTGTCCTTCAACGCCAGATTCCTATGGTTGATGTTGTTTTGAATCAAATCCATTAAGGCCTTCCAAATAACATATGGAGTTTCCTTTCCATGGAGGTTCGAGACAATATGATCTCGAACTCCTTTTAACAGAATCCTTCTCGCCTTTGCTACATTCTTCTTCCATGCATCAAGATTTTGAGAATTTGTTGTTGCAAGCCTAGGAATCACTATCTATGAACTCCTTCAACTTGTTGTCTTCCAACATTGGTTCCATCCTGTCCTTCCAAGATATGTAATTCAAACTACCCCTCACGAGCATATTCGATTCTCAATCCACAGAAAGACATCCCGATTCTGATGTCGGTCTTGAATAGTAGATCTACAAATTCAAAACACCTGTTCAAAACAAACTCGTATATTTCTCCTCTATAGTGATTCTCACTATGATATCATGTAGAAAATATACATAGATTCAATTGATCTTGTAATATGATAAAACAAAATACTTGAATCTATTCTACAAATTGTGGAAACCAATTATGATCGCACAATCACATGAATAAGAAATAGAAATAATTTCAATCACACAACACAAAGATTTTTTTTGGGGAAAGCCTAAGCTAAAAACCCCGCTATCTGTATATTCAATTAAGTCAATAATATGAAACAATATAATGCTTATCTCAGGCTTGAGAGCTCTTTGCACTATCTCTGACTGTCTCACTATGTCCCCATCAAGTTTGGTCCAATACTTAACCAATTTCTTGCCTCTGGATGCTTAGCCTTGCTTGTGCAATCCCTAGAGAAATTCAACCCCTATTAATTAGGAAATTCCCAAATAATGATCGTGAAATACATCTAAGGACTTCTGCTGAGGTCATGCATGACTTGTACAATTTTCTATTTATACAACTGATAATACACTTCCATTTAACTCCAATCTCAACTAGGTCTTCCTCAAAACTAACATGCAACAATTATTTATAGCAAATTACTAATTATCTGATTGATCACTACATGTGAATTAAATCAGATTTAATTCACTGGACCTTCATTAGTTCCTCCATCAATTAGAACTAGTTAAACTGATTTTAACTCGAGTAATTAAGTTAATTAATTAAAACTCAAAATAAATTGTAATTGGGCCCCCGAAAACTTAGAGAGAACTCTACATGCCTCCAGTTTGACCCTGAACTATACTTTACCGAGCTAACTCAGTTAGCTCGTAAAAGCTGTCATGTGATGTGGAATTACAATTTCCTTCTAATTTAATTAAGGAAAAATTAAATTAGAAGCCTCTTCTTGTTGCCAATTTCAACAAGGCATAGTGAAAAAAGAGTTTAAATGTGTTTCACGAAGTACATTTGAGAGGTTGAATCAAGCATATTCTCGGTAGTCTGCAATGATACAGTGTGATTAGAAGTGGAAGCCATTAATGTTGTGCAAGTGAGGTTGATAAGAAATGGAATTATGAATGCATTCCTTATTCATGCATATGGCCACCTACGTAGTGAAGTAATTTAATCAGTGATAGCTTAGAGGCCATGTGAATGTGCATGCTTGTAGTGTTTGACAAAGAATAATTTGTATGTGTCACCTATAACAGATTAATCAGGAGTGCACAGTCAGAGCACACCTTTTTTAGAGTGAAATGTATTGCATAAATTGTTAATAGGGTTTTAGCACGTGTGTTGGAGTATATTTGGTGTGATTTGGCTCGTATGCATGGAAATACATGGAGAAGTGTGATTGGGTTCGAGTTTTGCTCAGAGATAGAGTTTATAATTCCTAGTCATGTTATTGCTAATAGTGTGGTGCAGGGGATGCTTCATTGGGCATGTATTATACTAATGTCATACATTGTCATATGCCCTTAGAATCTTATATGTTATTGTCTAGCGAGGAGTATTAATGTTGTCATAAAGCCATATAATATATATGTTTTTGGTACATCCTGCTATCAGGGTTTTAGTATGATTGTTGGGGTGTTATATCAAAGTTTGATGCTACTAAGTTTTGGCATTGGGTGCATATGATGAGTTGATTGTATGTATGGATTTGTTTGTGTGAGCATAGATGGATTGTGTTGTGAATATTGAGATTTTATGCAAATTGTGTTATTGATAAGCAAAAGGGTATAGGAGGGTCTAGTATGAAAATTGTGAAATGAGGCCTATAGATGTTTGAGTGTATAGTTTGTAGGCGGAATTTGAAAATGCATGAAATGTGGTCCATGAGAGCTTAAAGGTTGGGGCCTTCAGTGGGCAAGTGGTGGCTTATTGATTCAGGGAGTCATGGTATCCTTCGGGTTGTGGCTTATAGCAGGTTGGGGTCTGCGTATAGTTGGAAGTGGTGGCTCATGTCAGGTAGTGGCATTGAGTGAGTGGTTGCTCATATGCATCGCAAGTCGGGGCTTGCACACTGGTGGTGGCCAATGCATGATTTGAAAGAAATATTTTGATAATAAGGAGAAGATGAAGACAAAAGCAGATGGTGGTTTTTTTCTTGGAAGGGTTTCCACCTGATATCTAGTGTTCATGTGTTGATGGTTGATCTTATGTGCCTTGATGATTTATATGTTGCTCATGGTCTACTTGTGTACATGAATTGTTGCGCTTATGATCTAATGTGTTAAGATTATATTTGTTTACATTGTGTTGTTAATCATTCAAGATCAGTTAACATGAAATAAAGATAAAAAGTGCAAAAGTTGATCCATCGGTATAATATTGATTCATGCCCCTACCTCTTAGTACTATCAAAATCCTAAAAATTGGGTGCTTTCAAGTGCAACTTGACCATTTGAATATATATATCCATGCTCAATGCTACAAAAATTTCTAGGTATGGAAATACAAGTTTAAATATTAGTTGTTTTCTTAAGGATCTAATGTGTGGAAGTTAGTGTGTGAATGTTACAGTAAAGATCCTCCCCCAATGAAAGTGATGCAACATAATTCCCAAGAAGAATGTATGGTCTATGACAATATTCATAATGCAGATCTAGGGAAGATAATGGATCTGACATCCGCTAAAGGCACATGGGACAAATTGCAGGTGTTGTATGGAGGAGAAACCAATAGAAACAATGGAGAGATAAAGAAGAAGAGCAATACGAAGAAAAAGAAGAAAGAGATCTCAGAATAAAGAGTCTTAGCTTAATGAGATCCATCCACTTAGCGTGAGTTCAGTTGATCATCTAGAGAAGAAAAAAAAAATCAAGAACCAAATGTATTGAAGCATAATGGATTTTAAGGTATGAATGATGAATTACTTCTCAATTTTGCATTAAATATTTCAGATGGTAGCCATGCATATTTAGTTAGTCAAGATGATGATGGAATGATTCTTAATGTTGAACTTGAGTCAACCATGATTGTAATAGATAAGCTAGTTGTTGAAGTAAGTAGGCTGACAATTGTGTGTAGAGATCAAGAGAAATTAATGCATATTTTTATTGAGGAGGAGAATAAGCTCAAAGAAAAAGTCCTCAGGTTGAAGATATAGTTACACGAGGCAAAAAAGATCAAGGATGTGATGAGAAATTGGCTAAAAGAAAGAGAGGGTTGAGTAGAAAAAATAACTAAAATAGAAATACAGTCAGCTGAAGTAGGATAAGAGCACCAAGGGTTTGGATAACATCTGGTATTGGCTTTCATAAGAGAGAGTCTAGCACATAGGAAACTACAAATAATAGTGGAGCACCTAAATGGCCCGTAGCAGAAAATTGTAGCAACAAGAGCAACAAAAGAGTAAAGAAATATTAGATTCAACAACAAAAAAGAAGAGAACTTAGGGGGGCACCTATGACTAGAATAACATTTGCTCCAAGAGAAGAGTTTGGCAAACTTGGCAGATTTCAAAGAAGAAGTCAAAACCCTTTTTCTCCTTTGATGGATGAGATCGAGTGTTACATATATCATAATTTTGGATATGTTGCAACCAACTATATAAGAATAATGTACAGATCTAATCAATAAAGGTCATAATAGTATGGGAAATAAGGGCAACCAAGGAGAGCAACAACCTTCAAGTATACTTATGCGTTTAATTCTTATTGTTTTTCCTGTAATATGTTTGGCCACAAGGCGAATGATTGCAAATTTCATGCATGGATTAGAAGAATGATTAATACAAAGCAAATATATAGCATCAAAAAGAGAAGATATGATGCTCTAGCCTAATATCTCAGTCATGTGAGGTGCTACACTTGTGACAATATTGGTCACATGCCTAGAGATTGGAAACTATTCGAATTCTGAAGGAAAATTAGACAAAAGTAGCAAAATATTTAAAGTAGGCCTAGTAGAAAACAAAAGGAGAATATGTAGACCAACAATCGACCTACCAAAGTGTGGTGTAAGGAGAAACATCAAGTGAAGTAGGAGAAGCTAGTTTCCCTTGTAGTCCATTATTCTCAGGTCTATTCAGAAAAGACTACAAAAGTAAATGTGAGGCATGCATGTTCTTAGGGGGAGCACATGGAAGCATGAAGAAGGAATGAGTATGAGTAGCAACAAATACATGGTTCCATCGAGGGGCTACTAGCACAATCAAGTTCGCAGGATCATTAAGAGAGTTGGAAGGTAAATGAGCTCAGGGGAAGTTGTGCATGCTATTATGGTTTCAAGGTTTGTTTATCATTTTTATATTGCCTCTAGTCATTCTTTTTTATAAAATATGTATGTTTTTCCTTTGAGTAGAAGTAAAGTAGTTTAAGCCATATGAATGTATTTGCATGTCATTGGAAAATTGGCTGAAAAATCCCTTTTACCAGTTATGCATAGAAGAGCATCTTATACTCTAGCCATCCATAGGAATAGTCATTTGTGCCAGACATGTATTGAAGATATTTTTTATTTCTTCCATGTAAGCACATTTGTGTGAAATATCAAGTCTTGTGTCATTGTTGCATTCATCTTTTGGTTTGTTGGTTGTGTAATCATTGTATTGGTCATGCATGTGACAGAGTCATGAGTCTTGGAATGCATAACAATGAGTCTCCTATTCAACCATGTACTTTCATTGTTATGGCCATGTATTATTTTTATTAAGCCCTGTACTTCCATGATTATCATTTGGTCATAGTTGGTTGGATTTATTGGTCTAATTGATGTAGCCTCTTACATGTGGTAAGGAGGCAAAAAAACAACAAAATTCATTATACCAACAACATGGAGAGTTATTGAAAAAAAACAAGGAAGTTGGTTGGGGACAACCTAGTACATGTTCAAGGGGAGAATGATCAACAAGAGAAAGTCATGGTGTTGGCCTTGTTGGCATGATGTCACATTGCTTCCAAGTGTGAGCAACAAGTGACTTCAAATGTTATTTTGTAGGAGTTGGTAATTGATCTTGTTTCATTAGAGAACATTTGATATCAATAGAGTTGAGTTGGAGTCAACATAATGTCTCAAAAATAATTTGGTCATCCTTTTCTATTGATGTCAAATGGGGATAGTGAGGAAACCACCAATGGAGAGTGGATACCATCCAATTAGAGAAGATTGTGGATCAATCAAGAGATCATATTGGTGTTTGTGGTTGTAGGTTTCCATTAATGCTAAAGAGGGGGATTGTTGGTAGCATGGTGTTGGCATTGATGTCAACCATGGATTCAATTAGTTATGCATTGATTTCAACATGTTGGATGAGCTTGTGGATGATGTTTTGAGTTATGTAGCTATGTTGTAGGTGTTATTCATGTTGCCGAGGTTCCCGAGGAAGTGGTAATGTAGGCAGAAGTGTATTTTGGAAAATAAGTTCAAGGTTTCCGAAGATTATAGAGTCCGTTGCAGGCATGCCACAATCACCCAACGACATTGAGAAATTTGTAATATTCCTAATTATCTTTCAACTAGTTGGAATATTAAGTTTTGATTTTGTCATTTAGATAGATGAATAAGAGGGTAGGGAGACCCATAAATCTCCTTAGTAGGAATAAAATCACTTCCAATGTGAATGTGGATCATCTTATCAGTTGGATAAAGCACTCTTAGGTGTGAATAGAGGTTGAAGCATGTGGACGGGGTCGAGTTTGACCAAATCAACAATGCTGGTATGGAGGTAGTGGAGAGTTATTGAGGGACAACAAAGTGTTAGTGGGGGGGAGTCTCCATGACAGTAACATATTTAATGTGTGGGATCAAGGGTGAGGAGGCTCACAAAGCATATAAGGAAGGGGATGGTAGCCATAGAGGGCATTCTAAATATTTTTTATGTCTTGGTATTTTATGACTATCTGCACACTTCAACTGTTTAGCGGAGTTTGTTGTGCTATGTAGCACATGGGTGTTTTTGAGTGGAAATCCCACCCTCATCCTCGGGGGACTTTGAGTGCCCACTCAGGAGAGGTTCATTGAGCTGCATTTCCACCATCTAACATCAGGCCAAGCTTCATCCATTATCCACAACGCAGTCTCCTTCAGGATTGTGTTGTTTTGTAGGGAGATATCAGTGGAGGATTGATAGATCCAGTTTCTGAGCTTGTTTTCCAATGAGGGGACAAGCCCTTCATCTGGGAGGCTAGAAAGAGGGTCCTTGAGCATTATTTTTTCATCTGGAATTAGGCCAAGTTGCTTTCATCACCTACAGTACATTCTCCTTTAGAAAATGCATTATTTTGTAGGGTCGTTGCAGTAGAGGGCTTAGTGCCCAAGTTTGAGAGTTAGATTTCTAGTGAGGGGAGCAACTCTTCATCCGGGAGATCTATTGGAGGAGTATCAGCCATTTCTATATCATATCAGCTAGATCCTACCATTTTTCCAATTGCAGAGCGTTATTTAGCCTTAGGGCTGCATTTTGGGAATTTTGTATTTTGTGTATTTCTGGAAACCCTTTTTGGGTTGTCTTGGATTTGTGCTAGAAGGCCTAGATCTCTAATCCCGACATTTTCTAAGCACTATATCAAAAGATCCATGTTATTTCATATAAAACAACAACTACCCCTTGCAAAAACTGCACTGTCTTAGCCTTCAACATTCTTATATAGCAGTTGTTCTTCATATTTCATGTATTGGGTCCCTGGAGGCTTGTTTTGCCTAACTTGAGTGTCTTTTTCCTCAAGCTCATGTATACATTTTATGCTACATTGGCTAATAAAATGGCTCTATGATCTTCTCTTATTTTGATGTGTTGATATTTCACTACAATTTCCAATTATATGTTCTACATTCCTATTTTCCTAATTTTGAATATTACAGTGGTATCAGAGCATAATCTTGGCTCAGCCTATGTAGTACAACAAATATGTCATAAGAAGAAGAAGAGCCTATCACATAAAGGGGAAAGAAGTATCTTAATAGAAACCGGGGATATGATTATACATAACCCAAAGGAGACAAAGGAAAAACTCCAATATAAGGAGAAGTGGATGAAAAGGAGTTTCCCAAGTTTCTTCTCCAAACCATGCAGGATATTTCCTGAGAAATCAAGGAGATGAGGATGGAGAAACATAAAGAGTCCCCTAGAGGGTTTCTACATGGAGAAAACTCCGACATTTCACATCAATGTTGTGAATAACCAATAAGGCAACAAGTTTCCCAACGCTCCACTATGCCTACATTCCTAGCAGTGGGAAATGGAGGTGGAGGACCCCAAGAACAAGAGACTCTTGAAGACTATTTTCTAGAGGATGGGTCTTAATATCAAAGATTCAAAGATAATATGAACTTTCAGGAATTTTTTTTCAGATCAAGGACAATAGGAGAGCCCGACATAACAATAGAAGTGGAGGATTCACATAGAACAATGAACTACACCAGACTATGGGTAGATTATTTTTGCCTACTTTTGATGGGTCATCCAAGTGCACAACCAAGTCCTGGGTGGAGAACATAGACATCTACTTCCAGCTGAACCAAGTATCATAGATGGAAGCCATCAAAATAGCATCACTACACCTTGAAGGTGAGGCACATGATTGGTGGTTTCATGGTATTTTTACATTGGAGCATGCCAATGTGACTGCATATTTAGAGTTCACCCGAAGGTTAGTAGAGAGGTTTGATCGAAGAGATACAAAGGCACCTTTTATTGAGCTAGCCAAGCTCAAGCAGCTAGGTAATTTATAGACCTATATCTATGAATTTATAAAATTTTTTATCATGGTTCTTGATTTATCCGCAACTGGGAGGGTTTATATGTTCATTGATGGGCTAGCAGAGCCTCTGCATGGGTTGGTCAAATCTAATAAACCAACTACTCTCCAAGATTCTAATGAGAGGGCTAGAGATTTACAAGATGCTTTGCCAAGAGCAAGAGGTCCATTTTAATAAAGGCCACCCTTTCAGTCAAAAGGGAAAGATATGAAGGTCCTTCCTCCAAAGGAGAACCATAACAAGGGGCCTCTTAGTGATGATGTCCGAAGAGAATTGAGGAGAAGGAAGCATTGCTTCACATGCCAAGAACCATGGGTGTAAGAGCATTAGTGTGTTGTAGGGAAGGCACACTATATAGAGGTATTCTATGATAGTGAGGAGGAGGAAGAAGAAGAGCTAGAAGGAGATAAAAACACTGTGATAGCAAGGGATGATCCACCACCACCGAGAGGTGGGAATGGAGCATTTGCTCTAGTTGGAGGGGCCCTTGCATCTTTGTGGTGAGTACCCAAGTACCTGACTTTGAGAGTTCGAGGTACAATTCAGGATCAGAGAGTATCAGTGTTGATTTACAGTGGTGCTACTCACAACTTTATTGATGCTCAGTTAGTATAGAGGAGAGAAATACCCACTGATGATTTTGAGGGATTCACAGTTTTGGCCCCAAGAGATAGAACCATGCAATGTATGAAGTATGTTTCGACATTGTTAGTAACCTTAGGGAAATACACTTTGACTATTCACTTCTTTCTGATCGACATCCCTGACAGCAATGTGATATTGGGTGTGCAGTGGTTGATTGCATTGGGGAAAGTCACCACAGATTGAGAGACTTTGCAGATCGAATGGGTAGATAAGAAGAGTGGTAAGAATTATATGATAGGGGCATGCACACTTATCCACATTAGATAGCCTTTGCACATAAGATGGAGCCTGATTTATGCAGTGGGAGTAGGGACACTTTAGTGCACTCAGATATGCAGTTGACTATGAACCATGATATAGTATTATTTGGAGGCATTCCACCAGGAAGGCCTCTAGACCAAGATTTGATTAAATATTTCTCACAACTAGTTGCACCATTCATAGATTTGGCTGAGATGGGGGCCTTGGGTGAGTCTCATACATCACAAAGAGTCCTTGGTAGGCTCAAGGAAGGGATGGATATTCTCCCAGTATCGGTATTGCCAACTCTCACATGAGTCACTCCTTTTCGGTCACCAAGATTTCATTGGGACCTATCAGGCCATTGGGGAGAGATTCTCATGGGAGGGTCTCAAGGAGGATGTGCACCATCATATCAGGAGATGTTTGTTTTGCTTGAAGAATGAGGAGGAACACAACCACCCTGCAAGGTTGTTACAACCACTTCCCTTTCCAGTAGAGAGATGGGGAATCTCATTTATGGACCTCTTCACCAGCTTGACAATAGTACATGGTAAGGGTTGTGTCTTTGTACTTATTAATGAACTAACAACGTATTTGCATTCCTTTGTCATTAATTCACAGTGCATTGCTCCACAAGAGGGAAAACCTCTCTTTAGACTTCATGGTATTCTTGGGGCCAGAATCATTGATGGGGATAGCCACTCCCTAGGAGGCTTCAGGGAGACGATATCTTATTCGGGGTGTGCTCAGTTGACACTAAACATCAATCACCACCCCTAGGTAGAGCAGCAAATAGGGGCAACAAGAAAGGGGTTGGGAAGCTACTTTCCACATTATGTTCCAGGGTAGCAAGGAGCAGAACTACACTGGTTCCACTTGAGGGACTATTATCACCCTCTGATATTTCATATGGTAGTCAGTGTATCTCTAATTTTGATTCCATATGTTGATGAGGTTTTAATCATTATTGTTGGAATAGTTAGAGGAATGACACATGGATTGGATTTGTTCATTGGGAGTAATATATCCAACATTTTTCATGTCCAATGCTTCAGTGAGGACATTTGACAATAGATAGTTGGCACCATGGATCTCTTACTTCATCATGATGTGAGTCATTTGGCCAACTTGGACACTTGGGAGGTGTAGCTAAGGGGTAGATTGATTGGAGAACATCTGTTTCAGTGGAGGAGCGTACTAGATGTGGGTGCCACCAGGGAAGGAGAAGAGGTTTTGCAGCATTCATCCTTACAGTTGCTTGAGGACAAGCAACATTTAGGAGGGGAGGACTGTAATATTCCTAATTAGCTTTCAACTAGTTGGAATATTAAATTTTGCTTTTGTCATTTAGATAGATGAATAAGAGGGCAGGGAGACCCATAAATATCCTTAGTAGGAATAAAATCACTTCCAATGTGAATGTGGATCATGTTATTAGCTGGATAAAGCATTCTTAGGTGTGAATAGAGGTTGAAGCATGTGGATGGGGTCAAGTTTGACCAAATCAACAACGCTGGTATGGAGGTAGTGGAGAGTTATTGAGGGACAACAGAGTGTTAGTGGGAGGGAGTCTCCATGAGATTATCATATTTAATGTGTGGGACCAAGGGTGAGGAAGCTCACAAAGTATATAAGGAAGGGGATGGCAGCCATATAGGGCATTCTGAATATTGTTTATGTCTTGGTATTTTATGACTATCTGCACACTTCAGCTATTTAGAGGAGTCTGCTATGCTGTTTAGCACAAGGGTGTTTCCGAGTGGAAATACCACCCTCATCCTTAGGGGAATTCGAGCGCCCACCCAGGAGAAGTTCATTGAGCTGCATTTCCACCATCCGGCATCATGCCAAGCTTCAGGCATTATCCACATCATAGTCTTTTTTAGAATTGTGCTATTTTGCAGGGCAGTATCAATGGAGGATTGATAGATCTAGTTTTTGAGCTTGTTTTCTAGTAAGGGGAGCATCCCTTCATCCGAGAGGCTAGCAAGGAGTGCCCTTGAGCATTATTTTGTCATCTGGCATCAAGCCAAGTTGCTTCCATCACCTACGACGCAATTTCCTTCAGAAACTGCGTTATTTTGCAGGGTAGTTGTAGTAGAGGGCTTAGTGCCCAAGTTTGAGAATTATATTTCTAGTGAGGGGAGCATTCCTTCATCTGAGAGATCTATTGGAGGAGTATCAACCATTTCTATATCATATCAAACAACTCCTACCATTTATCCAGTTGCATAGTGTTATTCAGCCCTAGGGATGCATTTTGAGCATTTTGTATTTTGTGTATTTCCGGAAACTCTTTCTAGGTTGTCTTCAAATTGTGCTAGAAGGCCTGGATCTCTGATCTCGTCATTTTCTAAGCACTATATAAATAGACCCATGTACTTTCATCTACGACAACAATTACCCCTGTAAAAACTATGTTGTCTTAACCTCCAACATTCTTATATAGCAGCTGTTCTTCATATTTCATGTATTGGGTCCCTAGAGGCTTGTTTTGCCTAGCTTGAGTGTCTTTTTCCTCAAGCTCGTGTATACATTTTCTTCTATATTGGCTAATAAAATGGCTCTATGATTTTCTCTTATTTTTATTTGTTGATATTTCACTACAATTTCCAATTATATGTTCTACATTCCTGTTTTTCCTAGTTTGGAATATTACAGTGGCATCAGAGCATAATCTTGGCTCAACTTGTGTAGTACAATAACTATGTCATCAAAAGAAGAAGAGCCTATCATATAAATGGGAAAGCAGTATCTTAATATAAACTAGGGATATGATTATACAAACCCCAAAGGAGACAAATGAAAAACTCCAATATCAGGAGAAGTGGATGAAAAGGAGTTTTCCAAGCTTCTTCTCCAAACCATGCAGGATATTTCCCAAGAAATAAAGGAGATGAGGATGGAGAAACATAAAGAGTCCCCTAGAGGGTTTCTACATGGAGAAAGCTCCGACATTTCACATCACTGGTGTGAATAACCAGTAAGGCAGCAAGTTTCCCAATGCTCCACTATGCCTACAATCATAGCTGTGGGAAATGGAGGTGGAGGACCCCAAGAACAAGAGACTCTTGAAGATTATTTTCTAGAGTATGAGTCTCAATCTCAGAGATTCAAAGATAATCTGAACTTTTAGGAGTTTTTTTAGATCAAGGACAATAGGAGACCCCGACATTAAAATAGAAGTGGAGGATTCACACAGAACAATGATCTACAAGAGACTATGGGTAGATTCTTTTTGCTCGCTTTTGATGGGTCATCCAAGTGCATAGCCAAGTCTTGGGTGGAGAAGATAGACATCTACTTCCAGCTGAACCAAGTACCAAATATGGAAGCCATCAAAATAGCAGCGCTGCACCTTGAAGGTGAGGCACATGATTGGTGGTTTCATGGTATTTCTACATTGGGGCATGCTAATGTGACTGCATATTCAGAGTTCACTCGAAGGTTAGTAGAGAGGTTTGATCGAAGAGATCTAGAGGAAAATTTTATTGAGCTAGCCAAGCTCAAGAAGAAAGGTAATCGAGAGACCTATATCTCTGAATTTCTAAAATTTTCTGTCATGGTTCCAGATTTATTTGCATCTAGGAGGGTTTATATGTTCATTGATGAGCTAGCAGAGCCTCTGCATGGGTTGGTCAAATATACTAAACCAAATACTCTCCAAGATGCTATTGAGAGGGCTAGAGATTTACATGATGCTTTTCCAAGAGAAAGAGCTCCATTTCAGCAAAGGCCACCCTTTTAGTCTAAAGGGAAAGATATGAAGGTACTTCCTCCAAAGGAGAACCAGAACAAGGGGCCTCTTAGTGATGATGTTTGAAGATACTTGAGGAGAAGGAAGCTTTGCTTCACATGCCAAGAACCATGGGCACCACGACATTTGTGTGCTATAGGGAAGGCACACTATATAGAGGTATTCTCTGATAGTGAAGAGGAGGAATAAGAGTAGCCAGAAGGAAATAACAACATTGTGATAATAGGGGAGGATCCACCACCACCGGGAGGTGGGAATGGGGCATTTGCTCTAGTTGGAGGGGCCCTTGCATATTTGTGGGGAGTACCCAAGTACCCGACTTTGAGAGTCCGAGGTACAATTCAGGATCAGAGAGTATCAGTGTTGATTGAAAATGGGGCTACTCACAACTTTATTGATGCTCTGTTAGTATAACAGAGAGAAATACCAACTTATGATTTTGAGGGATTCTCAGTTTTGGTCCCAGGAGCTAGAACCATGCAGTGTATGAAGTATGTTCGAGCATTGACAGTAACCTTAGGGACATACACTTTGACTGATCACTTCTTTGTGGTCGACATCCTTGACACCAATGTGATATTGGGTGTGTAGTGGTTGATTACATTGGGGAAAATCACCACAGATTGAGAGACTTTGTAGATGGAATGGGTAGATAAGAAGAGTGGTAAGCATCAGATGATCAGGGGCATGCATACTTATCTACATAAGATAGCCTCTGCACATAAGATGGAGCCTGATTTGTGTAGTGGGGGTAGGGACACTTTAGCACACTCAGATATGAAGTTGACTATGAACCATGATATAGTATTATTTGGAGGCATTCCACTAGGAAGGCCCCCAGACAAGGAGTTGATTAAAGATTACTGAAATCTAGTTGCACCATTCATCGATCTGGCTGAGATGGGGGCCTTGGGTGAGTCTAACACATCGTAGAGAGTCCTTGGTAGGCTCAAGGAGGGGATGGATATTATCCTAGTATCAGTATTACAACTCTCACCAAGCATCTTGTGCTGAGAGGAGATGTTTCAGGGATGGATGATGGCACAATCATGGTGCAAGGGGGCTAATCCATAGCCTTTGAGAGTCAAAAGAAACTTCCACATAGGAAGGAGTCTTCCATATATGGTAGAGGGTTGTTGGAATTCATGCATACATTGGCCAAACTCAAGAAGTTTTGGATGGGCAATAACTTCCAAGTGAAGACTAACCTCCATAAAATCCAACCCTTATTTGAGCAGAAACAACTGCAAGGGAGGCAACAAAAGTAGATTAGGAGTGTTTAGCATGTGGCTTTGGCATGGAGCATCTCAAAGAGGGGAAAAGTAAGGTGACATGTGCATTATCACAAAGGCCAGCAACGCTGACATTGTTGAGCACAGATCCATGTTGGGAGTCCCAACTATTGGTGGAGTATTCCAAGAATCACTTCACATGTAAAGTTCTTGATTTATGGGTAACAGATAAGAGGTAAAAGGTTATGGGTGGAGTCATCTATTACGAGGATCAGATCTTTTTGACTAAAGAATATCAGCTCAAGAAGAATATTCTACATGCAACACATGACTCACTCCTTTTTGGTCACCAATATTTCATTGGGACCTATCAGGCCATTGGGGAGAGATTCTCATGGGAGTGTCTCAAAGAGGATGTGCACCAGCATATCAGGATATGTATGGTTTGCTTGAAGAATGAGGAGGAAAACAACCACCCTGCAAGGTTGTTACATCCACTTCCCTTTCCAGTAGGGAGATGGGGAATCTCATCTATGGACCTCTTCACCATCTTGCCAATAGTACATGGTAAGGGTTGTGTCTTTGTACTTATTGATCAACTAACAAAGCATTTGCATTCATTTTCCATTCATTCACAGTGAATTTCTCCACAAGAGGGCAAACCTCTCTTTAGAATTCATGGTCTTCTTGGGGCCATAGTCAGTGATGGGGATGGCCACTCCCTAGGAGGCTTCGGGGAGATGATATATTAATCGGGTTGTGCTCGGTTGACACTAAACATTAATTACTACCCCTAGGCAGAGAAACATATAGGGGCAGCAAGCAAGGGACTGGGAAGCTACTTTCCACATTACGTTCTAGGGCAGCAAGGAGAAAAAATGCGCTGGTTTCACTTGAGGGACCCCTTCGGTATTTCATATGGTAGTCAGTGTATCTCTAATTTTGATTCCATATGTTGATGATGTTTTAATAATTATTGTTGGAATGGTTGGAGGAATGGCACATGGATTGGAGCTATTCATTGGGAGTAAGATCTCCAACATTTTTCATGTCCCATGCTTTAGTGAGGACATTGGACAACATATAGTTTCCACCATGGATATCTTACTTCCTCATGATGTGAGCCATTTGGCTAACTTGGACGCTTGGGAGGAGTAGCTAAGGGGAAGATTGATTGGAGAACATATGATTCAGTGGAGGAGCCTACCGGATGTGGGTGCCACCGGGGAAGGAGAAGAGGTTTTGTAGCATTCATCCTCACAATTTCTTGAGGACAAGCAACATTTAGGAGGGGAGACTGCAATATTCATAATTATCTTTCAGCTAGTTGGAATATTAAAATGTTCTTTTGTCATTTAGATAGATGAATAAGAGGGTAGGGAGACCCATAAATCTCCTTAGTAGGAATAAAATCACTTCCAATGTGAATGTGGATCATCTTATCAGCTGGATAAATCACTCTTAGGTGTGAATAGAGGTTGAAGCATGTGGATGGGGTCAATTTTGACCAAATAAACAACGCTGGTATGGAGGTAGTTGAGAGTTATTGAGGGACAACACAATGTTAGTGGGAGGGAGTCTCCATGAGAGTAGCATATTTAACGTGTGGGATCAAGGGTGAGGAGGCTTAGAAAGCATCCCTTCATCCGAGAGGCTATCAAGGAGGGTCCTTGAGCATTATTTTTTCATCTGGAATCAAGCCAAGTTGCTGCCATCACCTACAACGCAGTCTCCTTCAGAAACTACATTATTTTGGAGGGAAGTTGCAGTAGAGGGCTTAGTGCCCAAGTTTGAGAGTTAGATTTATAGTGAGGGGAGAAACCCTTCATTTGAGAGATCTATTGGAGGAGTATTAGCCATTTCTATATCATATCAGCCACCTCCTACCATTTATCTAGTTGCAGAGCGTTATTCAGCCCTAGGGCTGCATTTTGGATATTTTGTGTTTTGTGTATTTCCGGAAACCCTTTCTAGGTTGTCTTCAAATTGTGCTAGAAGGCATAGATCTCCAATCTCGATATTTTATAAGAACTATATCAATAGATCCATGTTCTTTCATCTACAACAATAGTTAACCCCTGCAAAAACTGCGCTGTCTTAGCTTCTGACATTCTTATATAGCAGCTGTTCTTCATATTTCATGTATTGGGTCTCTGGAGGCTTGTTTTTCCTAGCTTGAGTGTCTTTTTCCTCAAGCTCTTGTATACATTTTCTTCTATATTGGCTAATAAAATGGCTCCATGATCTTCTCTTATTTTGATGTGTTGATATTTCACTGCAATTTCCAATTGTATGTTCTACATTCCTGTTTTTCCTAATTTGGAATATTACAAAATTGCTACAAGCTTGCGACTTCCTACATGTAGCACTGTCATAGTTAGCCCAAAATATGCTTGTGACACTGCTTGTAGGTGAAGAAAACATAAATCATGGGACTATACCACTATACTTGCTCAATGATTGGTTGTCATTAAGTTAATTGACCTAGTAACACATAGTTTGATTTGGTCTTGATATGGTCACAGTTCATTACCTTGATGATATGAATGCAATTAAATAATGGGTTATGGCATTAGTGCCCTATTATCTGGTCTGTGAAGTTGGAATTGGTCCAAATTAAGTAGCGACTAATTTAGTCATGATCTAGGGTGATCGATCTGGTCGAAGATGATTACAATGAATTTCGAAAAGGCATAATGAAAACAAGTTTAAATGTATGTTGTGGAGTACATTCAAGAATTTGGATCGTAGTATATCATTGGTAGCCTGCAGTGAGACAGTGTGATTTGAAGTGGAAGCTAGTATAATTGTGTGAGTGCGGTTGATAAATGATGGAATTTTGATTGCATTCATTAACCATGTGTATGGCCACCTACATAGTGAAGTAATTTGATCAGTGTTGGATCAAAGGTTTTATGAATGTGAAAGACTGTAGAGTTTGACAAAGAAGGATTTGTATGTGTCACTTGTAGCGAATTGATCATGAGTCCACAGTCATAGTGCATCTCATGTAGAGTGAAATGTATTGCAAAGATCATTAACAGAACCATAACATATGTGTCTGAGTATATATGTTGTGATCTAGTTAGTACACATGGAAGAACATGGAGAAGTGTGATTGGGTTCAAAATTTGCTTAGAGATAGAGTTTATAATACTTGGTCACATTATTATTAACAATGTGGTGTAGGGGATGCTTTGATAGGCATGTATTATACTGATGTCATACATTGTCATATGCCCTTAGAATTTTATATGCTATTTTCTGGTGAGGACTATCAATGATTTCATAAAGACTTGTAATATCTATGTTTTTGATACATCTTGTTGTCAGGGTTTGAGTATGTTTGTTGGGGCGTTGAGTCAGATTTTGATGTTGCTAGGATTTGACGTTAGGTGCACATGATGAGCTGATTATATGTGAAAATTTATTTGTGTGAGCAAAGATGTACTATGTGTTGCAGAGAGAGATTTTATGCAAATTGTGTTGTTGGTGAGTAGAATAATATACGTGCATATTGTCTAAAAATTATGAAACAAGGCCTACAAATGTTTGACTACAAAGCTTGTGAGGCCAATTAGAAAATGCATGAAATGTGGTCCACAATAGTTTGAAGGTTGGGACTTCCACTGGGCAAATGGTGGTTTGCTAGCAAGTAGTGCCTTACTAATTCAGGGAGTGGTGCCTTCCTTCGGGTTGTGGCCTGAAAACTTTGGGAGTGGCGACTTCCCCCAAGTGGTGGCTTGGGAAACTATTGGAAGTTAGGGCCCGCAATAGGTTCAAAACTTGTGTATAGTTTGAAGTGGTGGCTTCTGCTAGGTAGTGGCCTGGAGTGAGTGATTGCTCATGTTCATCGCAAGTCGGGGCTTGCACAGTCGGACAATGCATGATGTAAAAGAAATATTTCGATGATAAGAATAAGACAAAGACAAAATAATATGTTGAATTTTCTCCCATAAGGGCTTCCACCTTATATCCAATGTTCGTGTGTTGATGGTTTCTCTTATGTGTCTTGATCATTTTTATGTTGCTCATGATTTTCTTGTGTACATGCATTGTTTCTCTTATGATATAATTTGTTATGTTTATATTGTGTTGATAATAATTGAATATTGGTTAATGTGAAGGAAAGATAAAAAGTGTAAAATTTGATCCATCGGTGCAATATTGATTCACCCCCTCCCCTCTCAATATTTTCAAGCTCCCAACAAAAATTTCTAGTGACTTGGGATTGGCGGGTTTGAAGGATATTGATACAAATCTGATGGAAATCTTGTCAGTCTTTCATAGTAAGGGGGATTCTTTATCATCTAGTTTGAGAATTCAGGGAGGAGTTCCCTATGATACTCAACCGAGGAAACTTTAGACTATTCCAAAAGACCTTATCTCTAAGGGTTTGGATGAAGAATTTGGGGTGGGACATACTCCTAGTTTTTTTGGGGGGAGTTCAAAATGAATATGCCTCAAGAGAAAGCATCTCATGTAGATAAAAGAGGAGGAAAAACCATCATTACTAGGGTACCCAGAGTTGTGTAAACTTCTTGCCTTGTTATCAAATGAAGAATATATCATTGAATGTTAGGGGACCAGGGAGGTAGGCCAAGAGAGTGGATTTGAAAAGCTAGTTTAGAAAATATGATATTGATCTTGATATGGTTCAAGAAATAAGGAGTTCTAGTGTATGCTTCCATGAAAGCCATGTTAAAGGGGTGGGATTTTTTGGCTCTTGATTCTATTGGTTTATTTAGGGGCATTCTTAATGGGTGGATATACTATGTTGGTCTCATAAACTCTTTCGTTATTTTGTCAAATTTATTCATAAATTTGGGAATAGGAGCATGGGAAATGTTTTCATTGTTCTCAATGTCTATGGTCCCTACAAGGGTAAGCTCATTCTATGGGAGAAATTTTTTAATTTTCATTATTGATGGTGCCAAATTTAATTTTAGGTGGAGATTAAGATTTCATGATTCACATGGATGAGATTTGGGGTTAAATTTCCTAAGATGATCCTTTAATTAATTTTTTTACGACTACTTTAGATAAGGTTCGGCTTATTGATATTTTTAATATAGAAATAAAACCCATCTGGGTGAATAATAAAGTTGGAGAGGTAGTTGTTTCTAACAAACCATACACATTTTTGTGGCACATGGATTTATACAGTCAGTTTGGGAGATGTTGCTTTTGGGTTGGTCGAATAAGGTGTTCAAACCACTTTCCCATAATATTAGAATTTGACAAAAGTGGTGAAAAGCCTAAGGTGCCATTAAAATTTAATCTGACTTGGTCGGGGAGGAGGATTTTTTTGTGATAGCTCATGCATGGTGAAGTCGTTATTGTGCTACACTTGAGGGATTGGTTTGATCCTAATTTGTTTCAACTTGAAAATAAGAAGAAGAAGAAATGGAGTCTCATGAATGAAACTAGGTTGTAGGAACTGAGGGATTTGGAGGTTAGGAAGCTAAATTATTGCTTAAGGAGGAATATAAGTGGAGAATTAAAAAAAAAAATCACAATTTTTCCAATCACAGGATACTTAAAAATACTATTTAGGAACTCAAAGATAAGGATGGCTAGGAGGTTAGAAGTTTCCAATACCTAGTGGTCTAAGGAATAAGCCATTTTGGAAGCATATACAAGGAACCTCATCAACTAGTAGAGATAACGAGTTTACTTAGCAAATTTCCTAGGATGCCAGAGGAAGAGGAGGATGAGGAAGTTTTTTGAATTGTGAAAGAGGATATAATTTTAAAAGGTATAGAAGCCCTAGCCTAGATGATTGGATGCTTAATTTTTTCCTTTATTTTTTGGATTTATTAGGAGAGGAAATTCTCTATCAAGTGGAGGAGATATGCCTCAATGGAAGGTTCCAAAAAATATAAATTCCATGTTTATTGCATTTCCACTAAAACCAAACCATCTTGATACTTTAGATGATTTCATATCAATATCTTCATGTAAAAAGGTTTATAATATTGCATCAAAGGTGATTTCTATTAGAATACAACCCATTCTTTCTCGCGATATTTCAACATATTAGTTCAATTTCGTGGAAGAGAGGTTTATTCATGAAGCATTGGGATTAACTTAGGAAGCCTTATAAAGATTTAAGGCAAAATATTCTCCTTTGATGATTATAAAAATAGACCTATCAAAAGCCTACGACAGTAGGTATCTTAGAAAATTTTTCACTCAATGTTACTCCACATTAGTTTCTCCCTTATAATGGTCAAATAGATAATGCTGTGTGTTTCTCCTTGCATATGGCAATTCTAATTAATAATTTTCATTTTACTTCTTCAAATCACCCACAGGTTTACCTGAAATATGTCCTTTGTCCCCACATATTTTTCTCTTAGTGGAAAAGGGTTTAAATCGATTTCTTTTGAATGCAGGAAGTTTAAGAATTGATATAGGGGTTCAAGTTTTAAGGATGGGTTTTATTGCACATCTTTTATTTGTTGATGATATATTGTTTTTTTTCTTTGGGTATAAATGGGAAGTCCAATAGATTCTAGACATATTAAATGTCTATTATCAATGTATTAGTGTGTCAATAAATAGGAAGAAATCCATAAATTGTGTATAGATGGCATACTTCCTTTGGGTGGAACATATCTAGAGGGATGCACAAATTACTTGGGTTTTGTGGTTAAACCCAATAACTAAAAGAAATTGGATTCGATCTAGGTCATTGGTAGAATTGAAAAGAAGATTCACTTTTGGTGTAATAAGTGGTTGTCTAGGGGAGGCAGGTTAGTTCTCGTCAAGGAATTCTTGGAGGCCATACCAGTTTATTGGCACCTTCTTGCATACATACCAAAAGGTATTTTACAAAAAGGTGAGGAATTTATGTTTTAATTAAGGCTTGGGGGGCTGGGGATTTTGGGAAAGCACTCGCTACTAGAAATTTGTGGAATGTACTCACTAAGCCTAGCCTTCAAAGAAACATCTTCACTGATAAGTATATACCTCTAGATTTATTGATTGGATATGTGAGAAGAACAAAGTAGAGTATTCATAATTTATCTAACTATTGGAAAGCATTCACTCTTTCCTTTCTTATTATTAGCTATTTTCTTGTTTGGAAGGTTGGTTTAAGTACATTCGTAAGACTCAGGGTGGATGCCATTATGGGTTGCAATGATGACATTTTCATTCTTGATGAAATAGTCATATATCTACAACATATAGGAAGGAAACTCTGTCTAGTGGATTGTTAATCCAAGGAATATAAGTATGTGGTGCACTATCTATTAAGCAGTTAAATATTCTAGAGGATTGGAATCTACCATGAGAAATATTTTTATCCATGCTATTAAATTCCCATACGAGAATCACCAAAGTATAAGACGAATTGGTTTCAGTTTTCAATTCTTTGGGTGGTTATTTATTATGCCAATTTAGGTTATCAAGTAAATATTTTAGATTGAACACTAGATAGTTTATGGTGGTGAATACACCTTTGAAAACTAAAATCATTCTTAAAAAAAAAAAATTGATGTGGTGTTGTCGTTGCTACATCACCCTCCAAAATTTCACTCCATTTGCATTTTGGAGCCTACCTTATCATTGTATCAAATGTCACCTTGGTTGTAAAGTGTTGTTTGATATTTCCCAAGTGTTCTTGAATCTTCTCAAGTGTCATCACATCGATTAGATCATCCTTATATGCATTTCATGGTCATAACACCTTTGTTGTTGTAAAACAACACTTTCCGCACACACTTCACTGTTTCTATTTGGGGAATGTGCATAAAGTGACGTTTTTACGTATATTAATTGTTGGTTAAGTTTTTATAATTTTTGTCCATGAGTTAGTATGTGTCACACATGGTTTTATGTATAGGAATAATCTTGCTCACCCCTTGACCAATCATCCATACTTAGACAAAATTTGGTTGCAAAGCAAGCCCATTAAGGCCAATAGTGCATGAGCGCACTCTTAAACCTTGATGGGAGACCCATGATTGCCCTTCCTAGAGAGTTGGTCACACTTCAAAAGCACGATGTTATGCACATGACATGCGATAAAACTAGAATACCAAAAATACGAAACAGTATGGCCAAAAACACAGAAAAATCACATGAAATGAGACAAACTGCAAAGATATTTTATTATTTAAAAGAATATTACAATGTTCACTTGCCTCTTCAAGGGGGAAACCGCCAATAGAGTGAAGCTCAATTAAAATAAAACTCGATGATTCTTCCCCTACTATATAATACTATTTATAGCTGAATGACATCCAAAATCCTAACTACTAGTGGTCCCGCTTGCATAACACAGGTTAACCACTTTATTTATTAACTATGAATCGTTTATAACTAATTATGGTCCCTTTTCTATAATGCGGGTCAACCACTTACAATTATTATTAATGTGGATAAGCACTTATGAGCTTTATTGTCTCAATTAACTAACTATGACTTTGACTAGGCCCCTTGGGCTTATTACATAAATAAAGGGGTTAGGGTTGGACCCTAACACATGAATCCCCTTCCCTATGCCAGTCTGCACCCTCCAAATTGACTAAGTCCTCATTAAGCGCACTCATTTGACTCGAAGAAGTGCACCCTCCTTGTGCACATTGCGACATCCCAAAGAACCGAAGCTTAACTCTTCAACCTCCCCCTTTGCGTCATGCGCCCTCTTGATTTGCTTGAGCACACTAGCACACCCCCCAGGCACTAAGCCCCAACATTCAGCCTTCAAGGGTACACCTTGTGCACTTCCTAAGGCCTATAGGGCACATGAGTCCACCTTGAAGGCACGAAGCTTCAACCTTCAACCTTCGAGAGTACACCCTGCGCCCTCCCTCTTTCCCTTGGGCGTATAATGCACTTGGGAAGTCTGAAGCCTTCCCCTTCCTCCTTCAGACTTGCGACATGTGCCCTGCCTTGATTGTTTTATTTATTAGGGTGCATGAGCGCATCCCTAAGCCTCGAAGCTCCTCCGCCATAGTCCTTCAACCTTTTAGAATGCACCCTGAAGCTTCTTTGACTGTTTTAAGCGCACTGAAAAGGCATAAACATGAAAATATGCATAAAAAATGTAGAGTAGGAGATTTTCATACTGATGGTTTCTCATCATGAGTGATTCATCTAGGTGGCTCTAGACAAAATCAAAGGTCAAAGAGGGATTTTAATATCTCAAAATTAAAATTGGTCAGATTTCTCTTGAACCAAGACCAGATCAAAGTGCTCGTCGCCTTGTTTCCAATGGTGCAAACGACACTCCAATCCAATTTCGTATGAAGGATATTAGGCTGGTAAAAGTGGGTAGTGGGCCAGGATTAATGGTTCTAAAAATTGACCGACATTCCCGAAAGCAGACGAAATTATTGCCTACTTAAAATTCCTAACGACCCTTGTTTTTCAGAAATTTGAAAACGACTATTTAATACAAAAAGAAAAAAATAAAATAAAATTAATAGGGTGGTGGGCCACCAACTCCACCACCCCCAAAAACCATATCAATTGTTATGTTGGGGTGGCAGGTGGTCAAACCTTGCCACCCCCAGACCTTACACCATATATTACATGGTGGGCGGGGCACACGTCGGTAGACCTGCCACACCCAAACTGCATGTCTCAAAATGTTAACAACCCAACTATCAAAATCGATGGTCTTATATATATAGCATATAACGATACAAAACTAGTGGGAATCGAACCCACGGTCGGCGAGTCTACTGACCCCACCCAACGCGATGGCCCCACTTTATTAACTACCCGCATAACGTCAAAAAAAGAGTTAACGAAGATCCAAAACGGTGCCACTGCACCATAATTAACGACTGATGGTTCAATACCAACAATGCGGTGGGTTTAAAATAAAAAGTGCACCAAGTTTGGGGTTCGGTGGGGATTGAACCCCGAGCCATTCGCCGACCAATTTTAACCTTTTCCAACAGGCCAAAAGATCTTATTATTTTATTTTCCCAAAAATCTATTATATAACCCTCATTCACCATTCGAATGGGGGGTAGATTGGCGGAGAACAGAGGCAGAAAAACACGGAGCGGGAGCGGAACTCGGAGCAGGGTGGAACCGTGATTTGTAGGGGTGATAGAACCCTAAACATGGATGCTAAAAGAT
This sequence comes from Pinus albicaulis, assembly GCA_034641835.2. Classification (NCBI taxonomy): domain Eukaryota; kingdom Viridiplantae; phylum Streptophyta; class Pinopsida; order Pinales; family Pinaceae; genus Pinus; species Pinus albicaulis. The sequence goes on along the minus strand of CM076570.1, from coordinate 1,252,721,494 downwards.
TCTTTGGGAGATAAAATTTTACAGTGTTAGAATGATATCAAGTTTATAGTCATTTTTCTTAGAATTTTGCAGGGAGCATGATGGTGAAGTCAGACTCACCATCTGAGCAGCAGAATTGCAGGTGCCCCGCAACGAGGAATATTTGAAGAATATTGAGGAATCTAAAAGATTCTCTTGGAGGCTAAATTTTCCAGTGTTGGAATATGGCTGAATTTATACTCTTTTTTTTCCCAAAATTTCGCAAGGATCGTGACGACGAGACAAAAATTTCCATATGAGTAGCAGATCTCCAGTCAACCAGTGGTGAGGAATCTTTGTGGAATCATTGGGAATCGAAAAGATTTCCGAAGGCCCAGATTTTGATGGTGTCAGAATTGGACGAGTTGACAATGATTTTACACTAATTGTTGCCAGGAATTTAGTGGTGTAGTCCATTTAAGCAGTCGAGCTTTACGTTTTTTGGCCATCTTCGGAAGTGGAGGTACATGATGCAATCATGTTATGTTTCCTTTTGTTATTGCTGAGATGATGTTACTCTTGTTGAGATCCCTATTTGACAATATGTTGTGGGATGCTTGTTGCCAAATTATTGTAAGATTGTATTAGCTTGTTATGTTGAAGGAAGACCCATTTTGAGTGAAAGTTACTATAGGGAAAACATATTGTGGAGAGACCTGCCACTCTTGTTGAGGGAAACTGTCCTTGTTATGATAAAGAACATGCTATGTACATCATCATCATTTACAAAATTATATGAAGCGACCTCCACTCTCTTGACACCGGGACCGAAGATGTAGCGTACACTAGGTGAAATCCGTTATCGAATGTGTCGTGTTCTTGATTTTTTGATCATAATTATGTTTCCTCTTGTTTAAGCATGCAAATATGGTTCTTTTATGCTCTTTTAAATGGAATTTTATTAACATCACAGAAGTAAAATATGTTGGATAATTCTGGTAGGTGAATAAATATGGATCAATGATTGCAGAAATAGGTATTCCAGGGACCTTATGGTGAGCACACACAAGGAATATCGGGAAAAGAGGTAAAGAAAGGAAGCATGATAAGAACTAAAAACACACTTGAAACTTGACGATCAAAGCACCCTAAAGACTCCAAGATTGAAGACCCTTTGGAGGGTGGAGGTGCTATGATCATAATATGAAAAAAGATTAGACACAATGGAAACTATATCACCACTAAAGCAGATCCATGTCACGAGTCACTGTTAGTCCTAGTCATCCAAGATAGTGACATATCTAGTTTCATCATATGATGATGTGGAAGTCAAGATGTAATATTGTAATCATTGTAAAGGTCAAACAAGTAGAAGTCCAAGAGTCATGTGTGAAATCAAGAGTCATGGAAGTCCAAAGGACATGTAATACCAAAAGTTATATGTAATTCCAAAATTCATTTGGAACTTCAAAGGTTGTAGAAGTCCAAAGGTCCTGAGAAGTTAGAAAGTCAAGGGTCATGAGGATATTAAAGGTCATTCCTCAAGTTATAAATAGATCCTCATTTCTCATGTAAAGGAATTTTAACCTTGGCTTATCCCATAAATCATAAGAGAGATAAGTTAGTACTTTTGGGGAGCAATTAGTGGCTCCAACGCTCCATTATTGGAGTAAGTGATGTTCATTGTATTCATGCATCTTAGGAGTTTTACTTAACATTTGAAGTCTGATGGACAACATATTTTCATACATGGATTATGAATGTTTGTAAGGCTATTTTGTGAATGTTTATGATTCATGTTTGTTTTCACCAATACTAAGGTAGTTGAACTATTTCAGTTATTTTAGTGTTTTTTCTATTGAGAATGTGTTGTAATGGTTAACGATCGTCCTGTATTTGTGGACTATTCTGCTAGATGTTAGACAAAACATTCCTTCTTATGTGTGTCTTTCTTAGGGTGGTACTATTACATTTCTCTTAGAGGCTTACCATTTATCCCCTCTGTAGTAGAAGAACCTTGATGCACCTGCAACTGAACATTCACCAGGCACACTTACGTGCTTTTTGAAGGCACATATGCGATTCTCTCTCTTGTTGACAGCTAAAGCCAAGGAAATTTTTTAAGTAGACGACAAATGAGCCATATTCTAGATGGGTCTCCTACCCTAAATGGTGCGAGGTCTAATTGGGACCGGATATCGGGGATACCCCCTTGAATGTTGGTAGGTCCAACACTGTCAACATGTGGTTAATCCTCAAAGGGGAATCTCAATGTGGGATGTAGTTCAAAAAATATGTTTTAATGGGCCTAGTTTATGTTTCCTGTGTAAAAGGAAAACCAAAGACATACAACATGTTTTGTTCATTGTTTGTTAACAAAGGAGGTTTGGTTGTAGGTGAGAAATTTTCTCAAGTTACAAGATCCATGGGACGAGGTACGATGGACCTCTATTTCTAGGAATGGTTTTCTTTAATAGATCTTAAACCAATGTGATCTCTCCCTGTTTTTGTAAATTAGAGTATTTTGATAGCTAGAAATAGATCTATATTTAAAGGAAGATTTTCCTTGTCATATGTAGTGGATTTCAAAGCAGATGTACTCTTTAATTCTTATCTTCAATAACCAAGAGGCCAAGTTGTAGAAAAAATATGGTTTGTCTACAACATATAGGTGTAATGGGGGATTTGGATTTGATCATTAATTCAATCAAGGTTAAGGTCTAGATTCATAACTTAAATTTGGTATCTTTGGCCCTCCAAGTAGAAGTTGTTTGTGACACTTTTAAGTAGATTAATTTTTAACATATTCACGAGCATAAAACTAAAGAAAATAATTTATTCAAAGAGAGCTTAAGGTTCATATAAGATTTTTTTTCACAAGGGTTCTTCAGAGACTTTACTATAAGACATGCCACATGATTCTTTCAATAGATTAAAAGTTGTTGAGGTTTTCCATCACAACAAAACCCACAGGTAGTAGTAAACTTCCAAACCCTTATCATTAGATTGAGTGGGAAGTTAAAGTTCTCACGGTGTCAATTAGTTCACGTAATTAATTCCCAATGAGGTGAGTGTGACGACGACTCTAGCAAAAGTGACTTTATATTGTAGATAAGGATATAATTATAATATTTTGGGTTAATATGCTGGAAATTTTTTTGTTTCTTGTTGTACAAAGCTCAACTCCTTTATGTAAGCTAGAGAGTTAATTGTTTTCTTATTTGGATATCAATTTTTGACAGGGCCATAACCACCTTTAGGATGTACTTTAATTTTATCTTGAATATAAAGTATATATTTTCCACAGGGGAAAAAATGATACAATGCATTTGAAATGTCTAATCCAAAGTTTGAACGTCATCTCTAAATTTGCTCGATATAAGGATGTAGACATCTCATAACACTCCCTTAAAGAAGTGTTAAATAAATATTTTCCTTGGGATTTATTTGGTGGATCCTCCCAGGGATTCCCCCCTAAATGTATGGTTAGGTGAATTCTATTTCTCCCCCCAAGAAAATAAATTCTCTTAAGGCTGAAATAGGTAATGGAAATGAGAAAAATGGAGGAGGTCGAGTGCTCCTCCCCCTACCAGGCCATTAAAGAGTCACCTAATCATACTCTAAGGAATGGTAAACCTTTACTTGTTTGTGATAATTTTTGGAAATACTTGGGGGGGGGGGGGGGTGAATCAATATTTCTTTCAATTAGAGCATTAGTTAATCTTCAATTATTATCAATGTTTGTACAATGATAGCAGCAAACAAGAGGAACACAAATTCACACAGTTTTTAAGGTGGAAACCCACTCCGGGACAAAAAACACCTAATGCTTTTCTAATAATTCTTTTCAACTCCAATTGAAAATAAAGCTCCAACTTCCTAGAATCTAGAAAAGCATTCTTCTCCAGCTCCCACTGGATGGACGCTCCAACGCCCGAGATTCTTCAATAGTCAACTGAACGGATGCCCAACACCCAATGAGCTACAACTCACCCTAGCACCACCCTACGACCCTATAGAAGAATAAAAGAAGAATGGATTCCCCTACCAGGGAAAATGGTCCACTTTACAATTCATTAGGGAATTTTGAGGTCTAAAATGGGCTTCCTAAGAAACATGTACAACCAAAATACACTTTTTAAGAACCAATAGGCTTTAATATGATGATGTCAACCATGGGTGATGATTCACCATTTTGGAGGAAAAACGTAAAAAGATTAAAAAATAATAAAATAATAAAACTACTTTTTCAACTCGTATTTTCGACTTATCCTCCTAATGTTTTACTCAAATTTGAGTGGTAGTACTCTTTGGATGCAAAATTTAATTCCTCATCAGGAGTATCCATGTTGCATACTTTCGATGAACTCTTCTACACGAAAAATGAGAAATACATAAAAAACGTGATTGTAATCACGTTTTTTTATGTATTTCTCATTTTTCGTGTAGTAGGACTCATTGAAAGTATGCAACATGGGTACTCCTTGGATGGAGAATTAAATTCCGCATCCAACGAGTACTCCCGCTCGAAATTTGAGTAAAAACTTTGGGAGATAAGTTGAAAATATGAATTGAAAAAGTAGTTTTTTCATTTTTCCTCTAAAATTTGATGATGTCATCAAATCTTATTAGATTTTTTCCACTATTATTTTATAATTTCCTTAGGAGGCCCATTTTAGACCTCAAAAGTCCCCTAATGTATATAGAATGATGTAGAAGAAGAAGACACACTAGACCATAACCCCAACTATGACACAACCACCTAATGATGATCCTAGACCTCCCGACACTTCCTCTTCAACTCTTGGCAGATAGACACTAGTACAATTTTTACAATAATGTATTTACAATGAATTAGTACAATGACACCTTTACAGTGACTGTATGCAGTGCTGCCACTTGAAGACTTCATGTGATGAAATTATTGCTACTGTTCTACACCTTAGTTACTGCTCTTATCATGCTATCCTCTGCTGCACCTTGCTTTGCTTTGCTGCCCTAGAAAGTCTGGCACTTTGCAGCCCTTGAAAACACATGATCTAGTTTTTTCTTGCCTTCTAGGAGCTCGATATTGTATCTTGTGTATCTATGTTATTTCAGATCCCAAATATGTAATTTTTAGTCTTATAGTATTCCTCTGAGTCGTATTTCCAATGCCATAGGTCTGACCCAATTTTCGTTCTTCAAGAGAGAGTTATGCCCAATCTCTCACAATGCCCTAATTATAGACTGTTTCAGTAGAGCGAACTTGTATGATGCACCACATGTCACTGTTTCTTCATTCAGCTTTGAAATTGATAGAGAGAAGAGTATAGTCCATGCAATATCTACTAATTTTTACAGAATTCCAATCTGATACTAAGAGAGAGAGAGTTATGACGATTTTCCCAAGGTCAATTATTTAAGATGAATTTCAGGAGCCTGTAAAAACACTAACTTCCACAGATCATATCTCCGAAAATATTGCGCATCTTGATCTGAAATTTGTACAGGAGATTCCTCAGGATCTTTTCTTCGTTTCATAAAAATTTCATCTTCTAAACCTTCGTAGAAACAAAGTTAGAGTGAAAATTCCATGATGACCTATTTCAGATGGAAAAATCCCTTGCATAAGGAGGATATGAGGATCACAATTTATATAAATGCTTAGGTTAAGAGGGGCTTCAACAAGTGAACGTGGGAGGGATTTTAGGAGCTTAAAAATATTAATTATGAATTTTAAATGACCCATGCCACAACCCCATGGGGTTTTAGCCCACTAACTGGGGGTACAAACTTTAAACATGAATATCTATCAAACTGTGAAGAATTACGTGGTGTGCCATATATCAACGGAAACATCTCGAAAAGTAGAAACCATCAAAGGCATTATTGATCCAGAATATATTAAATTGGTAGGTCAAAATTTCCATGCAATAATGGGGTAGCCCCTGGTGCTGCTTGGGTTTACATTAATGACAACTGCTGATCAACAATCTCCCCCTTTGGCATTGATGGCAACAAAAGTACTCCCCCTGAAATCATGACACCTCTTCCTACAACATTCTCTCCCCCCTTTGACATCAATGGCAAAGGATAACTCCCCCTGATACACAATCATCCTGCGGACCTGTACACACTTCCACTCCCCCTTTATATTATGAATAAGGAAAATCTAATGAGAACTTGAGAGAATCCCAAGCTTCTGGCCAAGATATTCCAATGCTTCACGAGTAATCTCATGATAATCAACGCTTCCTTCCCAATCTGTATCTTTAAAGGCATGAATAATGAAATTTTTACCCTTGGGATACCACAAGCCATATTCTATTTTTCCCTTTAGATATCGAAGAATTATTTGATGGCAATAATATATGATTCTTTTGGTGCTGCTTGGAATCCTGCTACTTGTCCAACTGCTTGCATAACATCTGGCTGGGAGGCTGTTACATATAGAAGACTACCAATCATAGATATGTACAACCTTTGATCCACATCCTTAGATGAGTCGTCTATGCTCAATTTGAAACCTGTTACCATTGGAGTAAGGATGGTTTTGCAATCTTCCATTTTGAATTTCTTTAGCATTTACTTGATGTACTTAGCTTGACATATAAATATTCCTTTCTCTTGCTAAGATATTTGAAGCCCTAAGAAGTATGTCAGCTCACCAAGTAAAGACATCTCGAAATCACTTTGCATCTTTGTAGCAAAATTCTTACTTAGTCAATCATCATTGCTACCAAATATTGTATCATTCTCTTTAGCTATTAGATGTGCTTTAATTGCTTCATCCAGAACATATATGTCGTTTGGAGCTCGACTTGTTTTAGCCACAATTTCACCATACCTGCCTTTCTTGATTTCACATTTTGTGGAGTTGAATAGTATTGTGTGTCCTTGATCAAAAATTTGTCCAACACTGAGTAGATTTTGATTCATGTTTTCAACCAATAGAACATTCTTGGCTAGAGAATCTTTGCTTTTGAGAGTGACAATACCTGATCCTATAACATTTGAAGATACATCATTTCCAAAGGACACGGTTCCAGCCTTCTTCTCTTTCAAAGATACAAATTTCTTTCTATCTCCAGTCATATGTGTTGAGCAACCGCTATCAACATACCACACATATTTATTGTTTTGAGGCTTGAGAGCGAGAGCACAATTATGAGTCTTCTTCTTCTTCCATGTTCGTTCGTTCTCTGGCTTCGAAGATTCTTTTGGAGCATTTTCAAGTCTGCAGTCTCTAGCTATGTGTCCAAAGTTTCGGCATATTTGCAACATTCAATATTATTTCTTAAATGTTAACATCTATTGATGTTTCGCTGAGCCCTGGGAGGTTCATATTTGACAGATCTCCTGGAATTGTATTCGTTCCTAGGGTACGTGTGAAATTCTACAACTTTATGACCAAATTTTCCACATGAGTAACAGTACCCATAAAAAATATGTTGGTACCTGGATGGAAATATTTGTCGAGGAATTATCTTCCAAGGCTATTCTTGCAAATCTTGTCCAATGAAGTCTACATGCATGTCAGATCTCATAGGTTCATTGTATTTTGTTGTAGAAGGTTCTGCTTCTTCTTCTTTGTAACCAATTCCAGTTTTGTCGTTGTAAGATCGTTGATTGTTGATGAGTTCTTCAAATACCCTTGAGTTGTTGGCATAGTTTTGGATAGTTTTTCCTTTCTTCACTTCCTTACGCAGCGAGACTACTTTAGCTTCTAATTGTTCCCTTTCTTGGTTTCTTTCTTCCAACTTCTTTTGAAGTGACTGTTGGGTGTGGAGCCTAATTATCTTGTTTACTTTGTATCACAACATTGGACCCCTGTACCTTGAATGGGGCGGCAACGCCGCTCGTAAATTAATCGCTGCCGTGGGGGGTCCAGGGGGGGCGGAAGCGACTTCATGGAGCGCCCCCCCTGGTGGGGGGTTTTGGGGGTAGTGCCCTCGAAGCTAAAAACAGATGTAAAATTGCCTTGTAAAAGTATAGTAATTTTTAGTCAATCTGGGTTGTTCATTAGGCAGATGATCTGATGGTAGAAGTTATGTTTAGTTTACGGTTTTTTTCCCTAGAAGGCAACCCCTCTCTTTGTATGAGGGTATTGTATTGCAACTGTGTATTACATGTGTATTTTATGAGCGGGAAACAGATAGGGAGACTATGAGAGAGAAAAAAGGATATTACAGTGGATTTGCTGTAGGTTTTGTCTCTTCATTTTGCTGGATAATAGAAAGGAAGGACTGGCTGTTCGGGGTGGACGTAGCCCAAACTGGGTGAACCACGTATATTTGTGTCTCTCTGGTTTTATGTGTTTTGTGTGCTTGTACTTTCCGCATATTTTATTTTTTGCATTGCTTTGTAATATATAATTTTCTAACAGTGACTCTTCAATGCATTTGTGTTCTTCAACTTCAATTTTGAGACCTTGAACTTGTTCTTCAAGAGCATTGGAACAAATCTTCTCTGCCTTGAGCTATTTTATAAGCTTGATTACTTCCTTAGAAAATTCTTCTATGGTCAATCCTTCT
>CM076570.1:1252560988-1252712920 GCA_034641835.2 Pinus albicaulis | reverse complement strand
AAAAGAGATCAAGTAAGTTTCTAGCACCAAGTCGCTAAGTCGCACATACTTTATTTATGACCCAGGCAACCTAGGCGACTCTGCGACCCAAGGTCGCACAGGTCGCACAGGTCGCAAGGGTCGGATATCCCCAATTTACACTCCATGACCCAGGTCGCAAGGCCCAAGGCTCTAACAGCCGGAAAGAGCTCACACTAACAGACTATGCACCTAGCGAATTCGTAGGTCGCGAGGTCGCAATGCCTCCAAACTTGCATCTGCGACCGCATTAAATAACTACACGTGTGCGGGCACCATAAGGTCGGTCGTGCTAGGTCGCATTTGTGACTTCACAAACGCTCAGTTCTCGATGTGTTGGACTCGGCGTTTTCTTCCGTAAGCTGCCGTTTTCCTACGTTTCTCGATAAACATCTCCCCGCCATTTTATCTCCTACTTCGTCCTATTTATTTGCTAAGAAGGATGGGGTTTTTCTTTGGATTGCTGCTGTCTTTGTGTTTCCCACAAAACCCCAAGGTCGCCTGCCCCTTGCCTAGATCCTCATGGCCATGCCTTATGGTAATTTCTGGACCTTCCAGACCGCAATTTTTTCTCATTTGTAAACACTTAAGCCGCAAATTCGCGCGCGCGCAAAACGAAATTGCGACCTGCGACCTGCGACCCGGTCGCAAGGTCGCAGAGGTCGCAAAAGTCACACTCAGCGACCCTGCGACCTAGTCGCAGAGCCAGAGAGGTCGCAGTCCCACTGGGCCGACTCGCGACTCGGCGATCTACTGGGCACTGCAGTCGCAGTGAGCCCGCAGCGGCGACCCAAGAAATTGTTGCAGGACAAGAATTATGTTTGCATGCTCAGACTCTTTTTAGCCATTATCATCATGTCTTTCTTACCCCGTGATTCTGTTCTAAATGCAGCAGGTGAATTCGGAGCAGAAGCAGTACCGGTCCCCTCAGACTCTAGCGATATGGCACCCCGGGTATCCCGAAGGAGAAGCAGGCAGGTGGTGGAGGAAGAATCAGACGCAGACATACAAATATCTCCACCGCCCATATACAGAGACACCCTTTGCACCTTCGCAAAGGAGGATAGCCTCAGGTGGTACGAAGTATACCATGAATTTTCCATGACAGCAGAGGAGTTACCAGAAGATCTCCCGGACCGTGAAATATATCTGAAAGTCAAAAAGTCCAGATTGCACCTGGTTGGGTCTCATCCTGCCATCTTTCCATGCCCCGAAATGCTGGACTGGATCATACAGAAGACGGATCCGAAAAGCTTCGCAATCCGAGATAGTGCAGGGAAAGCTTTCGTAACATTGGAAAGTTCAAGAGCACAGGTCTACTATTCCCTACCCAAAGCAGATGTGAACTTCACCCCAAGATGGTTTGCTACAAATGAAGTACCAATGGTTGACACGATCAGGAGATGGTGGGCAGAGCCAGACAAATTCAAGATCAAAAAAAACCAGGAGTACCCGGTGGCCAGTTTGAGGAAAGTCTATAAGCTAGTGGCCGCCATGCTGTGCAGGATATACGGGCGGGCAGACGCCACCACCTTCAATGGAACATGGGCAACCATCATAGAACACGTAACAGTTCACGGCACTCGATTCAATTGGGCGGGAATATTAATGGGCTCCATGCACACAAACTTGGCTTCGGCTTTAGCCCCAGATGAGGGAGCGCCATCAGAATTCTACATGGCTTCGTGTCTATTAAGATGCTGTGTGCCCGGTGCATGTGGAGAGATGCTTGCCCTCAGTGGGACCGAGCAGAGCCCGGGGAAATACGCACGGGCATCCTTTGGCAGGGAATCTGGTGAGTAGCAGTCTGAACAATCTCTCACGTATTCTTGCCGCCCTCTCAGGAAGGTATTTGGTCAGGCCCTGCCTTCTTGGCGGCATAGGAAACACTAGGTGGTGCTTCTTTGGTTCCATTAAAATGAATTCTGATATTAAGAGTATTCGGCTGGACACCCAGCACCACCATCTTCTGGGTTTGTCCCCAGACGAGGGTGCTCATCATAAAGGGTGTTTCGGTGTTCTTGGGTTTCTCTAACGTCCTTGCCAAAGGGAAAAAGAAACCTTGGCCTGCTCTACCTCTCACCATTGGTTCCTATACGGTCAAAGACTCCAGAGAAGTGGCGCGTGAAGGGGAAGAAGCGAAGAGCTATCACTTCAGAAATCTGGACCGCCGAAATTACGATCCAGTCAGGATAGTTCCCGAACATTGTAAAAGGGCCAATTTCAGATGGAGTTATCAACACATCGAGTGCCCGGATGAGGATGAGAGAAGAAATTGGTATAACGCAAACCGACATCTCGCACCAGGAATCGACCATGACCGAGAAGGAACCGAGTATCAGAACATTGGAGGTTCTTCCTCCTCCAAAGATAAAAGAACACAGACCGGTGCAGAACCTGACGCCGCAGATCAGCAAAGGGAAGCGGAAGCCCAGGCCAAACTGGAAGAGGAAAAGAAGAGGAAGGAAGATGAAGAGAAACGAAAGAAAGACGCCAGAACAGAACGGAAAAGGAAAAAAGAGGAAGAGAAAGAAAGACAGGAAAAGGAGGCGCAAGCAGCGGCAGAACGGGCACTGAAAGAAGAGCTCGATAAAGTCGATCATCAGAAAAAGGCAGAACAGGCCGCCGCCGCAAAGAAGGAAGAGCATGACAAAGCGGAAGCAGAGCGCCAGCAAAAGGAAAAAGAAAAGGGTCAAACGCAGGATGTAGAAGACGAGCAAATAGATGACATTGATCTATCTCCCCTGAATATCCCTGCAGGTGGTGCAGGAAGTAACCTTAATGTTGATGACTTTCTGGGGGAGCAAGAAGAAGAAGTTTTCGACTTGACCAGATTAACCTTTGACCAATTCTCTTTCAAGATACGGCAAGAGAAGAGGAAATCCTTGACGTCAGGCTATCCTGCCATCTCCACAGTCTCCACCGGAAAGGAAATTGTCCCAGACACAAGGACAAATCCGGTTATGATAGCGTTAGCAGGCACCGCTTTTGCCGCAGCCACAGAAGAAAATGTCACAAGGATGAGCAGAGAGATTATTTCTTTACAGAACCGGCTAAAAGCGGCAGAGCAAGAGAAATCAAGGCTAGAGAATGAGATGCTCCAGCTCCAGGGTAGGCCCGCTCAAGTGAATGAGGTTCCACTGGCGGTCAAGACGGAATGTGATGTGCTAGAGATGACAATGAGGCAAGTGTACCGGGAAATGTTCACCCTGAAACAAACAGTGGCCCCATTGGCAGAGGCACGGGAAGAAACCAAGCAGAAACACGAACAACTCAAGGAAGCCTCGACAGCCTTGGACAAAATGATGAATTGGACAGCCCAGTATCAGCAAGCTCCAGAACACGTGCCTCGGAAGGATTGGAGTCATACGCAAGAAGCCAAAGTGCAAATTCGGATGAGCATGCAATCCAAAGACAAGCTGTCCAAAGATCTGGACAAAGTAGTGTCTGCATATAACCACCTAATCAGTGGTATCGACTCCCTGAACGCCCTTCATCATATTCCATCATTAGGGGCACTAAATGAAACTAAAGGCTGGGAACAGGTAGAGCAGGAAATTCAGTCTTTCCTGCAGCCAGTAAGGCAAGCCGCCGCCGCACCGGAATTCGAAGCATCACAAGAGAACCTGAATCGGTTGCTTGTCACCCCAGTGCAAATTTACACCAAGCTTGCTTCTCTCTCAGTGATGATCTCCCAGAAGAAGGAGACTCTGGTGCCGAATGCTCTAGAATGTATGCATCGGATAAAAGAGGAAAGCCCTCTTGTCGCTCCTATAACGGCGGATTACCAAACTTGGAAAGACTTCATCAAAGGCAAGAAAGTCGACGCTCCGGGAACCTCGATTGCGCGACCACCTCCATAAGTTGCAAACGCTGGGTCGCAGGTCACATTTGCGACTAGGTTGCAGGTCGCAATTGCGACCAGGTCGCAGGTCGCATTTGCGACCAGGTCGCAGGTCGCAATTTGTACAAACAGGAAGTTGAACCGTCGGGAAGTTGAACCGTCGGAAGGCCATAAGTGCGGCTATTGAATCTATAAATACCCAGTGGGAAGCATTGTTAGGGGCTGCTCTTTTGTGGACTGAAAGGCATTATTGCATTGTAGCTGAAGAAGCATACTCTTGATATATGAAATACAATACATGTTAAAACCCCTTTGATTGGATGATGTGTTTAGCCGTGACAACATTGTGTGTATTCTGCGTGCAGTTTCAGAATATCTTTTGATTAATGAATCTGTGTTATTAATAGTGTTATTCATGCACCATAGTTATCTGTGATTGTGTTGATGATGCTCAAGTTATTATTTGCTTCATAATGAATGTTAATGAACTATTTCATTAGCATCTTGTTATATCCTTCGGAAAGTAAATGGATTTTCTGACCACAAAGGATTGTTCCTTTGGCGATCAGATTATCTTGCATGCATGCCTCATAGATGTGTTGCTAACAACATTCCCTGAGTTTATGCATTCGGTCTATTATCTTGCTACACACACTGCCATATATCGGTTTTATTCATCAGTCATGTATTTTATATCGTGTTAATAAGTGTATGTTTGCAGTTTCAATCAAGTTGCTTGAAACCGAAGAGATAGTCATTTGAGTGGTAGCCGGACCCACACCCCGGACGGGATCCCTACACCAAACGGTTCAAAGTCTAATTGGGACTTTCTACCGGGGAGATCCCCTACTGTTGGCCGGACATATTTTCCCGTCAACAGATTTGGCGCTAGAAGGAGGGCCATGGCATCCTCCCAGCATACAACAGACATCCCATCCCAAACTCCCCGCCGGGAGGTCATAAATAACGAAGTTGCCCTTCCCCCTTTAGAAGATATTCCAACGGTGGAAGCCCGATACTTCGAAATCACTAACGAACAGCTGAGAGCCTTGCGCCCAGTTGCCCGTAATCTCATCAGGGATTTACGGTATACCCCTATCATGGAATTTCTGGCCCACACTAGGACCCCTGCCGATAACATCACTCGAAATGGTGTGCTAGTCCGTACCGTACCTGAACTTGTTAATACCATGATTGAAGACCTCGCACGGGCTGTCCAGGAAAATGACCCCGTTACCCACGATAGTGAAGGTTTCCCTGATACTGAACCTTTCCCCGAAACACAGCCTGAATCACATCAGTGGACCAACAACCAAGTATATTCCCCACGAGAAGGAGAAGGGGAGAGAAGAAACGAAAGAGAAGGTAACACAGCCCGAAGGAATGCAGAAGAAGTCAATAGGCCTCGAAGAAATGAGGGTAGAGTCAACAGGGGTCAAGGTCATGGTCGTAGAGGGAATATCATTCACGACCTTGGACACCACGCCAACCATAATCACCACCAAAACCAAAACAGACCTCCTCCTCACAACTGGGAGCTACTTAGAAACGTGAATAACCGGGAAAGGCACCGAGATGAACACTCTCGTCGTCATGAAGGAACCTCGGTGTCAGGAACGGGAAGTGAGTCTGAAGCGGAAACCCGAAACCATCAACGCCCCAGGAGGGTGCAACCTCTAGCCTGGATGGCTCAATCCCCTCTGGCCCTTTTAGGTCCTCTCCATGATATGCCCAGACACCCAGAGAAGCACCTTCCTAAGTTCGATCCAGAAAAGGGCACATCGGCAGAAGACCATATTAGTAGTTTTTATCTGTCTCTACAGATTATGAGAGTTCAGTCCGATGACGTTGCGTGTCGACTTTTCCCACATACTCTTGTAAGCCAGGCTGCCTCCTGGTACCGCTCCCTACCCAGTGCATCCATTGCTTCATGGGACCAGTTCCGTCGTGTGTTCTTGCAAAAGTTTGCGGAAGATAAAACACCCTCTATGCTCCTCACCGAACTCAGCACCATCAAGTGTCATAGAAAAGAGAAAGTTAAAGACTTTAACCAACGTTTCGCAACCATATTGCAAAAATTCCCTCCAAACTTAGCGTTGGACGATTCCATCACCATCGACTACTATACCAAAGCCCTCCCTAGGGATATTGCAGTCTTCGTCAAACGCGAGGCCCGCGCTACTCTAACAGCAAATTACGCGGCTGCTCTCGCAGTAGAAAAAGACATGTTGTCAATAGGTGTCATGGATCATGACGGAAAGGATGATCACAAGTCAACCACTAAAAAAGGTCAGTCTTCCACCCCAAATAGGGAGAGAGAAACTTTCGATTTCGAAAGTATGGCCAAGACCCTCAAACTGCTAACGAATGAGGTCTCTGACCTAAAGAGAAAAGGCGTTGAAACCTCAAATACAAACAAACCTCCCAAACCCTTTTTCAAGAAAAACAATCCCAACACCAGCAGGCCTCCGTCAAACACCAGTGCCACTCTCAACGTGGAGGAAATAGGGAAGGACAACTTTTGTTCTTTTCACCAAGCTGCCCATTCTGAAAAGACGTGCCCGCAATGGATCGGCAGCATGACCGCAGTGGTCAACCAGCTCCTGGATGATCAAACTCCAGGAAGCCTGACAGAGGATGAAGTTTCTGATCAAGACGAAGTTTCGCCCCTAGATGGGGAATCGGGAGCCTCTGTCTTAACTTTCGAAGTAATCCGCGGGGGAGAGAGTCTCGCTCCCATTGATATTAACATGGCAGGAAGTCCCAAGGCTCAGCCCACTCGCAACTATAGTCTTAGAAGCAAAGGAGCCATCCCCGAACAATCATATGAAGTCAAGAAAAGGGCTTTCTTGAGGAAAATTCTCCCCCCTGGCAACGAAGGACCAACTACGCCGGACAAGCCTACCAATAGTAACGGCAAAGCAAGTCAAAAAACCAAACTCCCAGTGGAACCATCGAAAACCACTACCGAACCTAGTCCCCAAACTGACACTAGTTACAACATAGTGGAGGACATGAAAAAGACCAGGGCTAATATCTCGCTCTACGAGTTGGCCCGCATCACGAACCAAAAGGAGCTTATCCTAAAAGCTTTCGCCAACAACCAAAATACGAAGACCGTTAGCAACACATCTGCACAAACCAAACCAGATTTCCAATCTATAGTAAATGCGGTTAACACGAACTCAAGAGGGTCCACACCTCCTTTCCTTTTATCTTTCGAGATGTTCAACTTCAACGTCCACAATTGCCTCGTTGACTCTGGTGCTTCCACAAATGTCATGCCTTTATCTGTGTGCAAGAAACTCAACATCCTCCCAGAGAAAACTGACGCAAAAATCATTCAACTGGACAGATCACAAGTGCCGGCAGTCGGAGAACTAAACAATGTCATTATCCGCCTCTCATCCGACTCGAGGGTTCATCAATGTATTGATATTGTGGTTGTCGACATCCCAGAAGCCTATGGCGTACTGCTTAGTAGAGACTGGTCTAGCAAATTGCAAGGATACTTCGCCACAGATTGGTCTCACTTATGGCTGCCCTACAAAGGGAGAAACAACCAAATCAGAGTTGAAAGTGAACCATACATGAAGCACACTGTAACTGATTTGGATGCCACAAATGAACCCATCAGCTTCGCCCAAGAAGAACTTGGTATATGTTTTCTTGATTCTGTATTTGGATGTTACCAACCTCCCCAATCTGCAGTAGGCCCCGAGGTCCTTTCTGAAATGACACTCGTCGCAGAGGAACAAGCTCAAACTATATCACACCAACCCAAAATTCCCCCGCGAGACACTGCCCCCAAGGACCCGGAAAATGATATATGGACATTGTATTACGACGGTTCCAAGAATCTCGATGGTTCCGGTGCCGGCTGCGTTTTGCTTGATCCACATAAGAAAAAATTCCTAGTTTCTTGTCGACTCGAGTTCCAATGCACTAACAACACTGCCGAGTATGAAGCTCTGATCCTCGGGCTTAAGAAGGCGTTGGATTTGAAGGTGAAATGCTTACGGGTTATTGGCGACTCCGAGATTATCACTCGGCAGGTACGCAACACTATTCACTGTTTATCTCCACATCTGAAGGCGTACCAGCAAGAGGTATGGCGATTAATTTCTTCCTTTGATGCTTTTGGAATTAAGTCTGTTCTAAGAATGCATAACGCAGCAGCAGACACTCTAGCTAATGCTGCCGCCAGGTTTACCCCTTTGAGGGACTTTTTTTCTATTGAAGTTATGTATAGACCATCCGTGCCAGACAATATCACTAATCTGCGTGTTTTTGATGATGATCAACAGGTGCTGGAATTTATGTGCAACTCAGAAATATTCAAAGACGCTGCTATAGATGAAGATGAGCACGACCAGGCTATGCAAAAGGAGTACGAGCAGGTTAAGGGAAACCCCATGCCTAAAGGGGTGGTATCACTAGAAAAGCTATTTGATCTGCAAAACCGTTTCCGTGGGCCCCCAAATGCAAAAGTGCAGAGCTCGATCTTGGCTCATCGACAAGTGAACTTGGGATCAGAAGATAATCCTAAATTCATCAACCTGGGGAAAGATTGCACCCCCCAAGAGGCCCAAGATTTCACTCAATTATTTCGCAAGTATCGCGACGTATTCGCTTGGACCTATGAGGACTTACGCACATACGATACACGAATTATACAACATGTGATACCAATTAAAGAAAATGTAAAACCATTCCAACAGAAACTTAGGAAAGTACACCCTACAATGGAGCCACTAATTCTAAAAGAACTCAAAAAACTTTTAGACGCCCGCATTATCTTCAAAGTCCGCCATTCCACATGGGTGTCCAATTTAGTGCCAGTACAGAAAAAGTCGGGTGAGATTCGATTATGTGTAGATTTCCGGAACTTGAACCGGGCCTCAAGTAAAGATAATTACCTAGTGCCCCCTATGGAGCAGATATTACAAGCAGTGTCCGGCTCAGAGATGTTCTCTTTGTTGGACGGTTTCTCTGGCTACAATCAAGTACTGGTGGCTGAACCAGACCGGTTAAAGACTACCTTCCGGACTAAATGGGGAACTTTCGCATACCGACGTATGCCTTTTGGGTTAATCAACGCAGGAGCAACTTTCCAGAGAGCGATGGACATAGCATTCAGAGGTCTGATAGGCCAAAGTGTGGTGGTTTACTTGGATGACGTTACGGTGTTTTCCAAACATCGGGGGGATCACTTGCGTCACCTCAGACAGATTTTCGAAAGATGCAGAAAATACGGTATCTCGCTTAACCCAAAGAAAAGTGTTTTCGCCGTAGCAAAAGGGAATCTGCTAGGTCATATCATAACGAAGCAAGGCATTGTCGTTGATCCAGAACATGCAAAAGCCATTTCTCAAATCCCTCTCCCCAGCGGTAAGAAAGCAATGCAATCCTTTTTGGGCAAAATCAATTTTGTACGTAAGTTTATCTCAGATTTCGCCCAGATAGTAAAGCCACTACAGGGGATGATAAAGAAAAATGCCATTTTCAAATGGAATCAACCCGAAAAGGAAGCCTTCGACCAGATCAAGAAAGCTATAGCCGAAGCGCCTTCTCTCCAGAGCCCAGATTTCGGCAGAGATTTCAGCCTGTACACGTTCGCTTCGGATTCATCCCTAGCAGCCGTGCTCACACAAAAGGACAGAAATAATGACGAGCGTCCCATTTCGTTCATGAGCACTGGTCTACAGGGAGCTGAATTAAATTATCCTGAAATCGAGAAACAGGCTTATGCGGTGTACAAAGCGGTTAAACATTTCAGACCATACATCTTGAAGAACCATGTCACAGTTTACGTTCCCCATCCAGCTGTTCGATCACTATTCATGCAGCAAGAGTTGGGTGAGAGGAGAGGGAACTGGGTTGCGTGTATGCAAGAGTACGACTTAGAGTTTAAGCCGGCACGCACGGTTAAAGGGCAAGGTTTATGCCAAATGGCTGCGGAGGCCGCAGGTTCCCAAAAAAATGAAGAAGATAATTGGGAGCAAGAGATTGACATGTACCAAACTGACGTCATGCCCCAGGAAAGGAACCCGTCTTGGTACTCGGATATCTCAGGATATTTGGCGCACGGGGTATTGGAATCAAATCTAGATGCCCGGCAGAAACGTGCAATCAGACTCAAAGCTGCGTCCTACCGGTTAATCCAAGGGAAGCATTTCAAGAAAAATTCAAACGGAGTAATGTTGCGCTGCCTAGAACAGGATGAAGCTCAAAAGGTCTTAACCGAGCTGCACGATGGACCGGCGGGAGGTCATTTCGCCGGGGATACCACTGCTCATAAAATTATGCGTGCAGGTTATTATTGGCCAACCCTGTTCAGAGATGCTCACGCGTATGTTCGGAAATGCATTCAATGCCAGAAATTTGCAAGCCGAGAAGCGCGTCCGGCTGCTCCTTTGTTGTCAGTAGCAGTAGAAGAACCTTTTCAACAATGGGGTTTGGACGTCATTGGTGAGATTTTACCCCACTCTTCTAAGCAACACAGGTACATTCTGACGGCCACTGATTACTTCACCAGGTGGGTTGAAGCGGTACCATTACGCCAAGTCAACGATCAGGAGGTAATGCAATTTGTCACTCACTCCATCATTACCAGGTTTGGCGTTCCAACTTCCTTAGTGTTTGATAACGCAACGTATTTTTCATCTTTTAAATTATATGATTTTGCATTAGAAAATGGCATTGTTCTCAAACACTCCGCGAAGTACTATCCCCAAGGAAATGGTCTAGCAGAATCAACAAATAAAAATCTGATCCGCATCGTCAAAAAGACCCTTCTATCTCACCAACGAAACTGGCATAACGCTCTCCAAAACGCACTTTGGGCTGATCGCGTCACCCCTAAGTCATCAATAGGCACCTCACCATATTTTCTCGTGTATGGGAAAGAAGCCGTCCTCCCGCCCAATTTGTCTCTCCCCGCTCTACAGTTGTCTCAAGAGTGCCACGGTACCCCTTGTCCCGCCTTGCAAATCCGCATTGACACCCTGTTGAAACTAGAAGAGGAAAGGCAGAAAACCCGGGAGAAATTCGCCATCCACCAGAGTCGGATCAAAAAATGGTTCGATAAAAAGTCTGCAGGAGATAAAAAATTTGAAGTAGGAGATCTTGTCCTAAAGTGGGATCAGGCGCACGAAGAGAAAGGAAAACATGCAAAATTTCAAGCACTATGGATAGGTCCCTTTCAGGTTAAAGAAAAGATAGGTTCCCATACTTTCCGATTGCAAACTTTAGAAGGTAAAGCCGAGGTCCTCCCGGTAAACGGGCATGATCTCAAACACTATTTTACTTGAATAGCCCTCAAAGGGCTGTTTTCCCCCTGTATCATAGAAGCTGTTTTTTTTCTTTTGTTAAAAAAAAAAAAAAAAAAAAAAGAAAAAAGAAAAAAGAAAGAAAAAGAAGAAGAAAGAAAGAAAAGAAAAAGACTTTTTCCCTGACCTTTCAAAGAATACCTTTTCTAAAAATGCCCGCAACCAGATCACTCCTTGAAGAGGTTCTATGCTGATGAAAGGCCCTTCCTGCAAAGCACGGGGTAGTCGAAACTCGCTTGTAATGGGCACCTAAGGATAATACACGGTCTTACCAGAGTCTTCGAGCATAAGGAACCACCTAGCAGCTTAAAGGGTGCAGGTAGAAAAGGGTCTTGCGTAGACGCAACCGGATCGTGAGGGAACAGGGCTAACTCAAGAGAATTGCAGGTCATCCGGGAAAAACCCGAGTCCTCATATGAGACCAGGGGCAACCTCTCTGCAAGAAAAATAAGTCGGGATCCCTCAACCGCCCAGGCAAAATATGCCCATCTAAATAAGTGCCACAGGCACAATTCTCAATAAGTGCAATCGCACACGAATAAAGGGTAAAGGTTTGAGAAAGGCTTCCTGCGCAGAGAGGTGTTGTAACGACTCCGCCGGGGTACTGACCAGGCTCGCTGGCAGCGGAGCAACGTTCACGACCCCTTAGGCAGTGACTCCGCCGGAGCCGAGAGGTTCGCTGGCAGCGGAGCAACACCATGAGGACGAAATAATTGTACCGGACCCTGCAGTTGTCCAAGGTTTCCCCAACCCTCTCGATCCTGGGGCATGAGGAATTAAAATTCGGTTGACCTGCACCCAACAAGCCAAAAGGAACAGGTGACTACGCAGAGCGACAAAGGAAGGAAAGTGTAAACTCTAAGGTAAAAAAGCACAAGCAAGTGCTAGACCCCCTCCCTCCTCCCTCATTGACCCTTCATCAGCAGAGACTCTGAGTTCATCCAATGAATCGCCATTTGTTGTAGCTCCTACAACACCCTCCAAAAATACATAAAAATCATAACACACACGTCAAAATTTTTGGAGCCCCCTTTGACTAAGGGAAGAGACCGTACGAGGTTCACGAGAGCAGAGTCGCTAAGTCGCATATACTTTGTTGTGACCGGGCGACCTGGCGACCTCTGCGACCCACCGGTCGCACGGAGTCCGCTTGGGTCCGCCAAGAGTCGAAATATCGCGATTTGCGACCTTGCGACCGGCAACAACGGGGTCGTAGGGTCGCAAGGTCGCAAAGAAGTGGGTTTAAGGGAAATTTGCCGGTGGCGACGCGGGCTTGACATTTGTGGGTCGCGAGGGTCGCGGAGTCGCCGACATTAGGCTTGCGGCCATGATCAAGCTATCACTGCGTGCGACCTTTTTATGTAAGGTCGGGTCGTGGGCTCGCGTTGTGACTCTCGGCGCGTGGTTGTAGCGAGTTCGGGCGGCGCGTTTTCTTGGGGTAGGTTGCTTTTCCTCCCCTGTCCTGCATAAACATTTCTTGCCATTTTTGAGCCTCCCCACGGTCCTATTTATTTACTAAGAAGGATGGGGTTTTTCTGTGGATTGCTGCCGTCATTGTGTTTCCCACAAAACCCCAAGGTCGCCTGCCCCTTGCCTAAATCCTCATGGCTATGCCTTATGGTAAATTCTGGACCTTTCAGACCGCAAGTTTTTCCCATTTGTAAACACTTAGCCGCAAAGTCACGCGCGCGCAAAAACGCAAATGCGACCTGCGACCTGCGACCGGGTCGCAAGGTCGCATAGGTCGCGGAGTCGCAAAAGTCCCACTCAGCGACTCTGCGACCCTGCGACCTGGTCGCAAGGTCGCAGGTCGCAGGTGAGTCTTTTTGCAGAGCGGCGACTCAGCGACTCCCAGAGAACAGTAAATTATCTTTGCTTGCTCAGACTCTTTTTAGCCATTATCATCATGTCTTTCTTATCCTGTGATTCTATTCTAAATGCAGCAGGTGAATTCGGAGCAGACGCAGTACCGGTCCCCTCAGACTCTAGCAATATGGCACCCCGGGTATCCCGAAGGAGAAGCAGGCAGGTGGTGGAGGAAGAATCAGACGCAGACATACAAATATCTCCGCCGCCAATAGACAGAGACACCCTTTGCACCTTCGCAAAGGAGGATAGCCTTAGGTGGTATGAAGTATACCGTGAGTTCGCCATGCTAGAAGGAGATTTCCCAGAAGATCTCCCGGATCGTGAAATATACCTAAAAGTAAAAAGGTCCAGATTACACCTAGTCGGGTCGCATCCTGCCATCTTTCCATGCCCAGAGATGTTGGACTAGATCATACAGAAGACTGATCCGAAAAGCTTCACAATCCGAGATAGTGCAGGGAAAGCGTTCGCAACATTGGAAAGTTCAAGAGCACAGGTCTACTACTCGCTACCCAAAGCAGAGGTGAATTTCACCCCAAGATGGTTTGCTGCAAATGAAGTGCCGATGGTTGACACGATCAAAAGATGGTGGGCAGAACCAGACAAATTTAAGATCAAGAAGGACCAGGAGTACCCGGTGGCCAGTCTGAGGAAAGTCTATAAGCTAGTGGCCGCCATGCTGTGCAGGATATACGGGCGTTCGGACGCCACCACCTTCAATGGAACATGGGCAACCATCATAGAACACGTAACAGTTCACGGCACTCGATTCAATTGGGCGGGAATATTAATGGGTTCCATGCACACAAACTTGGCTTCAGCTTTAGCCCCAGATGAGGGAGCGCCATCAGAATTCTACATGGCTTCGTATCTATTAGATGCTGTCTGTGCCCAGATGCATGTGGAGGGATGGCCACATAATTGGGACCCCGAACAGACCCAGGCAATACACTTGCAGACCAGGGTGTTCTGGGAATTTAGGTACAAGTCGGACATCGAGCAAATCTCTCACATATTCATGCCCGCCCTCTACGGGAAATTATTTGGTCAAGATGCCCCCTGCATGTCTTGGCGAGCGATGGAAACACTAGGTCAGGTGGCACACTGGTTCCCATTCGCTGAATTCACAATCATCCGAGTATTCGGCTCGTTTAAAGCACCACACGCTCTTCCTAAGTTTGTTACCGACAAGGTGCTCATGCAAGAGGTGTGTTTTCAGATGACCTTGGGTTTCTCTAACGTCCTTGCCAAAGGGAAGAAGAAACCTTGGCCTGCTCTACCTCTCACCATTGGTTCCTATGCGGTCAAAGACTCCAGAGAAGTAGCGCGTGAAGGGGAAGAGGTGAAAAGCTATCACTTCAGAAATCTGGACCGCCGAAATTACGATCCAGTCAGGATAGTTCCCGAACATTGTAAAAGGGCCAATTTCAGATGGAGTTATCAACACATCGAGTGCCCGGATGAGGATGAGAGAAGAAATTGGTATAATGAAAACCGGCATCTCGCACCAGGAATCGACCATGACCGAGAGGGAACCGAGCATCAGAACATTGGAGGTTCTTCCTCCTCCAAAGATAAAAGAACACAGACCGGTGCAGAACCTGACACCGCGGATCAGCAAAGGGAAGCAGAAGCCCAGGCCAAACTGGAAGAGGAAAAGAAAAGGAAGGAAGATGAAGAAAGACGAAAGAAGGACGCCAGAACAGAACGGAAAAGGAAAAAAGAGGAGGAGAAAGAAAGACAGGAAAAGGAGGCGCAAGCGGCGGCAGAACGGGCACTGAAAGAAGAGCTCGATAAAGTCGATCATCAGAAAAAAGCAGAACAGGCCACCGCAGCAAAGAGGAAATAGGAACAGGAAAAAGAGGCAGAGGCAGAACGCCGGAAGAAGGAAGAGCATGACAAGGTGGAAGCAGAGCGCCAGCAAAAGGAAAAAGAAAAGGGTCAAACGCAGGATGTAGAAGATGAGCAAATAGATGACATTGATCTATCTCCCCTGAATATCCCTGCAGGCGGCGCGGGAAGTAACCTTAATGTTGATGACTTTCTGGGAGAGCAAGAAGAAGAAGTTTTCGACTTGACCAGATTAACCTTTGACCAATTCTCTTTCAAGATACGGCAAGAGAAGAGGAAATCCTTGACGTCAGGCTATCCTGCCATCTCCACAGTCTCCACCGGAAAAGACATTGTCCCAGACACAAGGACAAATCCGGTTATGATAGCGTCAGCAGGCACCGCTTTTGCCACAGCCACAGAAGAAAATGTCACAAGGATGAGCAGAGAGATTATTTATTTGCAGAACCGGCTAAAAGCGGCAGAGCAAGAGAAGTCAAGGCTAGAGAATGAGATGCTCCAGCTCCAGGGTAGGCCCGCTCAGGTGAATGAGGTTCCACTGGCAGTCAAGACGGAATGTGATGTGCTAGAGATGACAATGAGGCAAGTGTACCAGGAAATGTTCGCCCTGAAACAAACGGTGGCCCCATTGGCAGAGCCGGAAGAAGCCAGCGGCTGCGAGCAACTCCAAGGAGGCCTCGCGGCCTTGGACGAAGCCAGTGAATTGGACGACGATGTCGACGAGCTCCGGAACACGTGCCTCGGAAAGGATTGGAGTCATACGCGAGACGAAGTGCAATTCGGATGAGCATGCAATCCAAAGACAAAGGTTTGTCCAAAGATGCAGGCCAGTAGTGTGCATATAACCACCTAATCGATGGTATCGACTCCATGAACGCTCTTCATCACATTCCATCATTGGGGGCACTAAATAGGCTTTAAAGGTGAGAGTGGTGAGCGAGGAAATTAGGTCTTTCATAACGACGATGAGAGCAAGCGGCAGCCGCACGGAATTCGAGCATCACTGAAGACACAGATCGGTTGTGTCACCCGGTACGGTGTAAACTTGCTTCTCTCTCAATGCTGATCTCCCAGAAGAAGGAGACTCTGGTGCCGAATGCTCTAGAATGCTTGTGCATCGGATAAAGAGGAAAGCCCTCTTGTCGCTCCTCGCATCGGATTACCAAACTTGGAAAGACTGCATCAAAGGCAAGAAGGCCGACGCTCCGGAACATCGATTGCGCGACCATCTGTAAGTGCAAACACCCGAGGTCGGTGGCATTTGCGACCGGGTCGCGAGCCGCATTTGCGACCGGAGTCGCGGTCGCAATTGTTACTAACGGGAAGTTGAACCGTCGGAAGGCCATAAGTGCGGCTTTTGAATCTATAAATACCCCAGTGGGAAGAATTGTAAAGGGCTGCTCTTTTGTGGACTGAAAGGCATCATTGCATTGTAGCTAAGAAGCATACTCTTGATATATGAAATACAATATATGTTAAAACCCCTTTGATTGGATGATGTGTTTAGCCGTGACAACATTGTGTGTATTCTGCATGTAGTTTCAGAATATCTTTTGATTAATGAATCTGTGTTATCAACAGTGTCATTCATGCACCATAGTTATCTGTGATTGTGTTGATGATGCTCAAGTTATTATTTGCTTCATGATGAATGTTAATGAACTATTTTATTAGCATCTCGTTATATCCTTCGGAAAGCTAAGGGATTTTCTTACCACAAAGGATTGTTTCTTTGGCGGTCAGATTATCTTGCATGCATACCTCATAGATGTGTTGCTAACAACATTCCCTGAGTTTATGCATTCGGTCTATTACTTTGCTATGCACAGTGTCATATATCGGTTTTATTCATCAGTCATATATTCTATATCGTGTTAATAAGTGTATGTTTGCAGTTTCAATCAGGTTGCTCGAAACCGAAGAGATAGTCATTTGAGTGGTAGCCGGACCCACACCCCGGACGGGATCCCTACACCAAACGGTTCAAAGTCTAATTGGGACTTTCTACCGGGGAGATCCCCTACTGTTGGCTGGACATATTTTCCCGTCAACAGGCCCTTTTTTGGGCAGCAGACTAAAGGCGCACAACAAGAATAGGGCACGGGGTCTGGTGGGGCAATGGAAATAGAGACAGTGATTTGTGATTGACTTGGGACGAGTCAAGAAACTATGGTTGGGGTCTATTGGGGCCCTTGTTTTGAATTTTGAATAAAGAATAGATTTTTAGGTTATGGAACGACACATGGCAGCTGCGACCAAGCCGCAACTACAATGAGTAGTGGAGCTACCAAGGTTGCGGGGGAATAGGAAATAGCTGAAGAAAGTGGATGCATAAGTGCAGACGAAGAGAAGATACAACAGAAGACAGAGAGCAAAACTCATAGAAAACAAGAGAGAAGCCGAAAGCAGCTGAAGAAGAACACAAGAGGAACTAGCGGTTGTGATGGTGGGTGAATAAATAGCCATCACCCAGCCGAAAGAAGAGAGATGAATGTAGAGTGATTGAAGAGGATCGAGTGGATGCTACAGGAGAGATCTATTCCGAGCATGATATCTTTGTAGTTCCTAGGCTTCTCTTATCTATCTTTCTGTCCTATGAGACATCTATAACAGAATTGTAAACTCATCCTATGGAAGCGATGTAACTGTGGATCTGGCTGAAAGTTATCAATATACTTGTAGGTTTTTGTCTTATTATATGAGTTACATGCATGCATGATGTCTGCGATGTCTTAAAATTTTATTTGCTTAGTATCTGCTCAATCTTCTGAATGTTCTTGCGTATATGATGATATTTTTCCAATCGCTTTTATATTAATCATGAATTGTGAATCCCTCCACCACTATCGATCTATTCCCCTTCTGCATGTGGTCACGGCACGCCTCGGGTGAGACTCTCTACTCTTCGGAGTAGGGTGACAATGCCGGCGTGGTTCTAGACTACAACAGATTCCCTTGTTGGCGCAAATCTCTGAACCTGGGTCTTGCCTGCGAGCCCTATTTCTTCACCAATAATGGTAGTTTCTCAATGAATGACTTTCTAATAATAGGAAATACATGTTTCCAAGTTCAAAGGTGTTAGATAGACACTTGGATTCAAAGCATGACACATATGGACTCTTCTAGAAGGCACTGACCAAGTGGAGATTCTCGAAACAATGATAATTTCGCTCCCAGGTGACCAACACACCCTTGAGTGTCGGGAAGTGCACTACAGTGCACCCTTGCATGGAGGATTTGGAATTGCAACACAGTTAGTCCCTTGTAAAGGAGTGTTGGTGAGTCAAAGGGTAAAATAATATGTACTTCAAACCTTGGAAATCTCACAATAGAAGCCATGAATTAAATGTTCTTCTCTTAGGGCATGTAGCAACTAAAATATAAGGGGATGATAGACCCTATTTCATTAGTCCTGGGGATGATGTCCAATTTGACTAGGTCTTGGGGGATGATACAAAAATTGATCTATAACAGTTTCCCCCTAAAGCATGAAGTCAAAATAACAATATTATTTGGATGAGATGCTTTATGATGTGATGAGGAGGATTTGAAGTGGACAGTGACCTGCAACAATCTTACAATACATTAAATCATGGTATTTTCATCTTGATCACGAATTGCTGAGGGAGGCATTCCCATGCTCAACACATAAACTATCTAATAACATGTAAATAATTCATAAATTCGTCTACATTGGAATGTTTTCCAATACAGACATGCCTACAGATATAGGCCCATGTTCAGATGATGATCTGTATGTAAAGTCATCGTACAGATGATGTGTACAATAATCCTGAAATCGCAGCCCGCATGGATGAAACTGGATTTGGGGTATTCTTATCTCGTTCACTCAATCGTTCAGGTACAAGTCTAACCATGTGAATATATGATTTGAAGTTGAACATGGGAAGACATCATATGATTACCAGCCAATGATGTGAGTTGTTAACAGATGCGAGAGAACCACCATTGATGTTAATGATTCTCAAGGTATTGCAGCACAATTTGTAAGGTGTGAATAGATGATTTGATGTCGAACACCAAAAAAAATATTTCGGTTAAAAGGTCCAGAAGCATGAAACTTGCCAATGTTGAGACAAACTTTGAAGGTACTGGAAGATGTTTGTAAGTAGACTTCCTGGATGATGAGATGATGTCGACATGAAGAAAATTTATCACTAAATAGGATTTACTAAATTCAGAGACAAAATATGACTTGATATAGCAATGTTCAGGGATTACTGTCATGAAAATGAAGGTTTATGAGTATTGCAGAGGATAATGAGGATTACTGGATGACTTCTCTTGAACATATTGGTGACACTGAGATGAGTTGGCAACATTGACCCAAAACCAAAGTGAAGGTATGATGAACCATAGGTATGAATGAACCATCAAGAAGATTACCCAACCCAAAAGTCACGATGATGGAGTAAAAGTGTCATGTTCAAGAGCGACCTGATACCGTAAAATTGTTCTGTACTTTTTCCCAAATTTTACCAGTCATTGCTGACCAATACCTCTTTATTTTTTAACAAGCTTGAGGAGGGTAACATATGCTTGATCTATAATTCAACCATTCAGGCGAATGCATCACTACTTAATAATTTAATGAGTCTAGTGATAAATGAAACTTGATCCTTGCCATTATCGACAAATGCGTCGCTATTTTATGTTTTAACGAGCCTAACGATAGTGAAAACCAGCTGGTACTTTTTCATATTTAGAGAGTTTGAAAAAGAGGAAAAAAGAAAACTTCACAATTCCTTTTTTGTAAATTTGTCGCTCAGGTCTGAAAAAGTATAAAATGATACCTGAGAAAACCTCTTAGCCATGTTCGACTAAGGTTTTCCTTTTTCGTAAATAATCTATCTCAGTTCAGAAAAGGGTTAAACTTATACTGAGTAGATGTTGTTTCATTTACTTTTATGAGCTTGAAAAGACAAGTGCTCGATAATCTTTTCACATTATCGGAGTTTGAAAAGAGCTAAAAGAAGACTCCAAAGGTTCCTTTTTCGTTGTTATTGAAGCTAGAAAAAGAGATAAAAGTGCGCTTCAAGTCCTTTTTCATTTTTATCAAATCTTGAAAAATAAGGATAAAAGTATGATTTCTGGTCAAATCATTCTTGAATAAATGTGCAGGACTAATCTCACTATATCAGCTGTAAAACATGTTCAAAACACCATCAAATGGATTAAAAATACTTATTTCATAGAAAAAATGTATAAAAACCATAGTCACAGCATTAAATATGATTTAAAATAATCAAATTGACCAATTAAAATAGTTTTTACCATTCATTTTTACCATTTGAAAATAGGAGCTCTGAACCAGTTTTTTCCCCCGAACTTCAACAGTTGATTGCGACAGATTATGTGGATGATTTTCCTCATCGTTTGATCCAGGTTGGAGCTATGAACTTTCTCTTTCTTTTAGTATCATTTTCATTGCATTTCATGGTAAATTTTTAGGGTTTTCAGCCCCTTAGGGTAAATATACTACGCTTAGAGGGAAACACACCCTTGAATGTCGAAAGGTACGTTGCAAAGCACTGATTTTGAAGGCTAAGTGCACTACAACGCTCTATCTCTTGTCTTGGGGTGTGTTGGGCACATTTCACATGTATTGTTTTGCTATGTGCCCAAAATTTCCCAAGTTTTTTGCATGAAATGAATCCTAATGAGTCTTATGATTGTGTTTTAGGTATTCATCAAATAAAAATGATGATTACATGCAGGGAAAGAGAAGATGAAGAATAGAACATGATTTCCCTAAAAGATCTGGGTACAGTAAGAGCCCTCAGAGATTGCAGGTTATTAAAGTACTTCAGACTGTCGGGTATGACACAATAGATGGAACTATTGGAGTTCCTTGTTCGTTCATGGGATACGTTGCTACAGTTTTTTCACATTGGGGAAAAAGTGGTCCCAATATTAGTGGGGGACATTTATTTTCTTACAAGATTATCGAGACTGGGGTCTCCCATTTCCCTCGCAGGTTCTGCTCTTGGAGGAGAATCAGTTAGAGATTACATGCTGCAACACTACCATCCAAGGACTGAAAAAAGTAAGGATATGAAAATAAACATCCACGATGTACGTGATATACCTTTGAGGGCCATCCTGTTCACTATCGCAAAGCTTTTCATTTCCGCTACACTACATGTGGCAAACAGATCATACATGCAGTATGCATTGGAGTGTTTAGAACCAAAAAAATTTAATTGGGCTAAAGTTGTCCTCTTTCAGATGAAATAAAAAATGACCAAAGAAAATGGAGGAAGGAAAAATAATTTCAACTATGGATCGATCCTGATTTCCTTTTCCTTAGAGCGGATTCCATTGATGTAGCCTCAGCATGTTATGTTGGGCATATCTGTCCCTAGAGATCCACAGATGCAAAGATGGGTAGAATTGATGGCTAGACATTCTAGGTAATCGACCATTGTATTCTCTACTGCATTATTTTCCTGGTTTAGGCGAAAAATGATCCCCATCAATGATTATTCATATCTAGGCATAGACTTTCGCAAAGATCTAGACTTGATTCTACCAGACGGCACACAATGGGGTGCAATTTGTAAGAATGTTTTGACCATGTTTTTTGTATTTTGATGTTTCCAAATACTAAACTAAAATTTTGTTGTACATAGATGTGGGTCGTGTTCGACCAGTGGGTCAGGCAGAGTAGGGAGAAAGCGAGCCAACAAAGAGGATTATTGGGAGAGAAGTCCTTGGAGATTTAGATATAGTCAAGACTCTTGATGAGCTACAACAACATATAGAGGGATTGACTCTTGGGATTCTGGATTGCCAGATCAAAGAGTTACCTATGAAACTGCAGCACCATACTATTGGCGTACCTAACTGTTGGATGCGGTTACTACATAGGATAGCTAGATTAGTTGCTTTTTACCATGAGAATCAATAGTTTACTTTGACATTTTGCATACATTTTGAGGTCAGATGACCAACATGTCTTGGGCACAAATTTTGTAAAAACCTATAATTGTCTATTTTTTTGTTTTCAGTGTTTTCCTATGTTTATTGCACAATCCTATTCAATTATGTGATGAAAATTAAAAATATATATTTACATGTGTTGTAAATGTGTGTTTAAAACATAATTTGCTAATGAATCAGTTAGTGCATTCAAGTTTTTGGAAATGTGTTGATATTGAATGAAATCAAAATGTCTTTCTAAAATTCAAACTCTTAGGAACATACGATGCAGTGTTGGATTTTAGACAATATAAATGCTATTAAGTTGTAGTACAATGAGTTGTGAGTCTAACCTTATGATGACATGGTTAATACCAAATGAAATGGCATCCAAGAGAAGTTCAATCAACGCATTATACTCAACGATATTGTTTGTCGACTGACCAATACAAATCCCTCGAAAACTCACTAACTCGCCGCTTGGAGCAAAAATGGCCCATGCTGCAGAGGATAGATTCTTCATAACGACTAGCACCATCAGCATACCCAACGAATGGTTCCATAGATTTAGACATCTGCGATGAAATGTAAAGCGGATTACTAACTTCAAGAAAACTCTAGAAAATAAAACTAAGATAGTAAATGAAAATCAAAGGCATATATACAATATAATACAATAGTTTACTATGCTTATGTTTAAACATAGTAACATTTGAGATACAACCCATTTTGGGGTTGCGCCAATGGAATTCCATCATAATCTACCAACTTGCAGGTGCCCTTAGCAAGAACTCTTTTGACAATATAGGGGCCATGTCATAACGGTGCAAATTTTCTTGTACCTATTACATTAGCTTCCTAATCATAAAGTAATACCAGGTCACCCTTAGAGAAGATGCAAGGCTGGACTTGATGGTCGTATTGCGCCTTGATTCGTCTCTTATGCGCTTCATTGGCCAATGTGGCTTCACGACGCATTTCATCAAGATGGATGAGGTTAAAAAGATGCGCTTCTTCATTTGAGGTGTCAGGTAACAATTCAATGATGATTTTTAATGACGGTATTTCACACTGGATAGGCAAGAGAGCTTCCATACCATACACCAATTGAAAGGGGGTAAATCTGGTTTCATTTCTCATCGAGGTTCAGTATGCCCGCAAAGACGAGTACATGATTAAATTCCAATTTCGTTTATGAACTCTTATCATTCGTTGAAGAATTCATTTAAGAATCTTGTTAATAGCTTCAACTTGTCCGTTTGACTATGGATAATAAGGAGTAGAACTATCATGTGCTAGTCCTAACTTGGCAGTCAACTCATTCATCATGTGATTGCAAAAATTCTTACAATGATCTGTGACTATAGATTGTGTAACACCAAACCATGAGATGACATGATTGAAAATGAATAATGCAGTTGTTTCGCCTGTGTTATTGAATGTAGGAATCACTTTGGCCCACTTGGTAAAGTATTCTACTATGACAATAATATAACCATGCCCCCCGGACGAACGAGGGTTATAGGTCACGAATTCAATGCCCCATTTTGCAAATGGCCCCACATCGATAACGGTATGCATCGGCACTGGCGGCTTGTAGATTTTACGATCAAATATTTGGCACGCATGAAAAATTCTAGCTGTAAGGATGCAGTCATGAAATATGGTAGGCCAAAAGTAACTGGTGCAGAGTATCTTCTGCACGGTAGCATATCCAGACAATTGTCCACCACAAGCCCCAACATGAAAATCATTTAGAACTTTCTCGGCTTCCTCATAAGTGAGGCACCTCCTAAAAATTGTGTCGACACCACAACAATAAAGTGTATCGCCGATGATCATATAATATTTGGCTTGGTATCGAATACATCGATGTTGAGAGTGAGAGGTATCTGGCTAGGAAGTTTGGGTTTGGAGATAAATGATAAAATCCCCATACCAAGGATCAGATGATCTGATTAGAAACAAAGGCTCATCAAGAATTTATGGTTTCGATGTAGTAGCAGTACTATCAAAGGAAAGGTCGCAGAGAAGCTTAGCCAAAACTAAAGACTTCTTTGACTTGGATTTGATGAATTCCAAATCAAACTCCTGCAAAATAAAAATTCATTTTGAATAATTTCCCTTAGAAATTGATGTGAAAAAATGTAAGTCACGGGGTTGCAATCTGAAATGAAGATGGTCTTCCGGAGCAGGATAGAGTGGCGAAATCTTTTGACAATGTTAGCCAGCTATAAAATTTGTTATACCAAATGCTGGCTAAAAATTCTTTGAGCCTTCAAGGAACAAATTTTATGACTAAAAAGTGTTGGCTCTTGAAGACTCTTGAAGGCCTCCTACCTCTGTCCCAATCTTCACTACTGTGCCTTTTTTCCCATTCAGAAATCCTGTTGTTTCCTAGGAAAGAATATTGCTGCAAGCACCATTTCCCTCTCTCCCCTCTTCCAAAACTAACCTCAGTTTTTATCCCTCCATTTCCCATGAAAAACCTTCATTGTCATGTTTTTCCCTTTTCCCTTCTTCAAAATCCCTTTGATAAGGTTCAAAGACTTCTTATTTTCCTTATCGGAACCCCTCTAAACCTTTGAAAATCATCAAAAATCCATAAAATACATATTTTATATGTATTATGGACTTAAGCCCCCACGGGCTAAGTCTTTAGCCTTTCCCCTCCATGCGTCTTGGTGTTACAAGCAAGCGCTAACCTTCCGGGCGCTTATCCATTTTTTAATTAATTATCTTCGCCTAATGTTCAAAACCTTCGTTTTATTTAAAAATGTCGGATTTATTATTTTCTAAAGTATTCCGCCAGTCCGACTTATAAATCATTCTCCACCGTTGATCTGATCTGTAGATCGACATCGCGGAGTCCATCAGCCCGGTGTTCCTCGCCAACCACTCACCATTCCAAAAACCGTGTGGTATCTATCGCACCACTTTTGGGCGATGACGGTTTTTTCCCGATCGCTAGCGATTCCACTCATCAGTTGACGCGTGGCTTGGGCACTCTTCATAAAACCGCCGTCCATCATGTGTTAACGTTCAGATGTGGACCTCGCGCGATATCGCTGTACACCGTCCGATCTGGGGCGGGCCATCCAACGGCTATCACTCTCCGAAGATGCCCAACAGTTAACCGGGCTACAGTGCAGTATTCAATTGATCTCTGCCGTCAATATGATCTACAGATCAATGGCTCATATTCCATCGCCCTGATTCGTTGCCCAGTCAACGTGTTCTGCTTTGACTTTCCTTTCTTCGCTCCCGACCGTCGATCTTTGCGCGACCGACGGCTCTGTTTTAAACAAATCTTCTGCCTTCCCATCAAATCCCGACCGTTGGATGATGCCATCCAATAGCCACACTCCCTCCACGTGCCTTCTAAAGCAGTAAACCTATATATGCATGGATTTTATAATTTTTGTTTGTATTTTGCAGGGTTTTCAATGGTTTTTCCACCATGACCGAAGAAAATTCAGAATCAAAGGGTGACGATCCTCCCGCCTCTGATCCATCAAGGAAAATCAATCACAAGGTTTGAAATTCACGTTTCATTGATGATTCTTGAGGCATTGATGCCATATCGACCCTGCGCAGCCCTGCATACCTGCAGAAACCATGAATCGGGCATAGTCAGAGAATATCAGTGAAAAAGGCCAAAATTTATCAAAACAGAGGATTAAAGACAAATTTTGTGGGGATCACGGCTAAGAATGTTTATCAAAAGCATAATCCCCAAATAAAACATAGTTTAAAGAAAATCTGAAGTTTTTTATCGATAGAAAAACCTCCACCACCGCATTTGAGGCAAATTGATTCCTCCCAGCTACTAAAATGCCACCTGTGCCTCAAATTATTTAATCA
This sequence comes from Pinus albicaulis, assembly GCA_034641835.2. Lineage (NCBI taxonomy): Eukaryota > Viridiplantae > Streptophyta > Pinopsida > Pinales > Pinaceae > Pinus > Pinus albicaulis. The sequence continues at coordinate 1,252,687,201 of CM076570.1, read as the reverse complement.
GAGGCTTAATTTATTGATCAGGACCAGATATCTGCCTCACAACGCAGCCAAAGGGTAAATTCTATAGGAAAATTAACGACAAACATCTGCAGAGTTACTTCGACACCACACTGAGCCTCCAAGGTCAACAAAAGCTCCCACCAAGCTTAATATTTATGTAAAAACATTTAATACAGAAGACACCTATTGTAAGTTTCTTCATTGAGCCCCCAAAGGCCAAGAAGCCATTAAGTCTATATTAATTGTAATTAGAGATCTTTTATCAGATCTCACCTCCTCATTCTTCTATATATACTTCTGTAGAAGATGAGTGAGGGGTTGGTTGGTTGGTTGTTGGTTGATCACTAGCTGTAATATTGGAACTCTTTGAAATTATACATAGTCTGTTGAAGTTGAAGAAGAAATTGAAGTCTTTAAGCCCCAATGATGTTGTTGCATTCTTGTGACTGAGAAGGCTCTATCATTAGATCCATGAACTTGGCTATTGGTGAAGTATTTTGAACTGTTTAATGTTTTTTCCCTATTTTCATTATGTTCCATAACTTCGTACTACAGTAGGTTGAAATTTTTAGGCTAAGAAATGACTCTTGCAAGCACCTTAGACCTGTTCATCCTTCACTGTTTTATGTTTTCTTCTGCTGAGGTATTTTAGAGTCTTCAATCTCTCTCTTTAGTCCTCATGCTTGTTTATTTCTATAATAGCTCAAATAGTTGATTTCAGCATGATTTATGGTTCTCCCTTCTTTTCTGCTATCACTTGAAAGCTCTTATTGAAGTCTCCATTTGAAGTACCATTGTTTTAAGTTAGTCAAAGAGGTCTGTTTTGATCTTGCCCTTTGTCTTTGCTTGAACAATTGTTTTGAAGGTCTTTATAGTTGTGATAATAGATGTGTTAGGTGTTCCCTCTTCTATGACTGCAATTATCAGTGAATATTTTATTTTTTCTAATTCATTTGAAATAAAATCTTTGAGGAAATAGGGTGTTCCCCGAATCTTAGATTTCATTTTGAAAGTTGTCTTGAAGTCATTATTTGCTTAAAGAATGTTTGTAGAATTTATGGTTAGCCCTGTCTATCAAATATTTCCTTATTGTTCAAGTTTTGTTTTCAAGTTTCCCTTCATTGAGAATTAAACTTCTCTTTCCAAATCATTGATGTCCGTCTCATTCCAAAACCAAAGGATCCTATGGCCAAGTTAGATTTTCCCTTTGATATCCCATATCCATTGATGAGTTTGTTATGACCTTTTCTTGACTCCATTTCCCAATGAACAAGATATTTCTTTGTCCTATATATCTTTCCTAGGCCTTTCATGTTCTGTTGTATCATTCCAACCCAACCAAACAAACAAATAAACACCTGCACTTAATAACTAGTCTAAAACCAATAATCAAAGCACACAAGATAAACCTTTGCAAACAAACATTTGAGAGATCCCTCTCTGAGAACAGGAGGACTAGATCTTGGAACTCTAAAGATTGGTTTTGATGTTGCCTTGTCTTTTGATTTTCCAAACTATCAAAACACACGACACCAACAGATAGCTTGAACGACCGCTAAGGCAAGCTTTTAGACATATGAATACTTCACTTTCGTATCATTGAGATTACGACTCAAATAATATATTGGATGTTCTATCCCATCTTGTTCTTGGACCAATAACATAGAAATGGTATTTTTAGTCGCGACTACATATAATAAATAATCACTCTGATAATTGGGGGGATAAATTAATGATGCCCAGACAAGTGTATCCTTGACAACATCAAAAGAAGCTTGCACAACCTAATGGAAGGGGATCCCATTTTTCAAGAGACGAGTAAAACCTTTAGCCATTTCGGTGTAGTTGGGTATGAACCTCCTTAGGAAGTTATCCTTTCCTTGAAGTTTCTGTAATTGAAGCAAATTTGAGGGCACAAGAAAATCAAGAATGGCCTAGACCTTCAGTGGGTCGATTTGAATTCCTTCTTTTGAGACGACGAATCATAGAAAATGACCATAACCAACACAAAACACACATTTGTGTGGATTGAGGCATATTTTGTAGTGTCAGTAGCATAGAAAGATAACTCTCAAATGCATCAGGTGATCAATCTAGTTTCGTGAATGCGTGGGTAAATCATCTAGATAAGGTTGAACAATGTGCTTAATGTCGTTGAAAGCATAATCCATTTCTATCTGAAATGTTTCCCCAACGTTATTTAAACCAAATGGGAGTTTACGATAAGCGAATGTGCCCCAGGTATAGATGAATGTTGTCTTATATTGGTCCTCTAGGCCGATATTGATTTGATTGTAACCATTAAATCCATCCATGAACGAAAAGATTTCACATCCAACACAATCGTCAGTAATCTGGTCGATAAAGGGAGTAGGATAGTTGTCTTTTGGACAAGCAAGATTGACATCCCGATAATTGACGCGCACTCTTATTGTCCCTTATTTCTTCATGATAGGAACAATATTGGAAATGAAATCAGTAAGCATAACATGGTAAATGAAACCAACACGCAAAAGTTTTTCAACTTCTGCTTTAATGGAAGAAGCCTTCTTCGGATGAACAGGACGAAGGTGTTGATGTCGGTTTGACATCAGGGTACATTTTAATGGTGTGTTCATTAATACTAGTATCTATTCCTAGCATTTCTTCATAGGGCCAAGCAAATATTTCTTGAAGTTCATGAAAGAGAGAGCGATAAGTTTCGAGTTTTGATGGAGAACAAGAGACACTGACATGAATTTTTTCTACCACACGAGGTTTGGTCGAAATATCGATAGAAATGGTTTCTTCAATATTTGATAAATTTCACTCGGATTCATAGCATTAATGGGAAAATAATTCGAAAATAATGTTTTTATCGATGGGTGATATAGTTTAATAATATTATCTTCTTCGTAATCCTGAATATGGGAACGATGATGATGATCATCCCATGGTTCTCCTTCTGGCATCATGGATTCCACAATGCTCTCATCAGTCAAGAAAATGGATGAAAAATGATCAAATGGAGTACCAAAATATAATGAATGATCTACCCAAACGATCGACGACGATGATTTCAGATTCACTGCCCAAGCCTTGTAGATTGATTGTTATGTTGGCTCAATGGGGCCGGGCGGTAGAAATTCATCCAACATAACAACTTCAGAATCACCTGTAATCTTCCTTAAGCTAGATGGAGTGGAATATATCATGTAGAAGGTCTCTATGCTTGCAATTTCTGTCGACGTCACAGGCGACTGTAATGAAAAAGTACCCATTAGGGAAGAATCCTTTAAGAGTACTACACCAATGTTCTGAAGTGCAAGTTGGGGGACGTGAACTAACAGAATACTTCCAGTTACCTGGGAACCAGAGGAAAGGAAGGAGAGTTGATTGATGACTGTGATGACACCTTTATGAGGAAAGGCGATCATTCTAAAATAAGTAGAGATGATCACAGTCATTTCATATACCCATGGCCTTCCAAACAAAATGTTGTAGTCGAGGGGTCCGTGAACAACCTCAACTTCAACAGTTACAGTTTACCCCCCTAGTTCAACATGCAGGTTATTGATAATACCATAAGTCTTATAAGTACGATGGTCAAAAGCGTTCAACGTCATAGGCAATTGAGAAAGGTGAGGTGAGCCAAGTGACTTCCAGTAGTTTAGAGACATAATGCAAGTAAATACACCCTCATCGATAATAGTAGGATGAACGAGGTGATTGAGGACATTTACTTGGATGGAGAATGCCAATTCTGCTGGTAATTGTGGCACATAGTCCGTATGGTTAAAGACTACAAGATTTGAATCTGTTGGAACGATTCCACCAATTGCAACAACAAAGCCTGCTTCTGGGAGGGACAATTCTGAAGTACCTCAAGTGTCGACATAGATAAAGGGGATTGAGCCAAATATTCAACTATATTATAATTTTGAGCAGCTCGAGTGCGAGGATTGAATGTCGATTTATGAACGACTCCCTTTGGTGGCTTTATTGTTAATTCATGAATAACAGTTGGTGGTATTGATTCCATAGACGGATTCATGGTCAAGATAGTAGGTTGATTAGTAGCCTAACTATCGTAATCCTTATTTAGCGTTGACACCAAAACATAAGTTGTTGGCTTTACGAAAAATAACATAAGAACTTGGGAACTAGAAGCTAGATTCGTAGCAACCATATTTGTATATGGATTCAGAAATGGATTTGCCAACACAACGAATGCAGTCGAGGTCTTAACAAATTTTGAGACTTCAGCACAGTGAGGACAATCTCGAATAAAGTGATCCTCATTACATATTATGCAAGGGTATTGAGGTTTCTGATTATTTCTAGATTTTTGTTTAGATGATCGATCCTGTGGGGTTGAATTTTTATTTTTCTTCACTTTCCCCTTTTTCTTACTTCTGGGTTGCTTGTCACTTTTGCCTTTGTCATGTTAGAGTCCTATAATTTATAGTATCACAAGGTGACTGCGTACTTTCTCATTGCCAATTTTTCATATTGTGCATAGAGGTCAATATTCAAAATTATTTTCCAAAGAAATATAAAGAGAAAAAAAAGAAGAATAAAAGAGGGTATTCAAAAAGGAAAAGATGCAAACTTTATACTATAGGTAAGCAGCCTAAAAAATTCTTTATTTTTTTCCTACAATCAAACCGAAAAGATCAAAATTTTCTCTAAAGATCTGAAAAGGGATGATTTTTGTCAAGTTTGGGACCTTATGGTATGTTTTTATCCTAAGTCCCCAACCATATTGCATATCTGTTTATCCCGCCCCTTTCTTATTCCTTTTATCCTAAGTTTCATTTTTTCCCCCTCAACTCTTATGTCTCGACACATTCCCCCACATTACAATCCTTTTTCTTTTCTTTTTACTTTCAAAACATTAGACCTTACCTTTTCTACCTTTTCTGATTTATATTTCCACTTTACCTTTTTTCACCACTATATCATTGTTTTACCTCCGCTTATGATTTCCCTGATTGCGATTAAAGTGGGCCATTCCTCCCTGACACGTAACTGTTCCCCCATGATCCATCACATTTTTTAGATTATAATGTTTTGCATCACAACAAAACCTTAACACTTGCGATCACCGATTTGAGATATATCGCATCACACATTTGTTAACTTACCTTTGAAGCGCACACAATGTATTTGGTTTAACTTGCGATGCGGTTGGCCCCACCACGGCAGCTCCGCCCCCCAGTTCAGGCCACTTGAATCATAAACCTTACCTTACCGCATATGCTTTCCTACTTGCAATTGCGATGTAGGTGGGTCCCTCTCCCTGCACTTCGCAAGTTTTAGAATTTAACCCCCACGCTCATAAGAAAAACTTAAGATTTGTGATCTGCTGGCTGTGACCCAGTCCCACCATACCTGCCATGTCACGTCCCAATTCACATTGCATCATCGATTACATTCTTCATAACTTAAATGTTAAATATTTTGAAGTGCGCTAATGCGATGCAGCTTCAAAAATAAAATTTAAACATTTTCAGGTCTGGGTATATGAGTTTTTACACTGTCTTATTTGAAAAAGGGTTGAAACACGACAAGAACGATTCAGGTAGAAAATAAACACCACAGGTCGAGTCGAGAAGCAAAGGGCGTTCATGCAGAATTTTTATGTTATAACGGCAGAAACAAAAAAGGCAACAAACTCATCAACACTATCACCAATCAATGAAAGTGACCAACACTTCACCATATTTGATTACCCAATGCTGGTTTTTCTTCAAAACAGAGCCAGGTGTTAGAGCCACCATGGGTTGCCTCTTCATGACCATCACAGCCACCTTCAGGTCTACTGTTTGATCTTATGAAGAGTCATCGAAGCGTTTAGATCTACGAGGAGTTGCCCATAATTAATTCCAGAGGTGATTGTTGTCAGTGATGTCTGATCAGGCCTTGCATGGACACACTTGTCCATTTTCTACTTAAATTGTAATCAATGAAAGTTTTCCAAATAAGATAGGGCAATCGACTTAGTCTTTAGTTAAATAATGACTGCCTTAGCAGTATCAAGGGTTGGAAACTTGGACCCTACTGGAACTTGCATTGTAATAACTATTGGAGCACTCTAACTGTTTGAGTTGGGAATCAATAATAAGAGACCGTTCATAGGATTCTTCAGCTATGTTAATGGTGATGTTTTTCCTTTGTATTAATGTTTTCCTCTATCTTTTCATACTGTGCATCAATTTATCTGATTTCAAAACATAAAATTTAGACTAAGATTTGCTAAGAGAGCACCTTAATTCTATCTTTTTTGTTATCTTAATGTTTTCCTCTGAGACCTGAATGCAGAATTCAGAGACGGTCTGCTCTGCATTTATGTTGAACCTTAATCTCCTCCTCCTTTCCCATTTCACACTGGTAGTAAGATCCAGTCTACATAGTTAGCTTGCCTGTGAATGCCCTTGAAAATTTGATGCACAATTCAGCCTTTTATGACTCCATATCCCAATGGATTAGCTTCTACATCTCTTCCTGTCCAATCACCCAATCAATTAAACAAAAAACCATCATAATTTCTATAACTAGCTTAATATCAAAATTTATAACCATCAAGCTAAATCATAAATCATAAAAAATAGAGAGAGCCCTCTCTGAGTCTAGGAAGGCTAGGTCCTGGACTCCAAAGCGGTTTGATGTTGTCCTCTATTGTTAATTCTTGCAAATATTACAAATTAGGAAGCAAAAACATAATGGTGACCATAATGGGGAGTTGATTTATTGAAAAAGATTAATATTTCATTAGAACTCAGAAAACCCTAGTCAAAATATTATATGATTTGAGTATTTTCCTAGATTGGTATCCAATTGTTGATGGTGGACAACAAGCCATACAAAAGAAGGTTGAAATCATCCACCTGGCGACTCTAATTCAGATCAGGTCCATTCAAAGACTCCACTAGAGGAAGGACCTAAAACATGACCAGTCAACCTGGAAAGAGATATTATTTAAGCCCAAATTGGATTCAAGAAATTGTTGTCTTTATCTGTAACTATATTCAATCCTAATTTAAGCCTGATCAAGAGTACATTGCTAAGGTTTACATTGATCATTTGAAAATTTATGAGCCTCAAGAAGCTAAGCCCAAAATTTCAGACCATATACACACTTTTACACCTATGCATATCCCTGGTGCATTTGTGGAAAACCCAGTGAAACATGAGCATCAGGCTCTATCCCATGCTCCTGATAAATTCCCAAATAGTTATAAGCCTCTTGCTATACTACCTATACCTGTAAAAGTACCAAACAGGTACAAGCCTCTGGTTTTACCTCCTATCCTCCATGACCTCCCCACAAATTTTATCAATAATCTACTCCGATTTGATGGAGAAAATGCAAATATCACTGCTAAAAAACACATGCAGAATCTTGAGGATTTTATTAATCAGTATGAGGTGGAAGAGGATGATGTATGTATCAGGATGTTTGCCTTATCATTACAAGGTAAAGTTAAAAATTGGTTTAAATATCTTCCAGTTGCAAGCATTAGCAATTTTCATCAATTCACTCAAGTTTTACTAGATAGATAGGTGGTCGCAGGAAATTCTTTTCTTATCATAGAAGAGTACAAAAATTTAAAAAGATAGTCTGGGAGACAGTACAACATTTTATAGCCAAGCTCAATAAGGTATACCAATCAATACCTGCTAAGATAAAGCCACCCCCATGATGGGATCTCTTGCACTACCCAGATGCATTTGACCCAGAGATGGCATTCTTGTTAAGAGAAAGGGACCCTGCAACCATGGAAGAAATTAAAAATGTGGCAGTTGACATGAAAGCCAACCTATTGAATAGGGAAGAAAAGTTAAAAGCAATGAAGAAGGAAAAAATAGAAAGAGAGTGATTGATATCTTCAGAGATAAATCTAGAAATGTTGACAAACATAGTCAACGAAATGATGCATATGATTAGTAAGAAAGAGGAACTTGATGTTTAGATACCTCTCGTTCCATTAGTTTCAGAAAAGAAAAACATCAATGTACCCAAGTAGTTTGCAACCCATCCTGGACACCCTAAAACAGACAATGATTGTTTCATGTATATCCACAACACAGCCAAATATGAAGTCCAAAATCAGAAAGAGGTAGGGAAATCCCCAAAAACGATGTACATGATAGATGACCTTGCATACATAGGTAGCCATCTCGAATATGATTATTAAGAGGAAGACTATAAGGTTGAGATGGAGGCTGACTGTACAGAGCAACCATCATTGTCTCCATGGGAAGATGAAGCCTGGTCACCACCATGAAAAGATTAGAATCAAACTCTGCATACTGAGCAAGGTTGCAAAGACGAAAATGTAGGAGGTTTTCAAGTAAGTATGAAATGCCTTCCTCTATCTTTTGCTTGACTCTTAGGAGAGCCTTACAAGCAGGTTTCAAATAGAAAGGAGGAGGAATGCTCTAATGAATTAGTAAAGGAGGAGAGGGATGATACAAAACCTTTTTCAGATCCAGAAGTTCTCCCCTTGAGTCATATTGAAATCATAGAATCTGAAACAGATGATGAATTGATCTAGATTAATTATTTTCCCTTATGCTTTGATGCATTTCAGATTATGAAAGGGAATCAGGATCACATTCTAGCTGATAATCATAGGAGAAGAGAACTCTCTCACCAATCGGATGAGGAAATCAGGGATGATAAAATATCTGTTTTAGATCCAGGGGTTCAGACCTTGAGTTCTTTTGAATGTCAAGTAGCAGATGAAATCACAGAGTCTGAAACAGATGATGGATTGATCCAGTTTGTCTCTCTACCTTTGTGTTTTAATGCATTTCATATTATAAAAGGGAATCAGGATCACATTTTGGTTGATAGTCATAAGAGAAAACATGAGGTCTCAGAAGAACCAACACTACCATCTAAAGCACCACATGACCCAATAGCAGACATGTTGGATGGTTTCTACTTTAAAAGTCAATCTTCCTGTGTTCATAATGCTCTCAAAACCTTCTATGATATGGATATGATCAAATAGTCTTCACCATTGTCCGATTTAGTATAAGTAGTGGCAAAACACTCATAAGGTAGCATGCAAACATGTTATGAGTTTATTGAAGACCTGGAGAGCACATCTGTAGTACCAGGATATGAAGTTGAGTGGGCTGAGTCAGAATACCTAGAAATAAATCAAGAGTATCTTGATCCAGTGGTTGTCTATATGGAGGAATTTTTTTTTACAAAGCCTGCACATATTTCCGGCATGACAATTGTTTTTCAAATATACCAAGATCCATGTAAATCAGATCATGTCAGGAATTTCTATCAAATACTATTATCAAGTTTGTTGCTGAACATGGTGAAGAGCAATGAAACAACAAAGATATTAGAACAATTTCTTGACTGGATGCACTGGAATTATTGTATTTTTTAGAAGCGCAACCATTTCAATAGATTAGGGTAGGTAGGTGTGCAAATAAGCTCATTATTTTGAGCATTTTTACAGTTTTAGTTTTAGACCGCTTTTCATTTTCAGATCAATATGTCAGACTTTACTTTCAACTTAGTTCTGGTTTTACCGTTCAATTTTTCAAGGTGCAGCAATATGTTTAGCTTGATGGATTACAGTGGATAGGTTCAATTGTAAGTTTCAGTTCAAATTTTAGTATGCTAAAAAGTTGGCTGGCCAAGCATGTGGTCTATTTTTATCAGTCAAAGTCAGGAGGAACAATCAGTTAGTTTCTAGTCACTAAGTTTCCTGAAATATCAAGATACAAGTTGTTGGATCAACCTAATGGATCAGGCCACTAGTTTGTGGTGTTCTTGACACTTCCCTAAATATAATTTCCATCCCCAGTTGGAGCCACTATTAGAGTCCTGTAAGTTACAGTATCGCAAGGTGACTATGTAATTTCTCTTTGCCAATTTTTCATATTGTGCATAGAGTTCAATATTCAAAAGTATTTTCTAAAGAAAGATAAAGAGAAACAAAAGAAGAAGAAAAGAGGGTATTCAAAAAGGAAAAGATGCAAATTTCATACTATAAGAAAGCAGCCTAAAAACTGCTTGATTTTTTTCCACAATCAAACCGAAAAGATCAAATTTTTCTCTAAAGATCTGAAAAGGGACGATTTTTGTCAATTTTGGGACCTTATGGTATTTTTTCATCCTAAGTCCCCGACCATATTGCATATCTGTTTACCCCACCCCTTTTTTATTCCTTTTATCCTAAGTTTCATTTCCCCCCCCTCAACTCTTATGTCCCGATCCATTCCCCCGCGTTACAATCCCTTTTCTTTTCATTTTACTTTCAAAACATTAGAACTTACCTTTTTTGCCTTTTCTACTTTATATTTCTGCTTTACCTTTTCTTACTGCTATATCATTGTTTTACCTCCACTTCCAATTTCCCCAATTGCGATTAAAGTGGGCCATTCCTCCCTGACACGTAACCCTTCCCCCACAATCCATCAAATTTCACATATTATAATATTTCACATCACAACAAAACCTTAACGCTTGCGATCGTCGATTTGCGATATATCTCATCGCACATTTGTTAACTTACCTTTGAAGTGCCTGCAATGTATTTGGTTTAACTTGTGATGCGGTTGGCCCCACCACAACAGCTCTGCCCCCCACTTCAGGCCACTTGAATCATAAAACTTACCTTATCGCAAAAGCTTTCCTACTTGCAATTGCGATCTAGGTGGGTCCCTCTCCCCGCACTTCACAATTTTTAGAATTTAACCCCCGCGCTCATAAGAAAAACTTAAGATTTGTGATATGCAGGCTATGGTATGGTCCCACCTTACCTACCATGTCACCTCCCACTTCGCATCGCATTTCCGATTACATTCTTCATAACTTAAACGGTAAATACTGTGAAGTGCGCAGATGCGATGCGACTTTAGAACTAAAATATAAACATTTTTATCTCCGGGTATATGAGTTTTTACATTGTTTTTTTTGAAAAGTGGTTGCAACACGACAAGAAGGATTCTGGTAGCAAATAAACACCACAAGTCGAGTCGGGAAGCAAAGGGCATTCATGCAAAATTGTTATGTTATAACGGTAGAAACGAAAAAGGAAACAAACTCATTGGCGCCATCACCAATCAATGAAAGTGGCGAACACTACACTAGATTTGATTACCCAACGCTGGTTTTTCTGCAAAATAGAGGCAGGTGTCAGAGCCACCATGGGTTTCCTCTTCGTGACCATCACAACCACCTTCAGGTCTACTATTTGATCTTATGAAGAGTCATCGAAGCGTTTATATCTACGAAGAGTTGCCCATAATTAATTCCAGAGACGGTTGTTGTCAGTGATGTCTGATTAGGCCTTGCATGGCCACACTTCTCCATTTTCTGCTTCAATTGTAATCAATGAAATTTTTCCAAGTAAGATAGGGTAGCTGACTTAGTATTTAGTTAAATGTTGACTGCCTTAGTAGTATCAAGGGTTGGAAACTTGGACCCTGCTAGAACTTGCATTGTAACAATTATTGGAGCATTGTAACAGTTTGAGTTGGGAATCAATAATAAGAGACCATTCACAGGATTCTTGAGCTATGTTAATGGTGATGTTTTTCCTCTGCCTTAATGTTTTTCCTCTGTCTTTTCATACTGTGCATCAATTTATCTAATTTCAAAACAGAAAATTTAGATTAAGATTTTCTAAGAGAGAACCTTAATTTTGTCTGTGTTTGTTATCTTAATGTTTTCCTCTGAGACCTGAATTTAGAATTCAGAGACGGTCTTCTCTGCATTTATGTTGAACCTTAATCTCTTCCTTCTTTCCCATTTCACACTACTAGTAAGATCCAGTCTGCATAGTTAGCTTGCCCTGTGAATGTCCTTGAAAAGTTGATGCACAATTCAACCTTTTATGACTCCATAGCCCAATGGATTAGCTTCTTCAACTCTGTCTCTCCAACAACCCAATCAATCAAAAAAAATCCCTCATAATTTCTATAAATAGCCTAATATCAACTTTTATAACCATCAAGCTAAATCATAAATCATAAAAAACAGAGAGAGCCCTCTCTCAGTCTAGGAAGGCTAGGTCCTGGACTCCAAAGCGGTTTGATGTTGTCCTCTATCATTCATTCTTTCGATTATTACAAATTACGGAGTGAAAACATGTCAGATGACACGACATGAATTTTGGAAGAAGGTGCAGGATTAGATGTAGTAGAGTGGTGTGTGTTTGCAGTACCTATCATACCAGTGTCAGCATGAGAGTCCTTAGATGGAGGAGGAATGGTAAAATTAGATCGCAACGTGTTGGGAATTTTCTCATAGAGCGTGCTAGACTAAGTATAAATCAAATCTAAGTACTGGGGACAAGCAATGACCTACTCTTAAGTGATGATGCCACCCTTAGCCACATCCTTAGTGATAGATGGAAGCAAGGACTTGATGAATCACTTAGCAAGGAGTTGATTAGGAAGAAAGGTATTGAACATTCTACGATGACGACGCCACTCATGAATATGATCAGAAATGTGAGTAGAATTATCCTGTTTAAAATTGTTCAAGAGTTCCGTTCCAATTTAAAATCATATGGGTAATTGGAACTGGGTCAAAAAGGCAGTAGCTAAGGTAGTGAAATTATCAAATGAAGCTCTTGGTAACTCAATGTACCATTTCGCGGTCAGACCAATGAACGTATGCTGGAAAAGACACAGTCGAACAAAGTCATCATTTAAGGAGTTGGATGAACACCACAAATGATAAGTCATAACATGCATTGATGGGTCTTATCCAAGGTTTCCATTGAACTTAGGAATATCCGAGGGTAATTTATGTGGTATTACCGGCCACCAGGGAGCATAGTTGATTGGATCATTGGTAAGTCGATTTAAATCAGGTAACTCTAAAGTTGCAACAAAAGGCAATTGTCGATTTAAGTCGGGTTGAGCATAGCCAGGGTATGATTAAATTGCTTGGGAAACAGGCCTTTGAACACCAACATAAGGAATTTTTTGCTAGTAACCTAGATAGGGGTTGTTTTAATAAGCAAACACTTGAGGATTATGTTGACCAAAACCTGGATAAGCTATTTTTTATTGGAATGATGGTTGTGGAATTTGTGATTGTGCCTGCCAAGGAGTTTTCCCACCAATATTATAGCCCAAACTAGAATATCTTGGATCTGGTTGTGAATAGGTAAATTTTGGTTGGGCCTATGGCATTCCATAATAAGGTTATCCAACTTGTGAGTAAAGGATTCCGGATATAGGTGGTTGTTGTAAACCAATCGAAGGAGTTGGAGTCTAAGGGCCCAATACTTGAGGATAGCAGGTTGAAGGACCCGCCTAAGACAGTTTCGATACAACAACTTGAGTTTGTAATAGGGGTAATGATGTATTAACAAGTGGAGTAGATGTGGGTGCAATAGGTTGAACCAGTTGTAGAATTTTTTGTGGTTGAATGTGTTGGACATTGGGTTCAACGCTCCCCGTGTGTTTCGTGACATGGACTAACCGCCTCTGTGGGTCCTAACTCTGGCGATTGTAGCGGAGACTAACGCCTGCAGGTTTTGGTCTAATGGAAATCGTGATTCCAACAAGTGGTATTAGAGTGACAAGTCTCGAGTTAAAAACTCACCCGGATCGTGTTGGGGGGGAGATTGTTGGACATTGAGTTCAACGCTCCCCATGTGTTTCGTGACATGGACTAACTGCCTCTCATGGATCCTAACTCTGGTGATTGTAGTGGAGACTAACAGAAATTGTGATTCCAACAGAATGGATAGAGTGGACTGCCACTGACAAACAATCATTCCAACATTTGGGTGACTATAAAGCGATGGAATACTGTCAAAATGGGTGACCATAAGTTACTCCCCAACATTAGGAGTAAAACACGATGGAATATATTGTTCTAAAAAATGTTGGGAGTTTAGTTGAAATTGTACTGGATGGAATATACCTAGATGGACCAGCTTGATATTTCCCTGAAGATATATATAAAGGATCAATTTGTTTAGTACTCATTAGAGATGTACCCGATAGAATACCAGAAGATGACATAGGTGAAGTCCATGGATGCAAGGATGCACCAGAGTAGGTTCCAGATAATGATTGGTAACCCGGTGGGACGGAAGTAACACCATATATATGTGACTATGGTGATGTGGTAAACATCGATGAGGTAGTAATAGTAGATGTCGTCGCAACTGTAACAAATAGTACAACTAGAGATGTTGACTTGGCCATGTTCATACAACCCAATGTATACCCTATAGTATCTATGGGAACTCGAAGTGAAACATGATCAATAAAAGAAAAGTAAGGTGATTGAGGAAAAGACTTGTATAGGTAAAACTCCTCCCCAAAATGAGTTGGAGTTAAAGGTGTTTTGTCTTGTGGGATTTCTTCAATCGAAATCAAACCAGGTGGAAGGATTTTGCCGTCAGGCCCGAGATATATTTTAGGTGGTTGAATCCATGATATGGGATACTCAATGGCTACAATCGACTGTGGAGCGACCAATACAGGAACAACTTTCAGTTGTTCGACTTCGGGATCTAGATGTTCTGGTAAAAGAATGATGGGATTTGGATCAACTTCCAGTTGAACAATGTCGGGTTCGGGAGGTATGGTCTCACTGATTGGATGGATCGTGACCACATGTAGCTGTGAAGACTCTATCTCAACAATGGTAGATGAACCAGGATTTTTAGAAACAACTTGAGATGACTCTGGTATGTGTAATGATGATGACGCACCAGAGGTATTGATAGTAATGGTTTCGGTAGAACGATTTCACCTTCGCCGATCAGAAATGGCTTCCGGTGGTAAAGGTGGTTTAAGTGCTATTATACACGAATGACAGGGAAAGGGATGTTCTTCTTCCAAGATGACTGATTGATTTTATTACAAAAATAAATAAACAAAATAAAAGGATAATTCTCGGCAAAAGGTTTACCAAGTAATTGTGAACTGCAGAATACCTCCTGGCGAACCAAGTACAGGCAGACAATCTCCCCGAATGTTGTGTTCGGTGTATCACAATTTACAAGGCGGCCAAATCAATTACCTATGAATGGATATCAACCTAAATTTTTCCTCCCAAATATACCCGAAGGTACGTGGAGGCCCAAGTTCGTAATAGCGCTGTCTAATGCGAAACCGCACAGTGGGAGCACCCCATTTTACTTTTCGTACTAGAACACCGCCCTATATACCTGAAGGTACGTGGACGAGCTAAAATATACTTACATACATGGAGTGAGGTAACACACTCAGAATGTATCACAGAAAATTTAGCGACAGCTACTATGTTTTACAACACTGGAACATGTCTCTAGCCTAGACCTTCTAAATGTTATCATTAATGTTACAATGATTTTTTAGGTTGATTAAGATAAATTTTAAGTTGATCTTGTTTAGAAATTTTCCTTTGAGGTTGACCGTGTGATGTAATGGAAATTCCTAAAAATGAAAACTAAATGATAAGAAATTTTTTATTTAGCTTTTTCAATGAAAAAACTAGCTACAATGGGGAAAGAGCAATCAGTTTTTGAGCAAACAACAAAGAGCACAAACTAAATGCAACTTTCCTTTACTTGTTCCTATGCAACACACACAAAATGTAGATTCACATGCATGTTTTTCTTTTTGATTCCCTTTAATTTGAATACAAGAAAGGAAACTAGATGCACAAATCAACTAACAAGTGTTTTATTCTTTGAGAAACAAGGAATAAAACAACAATTTCTCTTTTAGGAAAATGAAGAATGGAACTACAATTTTCCTACAGGAAATGAGGAATGAAAAAAAAAATTCCTTTTCTAAAGAAAATTGATCTAATACAGAAATGAAATACTTTGAATTTGATTTTCCAATGATACAGAAAAACACTAATGAAACATTGAACAAATTTACTTTTCAAAGGAGGAAGACACGAAATTTTACTAGTCTCTAAGAGGTATCAGACATTTGAGAATACAACAAACAAGTGGCTGAAACTAAAAGCAATGATTTTTTTTTAAGGAATTTGGTTGGTTGAGGAGGCAATGTAGTCTCTAAGGGGAGACAGTGCGTTGCAGAGCACCCCTGAATGGGAGACAATGCGTTGCAGAGCACCCCTGAATGGGAGACAGTGCACTATGTCTTGACCAACAGTGCATTGGGCACAGCTAGTGTTATGAAAAAAGCATGATAATACACTTCTAATGCAATTTAATCATTCAAATTACTGACAAAAAAAAGTAGATACTACTGATGATGACAAGCATAGGTAGATACTAAAGCGGAGTTTCCAATTTGTTATGAGGAATTGTAATTTATTAATAAACCAAACCCTAAGTATGGTGTTTGTCACTTAGAACAACAGGTGAAAGATAACTATTATTTTCTCTAAAACAAGCAGATATACATAAATGAGAAAGAGCCTACTTGTGATTTCTTTCTCTCTCCTTCTCCTTCTATCGTTGTTGTCATCGCTCTCAATCCAACTCAAGTCGCTAGATCGATTCATGCAAATACAAACAGAGAATAGAAAACAAAATACAATATACAGATATCTACTTTATCTTAATCAAATCAAATCGATTAGATTTGAAATACATACATCATTCAAGAATACATTTCACAAGAAATAGAGACATATGTATGGGAAAATGAACATCAATTTTTATTAAAGAGTAGGAGAAGAAAATTATAACCAATGGATCGATTTTCTGTCAACCTGCTCCGAATTCATTCCGACCTCATAACATCCAGCATCATACTAGCATTGTATCAGTACTTTCACTCTCTTATCAAATGAGAATCCAACGACATAACTTTGCACAAGTTCTTCCTCCCCAACACTTAGATGGAGTGCTCAATTTATAGGGAAACTGATGGTAGTTTCTCAATGAATGACTTTTTGATAATAGGAAAGACATTTTTCCAAGTTCATAGGTGTTAGATGGACCCTTGTATTCGAAGCATGATACATATGGACTCTTCTAAAAGGCACTGGACAAGTGGATATTCTCGGAACAATGAGAATTTCGCTCCCAGGTGACCAACACACCCTTAAGTGTCGAGAAGTGCACTACAGTACACCCTTGCATGGAGGATTTGGCATTGCAACACAGTTAGTCCCTTGCAGAGGAGCATTGGTGAGTCAGAGGGTCAAATAATATATACTTCAAACCTTGGAAATATCACAATAGAAGCCATGAATGAAATGTTCTTCTCGTAGGGCATGTAGCAACTGAAGTATAAGAAGATGATAGACCCTATTTCATTAGTCCTGGGGATTATGTCCAGTTTGACTAAGTCTTGGGGGAGGATGTCCAAATTGACCTATAATAATTATGCACAACCATCTCAAAGTAATTGGAACACACCATTTCCTTGGAAACCTTAGCCATCTCAACCCCAAAACCAATCTTGGAAACAAGGTTGGAAAGGACCTTATGGGAGAAAACCACAATACCCTAAATATTCTCCAAAACCAACTCCATGTTATCCATATCATCCACCTACACCTACACCACAACCCCAACCACATCCATCTCAAATACCCACTCCCACTCAACTACCTATTCAACCATTTCCAAATCTAAACAATAAAACAACTTAGCTCGCTTACAATGCTGAGGTATAATACTTCCAAAAAACTCATCTTGATCTAAACGGTATTCACCTTAGCTCAGGAAGAGTATGGAAAAAAAATAGATTTTCTTGATGTCATTTAAGGACAACATTCAAAAAAAGAAGGCTCAAATGAGGAGACCAAAGAATCATGGGCTGCACTTGATGGAGAGCAGACATCAGAATCAGAATATGAGAAAGTTTCATCATGTTTACCATCAGATCCTCTATGTGTTCAAGAGAATAACCAATAAAAAGAAGAAGATTTTAATTTCATGGTAGAAGAGGACACACAAAATGATCCAAATGTGCAAGTGAACCAAGTGCATCACAACTATATTAAAATCTGGTTCTATACAATCATTAAGTTGCAACAATGCACTCTTCTTCAACAATTCTCGATCTCATATCGGTCAAAGAAATTGGTGTCTCATATTTAGGTACATGTCAAAGAAAATATTTCGAGCCTACACACAATTTTATCTATCATGTTGATGTGCACATGGCTCCATTGGAAGTATTCCTATACTTGAAAGATATTTTCTTCATGTAGAGTGATAGGGAAAAAAAGGAAAAGGAGGAAACAAAAATAAGAGAAAAAATAAAATATTAGGTGAAAACCTCCTTTGAGGTGCCTAAGATTGGTTCACTTATTGAAAATCTCTATGAGGCGATTAGTGAGTTGGGGAAAAAGAAAAAATAAAAAAGAATAAGATCTTAGGTGAAAACCTCTTCTGAGGCGCCTGGGAAGACCTACTAATTGAAAACCTCATTGAGGTATCTAGTACGCTTAGGGAAAAAAATGATTATTTGCCCCAGGTATCTCTCTCTGGTGAATGAGGGTGCTCTCCAACCTCTATAAGTAACTAGTACAAGTTATCACCACAATAAAGTTAAGCTTTCACTTCAAAATTATCACCATAATAAAGTAACTAGTCAAAGTTAAGCTTTCACTTCCTTTGCCCAAATGCTCAAATAGGACCCAGGCCATGCCAATCCATCAACCTCATCCATTTCAAACATCCACCCATCATTCTCAAGCCTTTCCCATTCATTTTCCTTGTTGATATGAAGTGCTATAGGAAAGTTCTGTTTCGCTACAAATTTTCCAAAATACACAAGGCAAAAATTATTTTTTAGTATATCAAGAAAACCGTGCATCCAATGGCCGAGATATTTCATGGAGATATGCATAGGGATGATGATAAAATAATCAACAAATTCCAGTGCATGCTTTTTGAGAATTTGGCTATGATCACCTACAACTATTTTCCATTTTTATTGATATTCGAGAATCATTTAACCAATATTTTTTATGGGAATATGCATAAGGGTGATGGAAACATGCTAAAAAAATTCAGGTGAATCCAATCTACCGTTTGAGAGATATAGATTAAAAAATTATGCTATAGGATTGTCCTATAGTGCTGCATGATTGTCCCAGATTTGCTACAGCATTGTCCTAGATTTGCTACAGGATTGTGATCAACATAGAGAACGAGTTCAGATCCTATGTTTTCCATGGAGGAATGAAAATAGAGTTCCATCACACCACCATCACCCATCCTCCAAACCATTTATCCACTTCTAGTCCACCAAAATAATTATGTATGTCCATAAAAAAACCACATTTTTATCCCTCCTTTCATTACTTTTACCACAACCAAAGCTTCTAATCCTTGTCCATGAGTTTAACATGAATTATCAGAGTTTTTGGATGAATTGTATGAAGGTTATCATGATCATAGGGGGGTTTGTGTGACTGCTACAAGAAAAAACCCAATCTTGTAGTTGTCTACATGTTAGAAAATTATATATATTATAGAGCCATGCAACACATAAAATTTGCGGAAATACAAACAAAAAAAACATATAAAACCAGAGAGACACAACTCTACGTGGTTCACCCAATTTGGGCTACGTCCACCTCGAACAGCCAGTCCTTCCTTTCTATTATCCAGCAAAATGAAGAGACACAACCTACAACAGATCCGTTGTAATATCCTTGATTCTCTATCAAAATCCCTCTATTTGTTTCTCACTCTAAGAATACACATACAATACACAGTCGCAATACAATGCCCTCATACAAAACGAGGGGTTTCCTTCTAGGGAAAAAAACCCTAAATTAAACGTAACTTCTATTGTTAGATCATCCGCCTAATGAACAACCCATATTGAATATAAATTACAATACTTTTACAAGGAAATTTTACATATGTTTTTAGCTTTGGGGGCAGCGCCCTTGAAACCCCCCGCCAGGGGGGGCTCCATAAAGTTGCAGTCGCCCCCCTTGGACCCCCTAGGAAGCGTTTAAACGAAGGGCGACGTTGCCACCCCGTTAAGAACATGGGTCCAATGTTGTGATACATATAAATAAAGAAGATAATCAAGATCCACACCTAACACTGCGTAAACCCTCTAGGACCAAACAATTTGAAACACCTAGAAGCACTAGAATGAAGAATAAATCAACAAGGAGTCATTGAGTACTCATTTCTTGGCCATCAAACAACCAAAAGACCTTTGTAGAGATGCTACAGAGTCACTTTTCACCTCTAACAAAAAAATTTGATCCACCTCCTGAAGAACCTGTATTGTCAAGCTTCGATCAGTGAAGCACACAAAAAATAAAAAATTCAGAGTGAACCCATTGTTGGAGAAACACGCATAAGAATATGACACCTCAAGAAGGAAACATATCAGTCGTCCTCTATTCATAAACAACATGCAAAAAACAAATTATCAACACATCAGCTTAAGAACCACCAAAATCAACTTTAATAGTCATATCAACAACCTTAATATCACCTGCAAAAAAACATCAATGGAAAGCCTAGGTATGCAATCCTCAAAACCTATCCTATGGACGTATTTTAGCTTAATAAAATATTTCAAGTGTATTAAATAAACATTTGTTTATATCCAAAATTATTAGCAAAGAAACCTTGGCCTTATCTAGCAGTTAACTTCACTTTTCCACCAAGACACCCACACATGTGGGAGAGGAACAAGACAAAAGTGAAAAAGACTTGAGAAAGTGGGATGTAACCATTTAGTCATGATAGAGGAAAAGGAGTGTGAAGGGGTAGGTGGGGTCGAACTCAACTAACTGAAATCACTCCAATTTTATTTTGCATGTAATGAAAAAATAATAAGAGAAAGAAAAAATAAAAATAATAAAATAAAAATAAAAATGTGGACCCAACACCTCTTGGGATGCAAATATTAGTTGCTACATAATTCAGGTTATGTGCTACAAGATAAAAACATGATGCTACATGATTAGAACATATTGCTACATGATTGAGACGGTCTACTATAGGAAGCCAACATAGTGCTAAAGGAAGGCAGATTTTGCTCAGAACAAAAAATAGAGTGTTGGGAAGCAAGGAAATATTTAGATAAAATGTAAGTAAAAATTCCTCCTCTCCAACATTTGGAATAAGCATTCCAAAAACACCTCAATCATTAATAAAAAGTATTATTTGGATTTTAGTAAGATAAAAATAGTTGGATTGGCTAAGCGTTTTCTTAAGAATATGGTGTGTTGCAATTTTTCTTTCCTCAACCTTGAAACAAGACTGTCAACAAAATTTATTTTGCTACAAAAACCTCCACTGTAGAGGAAGCTACATAGTCTGTAAAAAAAGTGGTACATGAAAGTCATGGGTTGCTACATGAAGCTTGATAGTGGAAAAAATTTCCCTCAAACCCTAAAAAGGAGGAAAGAATAAGGAGGGAAAGGGTAAGTACAATTTTTCCTGACCAATAGTTGGCATGAAAACCCTTAAACTCTCAATTCTCAAAAGCATACGGTGTAGCTTCCACATATTTAAATCTCAGTAATAAATATCAGTGACTTTGTGTCATGAACATGGTAGCATTAAGGAAAAAGTGTCTTGGGTTGCTTGTTGAATCCTCCCTTCTCCTCAGCATCATAAAAAGAACATTTATTCTACCTCTGTTTCCATAAAAAATCTCACACATAAAACTTCATAATCCTTTAGCAGAAAAGATAAAATCCTTGTTCCACATTGATAAAATTTTAATAAAGTCATGAGAGGAGGAGAATCAATAGATACTTCTAGAATACTAAAATGAAAAGGTAGAATCAAAGGAATGATGGGAAATTGAGATAAACACAAATATTATCCAACAGGGGGAGCTACATCAACTTGGATGTCAGAAAATTCATCAGAAGCATACATGAAGATAAGTGGGTTTCTCAAAGGGTGAGCAACAGTTTCAATAGCGAGGTATGATGGGATTCCAAATTAGATCCAGATTAAGGCCCATCTAACATTTATTACACACATAAAGGTTATTTTAAATCTATCCTTCTTCACTTAATAATGTTTATTTTAGCTTTAATATGTTCTTAGGAAGGTTTAGAGATAATTGCATGTTATGTGTCTAATATTATTTATTTTTTTCAGAATATTGAGAGGATATTGAGTAAATTATGAATGAGATAATATAGGGATTTTCTCCTTACTACAGGATAGAACAAGATTGGATAATAAATGACAAGATATTATGAAATAATAGAGTAGATTTTGGAGCTTCAGTGATTAAGAAAATATAGGAATGTGCTTTGTGTCATTTAATGAAGATTCTTACTATTGGGAATCAAATCTACTTTTTGAGTGATTATGGAGGCAAAAGCTACCCCATTTCAAGGAAGATGCTCCCTCATAAATTTTTATAAGTACCGATTCAAATTTTCCTCTAGGGGAATGTATTTCTTAGTCTTCTTGAGGATAATTTTTTTTATTTAGCAACTCTATTTTCATTTCTAACGGGGATGTACTTGTATTGACTCTAATAATGATGTTTGGTGTCATTTTTATCTTCTAAAGGTTGGTTTAATTCATAGGACTCTAATTATCCTTGGGCTCGGACGTCCCAGTAGCCTCAGAGCCCTGCTTTACAATTTCTTTATTTCCTTTGAATGTCTTTTTCACTTGCATCTCTTATTTTTGCATTTATTATTCATGCTTCCTTTGTTGTAGGTTATATTCATTAAATGATTGAAGTGAGTTTTTTTGTAGGTTATTTACAAATTCAAAATCATAATGCATCCTTATAACAGCTTTGAGAAGTCATATTCATCATTGAGCTACTTGGATTGGTCTACTAGTTCACAATTCTTGAATTTTTGGAAGTCTCTTATAGCAAAATAGTAGTAATTTTCTGATGAATTTTAGCACGTGTTAATGAAGCTATTTTAAGTTGTTTCACTTGCATTGGGTCATGGAAACATTCATGCTAATAACAAAATTCACCCCATAACATTTTCACTTGATCAGCTTAGGCATTTGGTTGGTTGACTAGCTCATTGATTCTTAAATTTCTGGTTTTTAGAGTAGTAATTTTCTGCTATTTTTTAGCACATTTTAACAAGGGTATTTTTGAGTGATTCCATTTGGATTGGATTCCTAGGAAATCCTACTTAATAAAAAAATTTACCCCATCTCATTTTAATTTGATTTTCTTGGTCATCGATGAGATAACTCGAAGGACAAACTAGGTGGAAAAATAGGTATTTAGTCTTTTCTAGTATGAAAATCATATTTTTTTGTGATGTGTTGGTAGTATTGTTGATTTGTATGGATATATTTTTCATTTAAACTCCTTATTCTACCAAAACATCCTTCTTTATACCTCAACAAATCCTTCAAAACAATGTTCACCGAGAGTACATTTTTGTTTTGTTGAAGACCACATCGTGCATTGTTATTTGTGCAAGATGAGCCCCTAAAGGGTACTAAGCTTGGCAAGGTAAACATACAACCTTCTCCTACCTTCCACTACCATTTATCACCTTCAGATCACCATTTTATCCCTTGGAATTCTCATAGATTTGATCTTGTAGAAAAATAAGGCAATCTTATCGCAATCTTGTAGAAATCATGTAACATCGTGTAGCACTGTGTGAAAGCCATCCAAACTTGACTAGAATTGTCCTTGAAACTTGATTTTTTCCTCCTAGCCTTGAATAATTTCCCTTAGGCTTTGAAACCACGATTTAGGAAGACCAAATACCACTTAGGACTTTCCTTTTACCACTGCAACACATTTCAAGAATTAGATTTAGAAGATAGGTTCACGAATTGAATGACATAGTGATGATTTTCATAATTAATTTATGAAGAAATTAATGAAATTTATTACTATCATGTGGTCTCTTTAAATAAAGTGATGTAGAGTTGGTTAATACTCTTTACTTTCTGCAGTTAGACTAGGTTTGCTTTCCTTGTCTTTTGTTTCATGTAACAGTTTAAGGATTCCATTTCTGCAATAGTTTAGGATTGATTTTGTTGGAAATATTGTCATTGATGGCAATGAAGGTAGCGCTGAATTAGAAATAGGCAAAAAAGGCAGCGCTGAAGCAAAGGAAGGCAATGGAGGCACATCGAAAGTAATAGAGGCAGCAAGAAGAAAGTCAAAATGTAACAGTCATAGAAGCACAGTGAAGAACTGTTATCGGAAGGTAGAGACAGAGGCAGAGCGACAGAAGTAGCAGAGGCAGAGGCAGAGGCTAAGTGACAGAGGCAGAGAGCCGTTATAAAATTCTAGGAATCGCACACTCCAACCGGCGTTATACATATAATACATAATCCTTATTCCGGGAATCGCTTAACGCCAGCGACAATGCAATGCATATAATACAGAACCATATTCCAGGAATCGCACACTCCAACCGGCGTTATACAACACAAATATTATTCCGGGAATCGCCTACCCTGATGGAGGATACATATATATATATCCATCATCTTACATATATGTGCAGTGCATCATATAAACAAAGTTCTAAGCTTAAATATATAAGTGGAGTGCTTTATTATAAGAACCAAGCTTTATACGGTGGGACCCTTCCCCAATTGCAATTGGAGAAAAGGTTCAATCGGCGGAGTTTTGTTATATGCTCCGATCAAAGGCCGGACCCGATCGAGTTATATGCCACAGTTTATTGCTAATCGCATCTGAGTTCCCAATCACAATCAGAACCTTCCGATTGATCACACGAATTTTGCAATATGATGCGATTGAAGTGGCGGACCCGATCCTGTTATGTGCGGGAGTTAATATGTGCAAATCGCATCCTTGTTCTAATCGCATCGGCACTGGTCAATCGCATCAGAGAATATAAGAGTTGCGATTGCGATTAGAAGTCCGGACCCGATGGATATATAAACCACATTTCATATATAGCCCGAGTTCCAGTACTAATCGCATCGACAAATCTTATTGAACAGTGACCAATCGCGTCAGATTTAAGCAGGGCATCGGAACATACAACAGAAAGTTTTCGATTGCGATTGGAAGGCCAGACCCGATGGGAAAATAAACTACAATTAATATATACCTTGAGTTCCGGTGAACAGTGATTCATCGCGTCGGAGCATTGGAGTTGCGATTGCGATCAATCGCAATCAGAGCAGGAGTGGTCAATCGCACCGGAGCAAGGCAGGTTGCGATTGCGATCAATCGCAATCGGAACTTTATAGATGATATCAATCACAATCGGAATTCGCTGGAGGAGTAGCATAGCGCATCGAAAAGCGTGGGAAGTGGGCCCAAAAGGAGTTTTTATATGTTTAAACAGGTTTTATTATATACGCCAAGAATTGATTTAAGTCGTATCAAAAGGGGCAGTTTGTACTTTAAACTTATTAAAATTCTGCCAAGAGCTGAAACTGGGTTATATATATTAAAAGGCGCTCTCATATATATATATATACATAACGCGTTGCCAATATTGTATTAAAAGATGCTGTGTGTTTTGTGAACCCACGGGCCTCGGCTTAAGGTGGAGGGTGATTTGTAACATAATACAATTGTGATATATGTATGTTCCGGCCTGCGGAACTCGCCACATCAACAAGACACTTGTGGCATTAAAAGGGTTGGAATTTCCCTGTTTTAAGAGTCAGCAATTACATTTTATTTGTTTAAAAGGCTCAGTTACACATATGCAACAATTACATCACAACAGAGGACAGAAAAGACAAACGCAGTCAAAGAAAAGACAAATGCGCAGCTAACCAAGAGGGTGAATGAGTGAGCTGGAATTCAAATTGTAATTCGAATGTAAATGTTTTAATTGTTTTTATTGTTTGTGATGCATTGGCAAGTCTCCGAGAGAGAACAAATTCCCACTGTAATGTTAAATTGATACCTACAGTTATATTTTCTGAATAAGCAGATAAAAGGAGTGAGAAGGCAGAAGGCAAAAAGACATGACTGTTCATTTCGAATTCCATGTAGAATACAAACAGTCATGTGAGGAAATCTATAAATAATATCATATTAATATGAGAGAGAGAGAGAGAGAGAGTAGATATAGAGAATGCAGAATATAGAAGAATAAAGCAGAGAAGATTAAGAGAAGAAGAGTAGATACAGAATAGAGCTGATATCTAGAGTAAATCAGCAAACATTCAGCTTAATAGCTGTCAGTTGTAGCTAACAAAGGTTGAAGCCTCCTGTAGGTTGGTGCCTACAGAAAATTAATGGGAGTTGGAGCTTCCTTGCAAGTTGTAGCTTGCAGAATTGAGGTTGGATCCTCCTGTAGGTTGGTTCCTGCAGAAAAACAGTGGTGAGAGGGAGTAGGAGCTTGCCTTTGCATCACAACAATAATAAGATGTGGTTTTCTCTCATTATGGGTTTCCACTTATATCTGGTGTCTCTGTGCATGATAGTTATGTATTTAATCTGATATGTATCATCTGCTTAATACCTGCAACTCTCATATTAAGTCTACTGCTATATTAAACTAATACTTGCTGCTTGCATTCTAAGATTACTTGCACATTAAATTGGATATGAAATGAAGGTGTAAATAGCTTAATGAAAAGTTTTAAAAGATCAAGAATGCATTAAACTGATTCACCCCCCCTCCCCCCCTCTTAGTTTAATTAAAGGTTCAACAATTGGTATCAGAGCCAAGTTCCTTGTATATCAGTCTAACAACTGAAAGGAGATCCTAGGCTCTCAAGATGGCAAGTCAAGAAGGAAGCTCAACCAATAAAGCCCCTTTCTTTATAGGTGCAAATTATGCCTTTTGGAAAATAAGAATGAAAGCTTATATAATGTCTTTAGGATTAGAAGTTTGGGATGCTGTGGAAATTGGATATGTCACAAAGTCAACTGATACAGAGAAAGAAGCTAAACAAAGCTTTGTAGCTAATGCAAAAGCAATGAATGCAATCTTAAATGGACTATGTGAAGCCGAGTTTATCAAAATAATGCACAGTAAGACTGAAAAAGATATGTGGGACACTCTAGAGAATATCCATGAGGGAAATAAAAAGGTTAAGACTGCCAAAATTCAAGTATATAGAGCCCATTTTGAAAATTTAAAAATGAATGATGATGAAGATGTTGGCAGCTTCTTCTTAAAAGTTGCAGAAATTGTTAACAGTATGAAAGCTCTTGGAGAAACAATACCAGAAGGTATAATTGTACAAAATATTCTAAGATCTCTTCCATCCAGATTCAATCCCAAGGTGTCTGCAATAGAAGAAACAACTTATTGGGATACCTTGACCATGAACCAGCTACTAGGAAATCTTACAGCATACGAGATGAGGCTCCCACAGAAGAAGCCAAGTACAAGGGAGGCAGCATTCAAAACAGAAAAGAAGAAAGAAGAAAAGGAAGACATATGCTCCTGCTCTGATGAAGAAGAGGCTAAATTTGTCAAGAAATTGGATAGAGGCTCAAGTAGATACAAAGGTAAACTTCCTTTTAAATGCTTTAACTGTGGAAGAGTTGGAAATTATGCTGCTAAATGTCCTCACAAGAAAGGAAAGAATTCAGCAGAAAATCCTTCTATGCTCAGCAAGACAACAGTGCATCTGAAGACTCAGATGAACCCTCAGGAGAAGAGGGAACCTCTGAATTTTTACTGATGGCCATAGAAGATCTTGAAGGACTCTTGCTAGAAGAAGAAGAAGAAGGGGAAGTCGATCTTGAGGGGGAGCTAAGAAGTGCTCTAGAGGAGATTGACAGACTCAAACTAAAATGTAGAAAACAAAAAGAGATTCTCCTCAAATGTGTGAAAGAAGAACAAAATTCAGAATTCCTCATGCAGTTGAAGGTAAAGCTTGAAGAAGCCAAGAAGATAGAAGATATGTTACTTCAGCAAATCAAAGATAAAACTCGAGAACAAGAGAAGCTGGAAGAATAAATTCTGTGTCTGAGAAGGAAATTAGAAAGTGCTCAACAGAAATTTTCTATATACCCCTCTCAAATGACAAGTTCTGGTAGGTTGAATGAAATCTTGGATGCTCAAGGATCTCCTCTAATAAAAACTGGGATAGGCTATGAAGGAGAATCAAGTAAAGGAAAAGAAAATGAAAACAAAAATATAATTTTTGTGAAAGCAAAGAAGGCTGATGAAGCAGCTCAAATAATTCCTACAAAGGAAGAAACATGTAATGAGAAAGACAGAGACCAGAAGAAACCTCTAATAACAAATATTGTAACAAATACTAAGACAACAGAGAAAGGATCATATATTCCTGATTATATCAAATTTGGAAGCCATCAAAGGAGATTCTTGCCTCCTATGAAGAATGCCACCTGTTATGTCTGCCACAAGCAGGGACACATTGCTGCATATTGTCATGCAAGGAGGAATGATTCAAACCGGCAAAAGATGCAGGCATGGAAGAGACAACCTTACATCAGGTATGCAAGTAATTTCTATGGTTATTGTTTTTAATGTAAGGATTTTGGCCATAGAATTATTGAATGTAGAAAGTATGGACAAAGACTGATGTTCAATACCTCAAGGAGGTTTATGAGTCAAAGAAATTTTGTTCATGCTCACAATTCTGCAAAAAATATAATCAAATGTTGTATATGCGATCAATTTGGACGTATATCTTCCAAGTGTTCTCTAAAAGGATATAATTCATCACCTCACAAAAGATACCAAACAAAAGGGGGCCTCCAGTGGATAAAGAAGGTGAATAAATGTGACTTGGCTTTAACTGCTCAAGATTTGAAGATTCAATGGTATTTGTACAGTGGCTGCTCTAAACACATGACAGGAGACAAAAACAAGTTTTTAACTCTTGATGAAAAGAAATCAGGCAATGTCACTTTTGGAAATGACAAATTAGGAAAGATCAAGGGAAAAGGATCAGTCAGCATAGACAATGGCAGAGGAAAGGCCCAAGATGTATTATATGTAGATGGACTGAAAGAAAATTTACTGAGTGTCAGTCAGATGTGTGATAAAGGCTGTGAAGTTCTCTTTAGAGCACAAGATTGTGTAGTCAGATCAAGCACAACAGGAAAAACTCTACTCAAAGGTGTTCGAACAGAGAGCAATGTGTACATAGTAAAAGAGGAGGATGAAGCCTGCCATCTTAGCAAACTTGAGGAGTCATGGTTATGGCATAGGAGATTGGGACATCTCAGCTTTGACCATATCATTAGACTGAGCAAGAAGAAAGCTGTCAGAGATATGCCAGAAATAAAAAGGCCCACAAACACAATATGCAAATCTTGTCAGTTAGGGAAACAAACTCGCACATCCTTTAAATCTAAAGAAGAGTTATCAACAAGAAGACCACTGCAACTTGTGCACATGGATCTGTGTGGACCTGCAAGAACTAAAACACCAAGTGGAGAGTCCTACTTTATGCCGATAATAGATGATTTCTCCAGAATGACATGGGTTGCTTTTCTCAAGAATAAATCGGAAGCTCTGGACAAATTCAAAACATTTAAAGCATTAGCAGAAAATCAGACAAGATGCAAGCTGAAATGCATCAGATCAGACAGAGGAGGTGAATTCACTGATTATGACTTTGCATACCTATGCAATGAACATGGCATAAAACAACAATTTACTATTGCAGGAACACCTCAGCAGAATGGAGTAGCAGAGAGACAAAACAGATCTGTTCAACAAATTTCCAGAGCCATGATGCAAGAGAATAATATTGCTCAAACCTTCTGGGCAGAAGCAGTGCACACAGCAGTACATATCCTTAATAAAGCCCACTTAAGGCCAAGCAGTGACAAGACTCCCTATGAACTATGGCATGGAAAGCCAGCTTCAATCAAACATTTCAGAATCTTTGGAAGCAATTGCTACATAAAGAATAATGATGAAAATCTTGGCAAATTTGATGCAAGAGTAGTTGAAGGGATATTTCTAGGATATGCTTCCAAAAGCGAAGGGTACAGGTGCTACAACAAGACCCTTCGGAAGAACTTCCAAACAATACTAGAGATACAGACTGCTGCAGTACATCAGACAACAATGAAGAAGAAGATCAAAATGATGATGAAACAAGAAAAACATCAGAATATGCTGGACTGAACTCAAAAACCCCCTCAAGATACACTCAAAAGAACCATCCAGAAGATCAAATCATAGGAGACAAGAATGTAGGAGTGCAAACAAGAAGGTAGCTAACTGAACAGACAAAAGAGGTATACATAGCCATGTTGTCACAAATAGAACCAAAGAAATTTGAAGAAGCCAGCAAGGACAAGTCTTGGGTAAATGCAATGAATGAAGAATTGGACCAAATTGAGAAAAACAATACCCGGGAACTAGTTCCTAGACCTGCTGAGAAAAATGTCATAGGCTCAAAATGGGTATTCAAAAACAAAATGAATGAGCAAGGACAAGTAATCAGGAATAAAGCTAGGATGGTCTGCAAAGGATACTCACAAATAGAAGGACTTGATTATGATGAAACATTTTCCCCTGTAGCCAGAATGGAAGCTATCAGAATGTTCCTGGCATTTGCATGCTACCAAGATTTCAAGGTATATCAAATGGATGTAAAATCTGCTTTTCTTAATGGCGATCTAGAAGAAGAAGTGTACATGGAACAACCATAAGGTTTCTCGTTGACAGATAAAGAAGACTATGTATGCAAACTGAAAAAGGCCCTATATGGACTGAAACAGGCTCCTCGTGCTTGGTACTCAAGACTGGATAAATATTTTCAAAAACAGGGTTTTAAGAGAGGTGGAGTAGACAACAACCTATACATAAAAGCCCATGAAAATGAACTTTTGATTGTTGTAGTGTATGTTGATGACATTATGTTTGGAAGCAACAAAGATGATCTAGCAAAAGGGTTTGTTGATGAAATGAAAACAGAGTTTGAAATGTTTATGATTGGAGAGCTCAGTTTCTACTTGGGACTACAAATTCAGCAAAAGAACACAGGTACATTTATTTCACAAGAAAAATACATAAAAGAAATGTTGAAAAAGTTCAAAATGGAGGACTGCAAACCTGTGTCAACTCCCATGACCACAGGTTGCAAGCTATGTGCTAATGATGGGTCTGCTGACATAGATCAAAGACTTTACAGATCCATGATTGGAAGTCTATTGTATCTGACTGCATCAAGACCATACATAATGCTAGCAGTAGGATTAGTGGCTAGATATCAAGCATCACCTAAACAAAACCATCTTCTGGCAGTCAAAAGAATATTCAGATATCTACAAGGAACAATACAGTATGGACTTTGGTATCCTAAAAGCAAAAACTTCACTTTATCAGCATACACAGATGCAGATTGGGCCAGTTGTGTGGATGATAGGAAGAGTACAAGTGGAGGTGCATTATATCTAGGAGAAAGTCCGGTTGCATGGCTAAGCAAGAAACAAACATCCATCTCTTTGTCTACAGCTGAAGCAGAATATATAGCAGCAGCAGCATGTTGTACACAAGTCATGTGGATGAAGCAAACTCTTCAAGACATGAAGGTAAGCATTGATGAACCTATTTCAATCAAATGTGATAATACAAGTGCTATAATTATATCTAAAAATCCTGTACTTCACTCAAAAACTAAACATATTCCAATCAAGTGTCATTTCCTCCGAGAACAAGTGGCTCAAAAGATAGTAAAGCTGGAATATGTATCAACGAAAGAACAGACAGCTGATATATTTACGAAACCTCTTGCTAGAGAACCATTTCAATACTTGAGAGATAAACTAGGGGTAGTATCTTCAGATGCTACTCTCTGATATAAAGAGAAAGCACAATTTCAGGGGGAGAACAAAATGAAAATGTCATTCTAGGAGCAGAATAGCCAGCAAGGAAAGCATAAAAATAGGTCCACAGGATCAAAGAGCTATAAGAAAATATTCTCAGTATTATCAGCATTCAGCATGAAAAAGCAACAAGGACCTTTCGAGTGTCAAATGAATCATCCCTGTCTGCAATCTAGCACAGATTACAGGCACTTCAGATGAAACACAGCTATAAAACATATACAAGCTCACTATATCAGACAAAGACAAAACGTATATTCAAGTTCGATAATCCTCAAAGTGTTCGCTCAACAAGTTTTATCCATTTCAGAGAAAGGAAATGCAAAAAGCAACCCTTTTCCATTGATGTCAAAGGGGGAGGAAGAACAAACAATAGGAGGAAGAGCAAGAGAAGGCAAACAGAGAAAAGTGGATTGCCATCAATGCCAAAGGGGGAGACTGTTGGAAATATTGTCATTGATGGCAATGAAGGCAGCGCTGAAGTAGAAACAGGCAAAGAAGGCAACGCTGAAGCAGAGGAAGGCAATGGAGGCACAACGAAAGCAATAGAGGCAGCAAGAAGAAAGTCAAAATGTAACAGTCATAGAAGCACAGTGAAGAACCGTTATCGGAAGGTAGAGACAGAGGTAGAGCGATAGAAGCAGTAGAGGCAGAGGCAGAGGCTAAGTGACAGAGGCAGAGAGCCATTATAAAATTCCGGGAATCACACACTCCAACCGGCGTTATACATATAATACATAATCCTTATTCTGGGAATTGCTTAACTCCAGCGGCAATGAAATGCATATAATACAGAACCATATTCTGGGAATCGCACACTCCAACCAGCGTTATACAACACAAATATTATTCCGGGAATCGCCTACCCCGATGGAGGATACATATATATATATATATATATATATATATATATATATATATATATATCCATCATCTTACATATATGTGCAGCGCATCATATAAACAAAGGTCTAAGCTTAAATATATAAGTGGAGTGCTTTATTATAAGAACCAAGCCTTATACGGTGGGACCCTTCCCCAATCGCAATCGGAGAAAAGGTTCAATCGGCAGAGTTTTGTTATATGCTCCGATCAAAGGCCGGACCTGATCGAGTTATATGCCACAGTTTATTGCTAATCGCATCCGAGTTCCCAATCGCAATCGGAACCTTCCGATTGATCGCACGACTTTTTCAATATGATGTGATTGAAGTGGCAGACCCGATCCTGTTATGTGCAGGAGTTAATATGTGCAAATCACATCCGTGTTCTAATCGCATCGGCACTGGTCAATCGCATCGGAGAATATAAGAGTTGCGATTGCGATTGGAAGTCCGGATCCGATGGATATATAAACCACATTTCATATATAGCCTGAGTTCCAGTACTAATTGCATCGGCAAATGTTATTGAACAGTGACCAATCGCATCGGATTTAAGCAGGGCATCGGAACATACAACAGAAAGTTTGCGATTGCGATTGGAAGGCCGGACCCGATGGGAAAATAAACAACAATTAATATATACCTTGAGTTCCAGTGAACAGTGATTCATCGCATCGGAGCATTGGAGTTGCGATTGCGATCAATCGCAATCAGAGTAGGAGTGGTCAATCGCACTGGAGCAAGGCAGTTTGCGATTGCGATTAATCGCAATCGGAACTTTATAGATGATATCAATCGCAATCGGAATTCGCTGGAGGAGTAGCATAGCGCATCGAAAAGTGTGGGAAGTGGGCCCGAAAGGAGTTTTTATATGTTTAAATAGGTTTTATTATATAAGCCAAGAATTGATTTAAGTCGTATCAAAAGGGGCAGTTTGTACTTTAAACTTATTAAAATTCTGCCAAGAGATGAAACTGAAATATATATTAAAAGGAGCGTTTATATATATATATATATATATATATATATATATATATATATATATATATATATATATATATATATATAACGCGTCAAGGTTATTGTATTAAAAGATGCCGTGCACCCCAGGGAACCTACCTGCCCCTGCCGCGAAGGGGGGGAGGGTGATTTGTAACATAATGCAATTGTGATATATGTATGTTCCGGCCTGCGGAACTCGCCACATCAACAAGACACTTTTGGCATGAAAAGGGTTGGAATTGCCCTGTTTTAAGAGTCAGCAATTACATTTTATTTATTTAAAAGGCTCAGTTATACATATGCAGCAATTACACCACAGCAGAGGACAGAAAAGACAAACACAGTCAAATAAAAGACAAATGCGCAGCTAACCAAGAGGGTGAATGAGTGAGCTGGAATTCAAATTGTAATTCGAATGTAAATGTTTTAATTGTTTTTATTTTTTGTGATGCATTGACAAGTCTCCGAGAGAGAACAAATTCCCACTGTAATGTTAAATTGATACCTACAGTTATATTTTCTGAATAAGCAAATAAAAGGAGTGAGAAGGCAGAAGGCAAAAAGACATGACTGTTCATTTCGAATTCCAAGTAGAATACAAACAGTCATGTGAGGAAATCTATAAATAATATCATATTGATATGAGAGAGAGAGAGAGAGAGAGAGAGAGAGAGAGAGAGAGAGAGAGAGAGAAGATATAGAGAATGCAGAATATAGAAGAATAAAGCAGAGAAGATTAAGAGAAGAAGAGTAGATACAGAACAGAGCTGATATCTGGAGTAAATCAGCAAACATTTAGCTTAATAGCTGTCAGTTGTAGCTGATAAAGGTTGAAGCCTCCTGTAGGTTGGTGCCTACAGAAAATTAATGGGAGTTGGAGCTTCCTTGCAAGTTGTAGCTTGCAGAATTGAGGTTGGAGCCTCCTGTAGGTTGGTGCCTGCAGAAAAACAGTGGTGAGAGGGAGTAGGAGCTTGCCTTTGCATCACAACAATAATAAGATGTTGTTTTCTCCCGTTATGGGTTTCCACTTATATATGTTGTCTCTGTGCATGATAGTTATGTATTGAATCTGATATGTATCATCTGCTTAATGCCTGCAACTCTCAGATTAAGTCTACTGCTATATTAAACTAATACTTGCTGCTTGCATTCTAAGATTACTTGCACATTAAATTGGATATGAAATGAAGGTGTAAATAGCTTAATGAAAAGTTTTAAAAGATCAGGAATGCATTAAACTGATTCACCCCCCCCCCCCTCTCAGTTTAATTAAAGGTTCAACAGATTTCATGATATTCACTCATTGCATCAAATCAACAAAATAATGACACATTTTATGCTTCATATACAGTGCCGACACCTCTTAAGTTTGTACAAAATCCTTATTGATGATTCAATTTGGTAGCCTTGGGTCTCATCAATTTTGTATGTGTAAGACCTAGTAAGAAACTATTGATCATATGTTCAAATCTTGTGTAATTTCTAATAGTCTATTGGAAGAAATAGCTCTTGGATTTCAATGCACCAAAAAAGTTAAAGGAAACATAGTTTAGTCTATCAAGAACTGAGAAAAAAATACTTTTCAAAGTCCAATCCTTAATATATTATGGAAACTCACTACAAGCCTCTTGATATGGGAAATATGGAAGGAGAGATATCAAATAATTTTCAAATACAAATGAAAAAACCTATAAGTCATTTGGTTTCTCTTCCACAAGAATAAAGATGAAACCTTATTCCTCTCTAATTGGGATTACAAAGACTTTCAAGGACCTACTTTCAAGAAATACATCCTAGCCCTGTGGAACATCAAGATCCCAATGACCATGAGACAAAACCCTTTCCCTTGCACTATGGATCCAATTTCAAAATTTTGGCACCCCCTGGGAAATATTACAAACTCAACTTTTATGGAGCCTCAAAAGGAAATCCATGGGAGGCTGGAATTGGTAGTGTCATCTAGAACCACAAAGACGAAATCCTTAGAATCTGTAAAGGATACATATGATAGGAAAGTAGTGATGCTGTTGATCTAGGGGTTCTAATATAAGGGTTTTGTATATACATAAAAAATCATCTCCACGCCATCATTATGGAAGGTGACTCCAGGATTATAATACAGGAAGCCAAAAAACACATCAATGGATCGCCTCCATCAAAATTTTCTCTAATTTTTAGGTAGGACCACAACTTAAAAAAATTTGTGCACATTCTATCTCAGCAAGAGGCAATAATATTCTCCCATACCAGGCACAAAGCAAGCTAAGAAAACTACCTAGTAGGCTTCCTAGAAAATAAAGGAGTGGAAGAGAAACACCATTGTGAGGACTTGATCCTAGCCTCTTCCTCTACAACAACATGGGCTTCTGATTGTACATCATCAAAAAAAACCTCATTCTCTTAGATCTAGGTGTGAAAGTATCCATCACGCCTTGTTAGAGGTCATATGACAGACATCAACCAAATATTCAATCTTGAAATGGAGTGATGGCCATGCACCGTAGGTCTCATTCAATTTGGCTCTATTTTGGTTACTTGATGGCATCCATAACATTCTCTCTGAATAAATAAGATCAATAATAAGAATAAAGTTAATAGAATTAACATAATTCAAATTACCAAGGAATTGGATTATGAATAGTAAAATGAAGCTAAAAGAATGGCCAAATTGACCATAAATTAATAAATGATCTTATGGGGTTCTAAAGGGAATTTCAAATAATATTTAATTATATGAAATTTACCAAGATTAACAAGGAATTGAATTAAAAGATTTGGTCAAAGTGACAATAAATTAATAATATTTTACTTATTTTAATTTGGTCAAATTAATTAAAGTAACATGTTTGAGATTAAAATTAACAATTATTAGAGCACAAAAACCTCTTCTGAGACTGCCCCGTTAATGAACCAAAGCAAGAATATAAATATTTTGGAGCCACAAATGGAGAATAATTCACCAAGATCCCATCGAAAAAGTGGTACAACAAAAAAAATTTCCACCTATGTAGCCCCCAAACACTAGGAAACCCACAATAGCTTCAAAGTTCTAAGAGACCTTATCATAGGAATATACCAAACCCATGTAATAAGTTGTCGTGTAAGTCCATCCTGAAATTTTTTCCTAATTTTCCAATGAGGAACACGGGAAAGGAAAAGTCAAATCTACCCCAGATGATCATCTAATGCATTTGAATCCACAACAAGAGGAGAACACACCTTTGAAATGGGAGGATGATTTTACTGACATTGAAGGGCTATATCTGGTGGCCATAAAGCTAAAGCATCACAATATTTAGGCATCCAAACCATCACCGCCAAATATAGGAAGAAAATCAACAAAGACTTCAAGAAAAGAGGGAGAAAATCTATGCTTTAATGCATTGATACCCTAGGAGGAAAGCTAGTAGACTCTTGAAAATATAAGTAGATCACTGAGATCTACACCTTCCAAAACATTGTTTTATCATGAAGGTAATTTCCTACAACATAAAGGGTTTTAAAAACCCCTCAAAGCATTGCATTCTTTACCGAAAGTTCCAACAAGATCTCCCAGCAATTCTACTTATTCAAGAAACCAAATGCTCTAGTTTATATTTTGAATCTATAATGTGTATATTATGGAAAAATTCCAAAGCCATAATCGTCAATGCTGAAGGTGCAACCACGAGCTTTGAGAATTCCTAGGATCCCACACAATTTAACATAAATTTTTTGTCTTATAATTATTTTTTTCTCTTAGCCACTTTCCACTTGTTGGGCTCAAACCTACATCGATTCATTTTCAATGTGTATGGACCTCGGGCCTCAACTAGGAAACATGAAATGATAAGGCAACTCCGCTACTTAAATAACATGGTTGATACACACAAATGGATAATATGGGGTGATTTTAACATAGTCACCTCTCTAAGTGAAAGAAAGGAGGAGGAAGACATCTGGAGCCCAATTTAGAGGATATTCAAAATTTTATTGAGGAGACAAACATGTTGGAAATTAAAACCACCAACAACCTCTTCAGCTGGAGTAACACGAGAGGATGTAGTACAAAAATTTCCTCTCGCTTGAATTGCTTTTTGGTAGTGGAACAACTCTTCATTGACGATCATGAACTCTCAACATATATCCTACCATCATAAGAATCATACCAATAGCCCATCTTTCTATCGTGGAAAACATTTGGCAAGCCACTCAAACGTCCTTTCAGGTTTGAGAAATTCTGGCTAATGGACACCAATCTCAGCAACAAAATCGAAGAATGGTGGCAAATCATGGACAACATAAAGGGTTTAAAAATGTATATATTTCAATAGAATCTCAAACAAACAAATCTTCTCCTCAAACAATGTAACAAAACTGAATTTGACAACATTTTCCATGAGAAACATACTCTAGAAAAGGGGATGTCCATCCTCCAACAAGTGATCATAAAAAATGGTTGCAGAAGGGAACTAGAGGACAAATAATCCACTCTCACTAAGCAATCAGAGGATTGTTACAGACAAGATGAGATATACTAGAAGCAAAACTCCATGATCAACTAGTTGAAGGAAGAAGAGCGCCACACTTGCTTCTTTCACTAATCCACCATCCAATATCGCTCCAAAAATCACATCACCTCCCTTTGAAATGAATTTGGGGAAACCGTAGAGAAACAATAGGACATTGAAGTAGAGCTAGAAAACTACTTCTTAGATCTACTAATTGATCCTTAGCCACAATGAAAAGAGGCCATCAATCATATGAAAACCAACATACATATACTGGTTACAGAAAATCACAACACAACTCTCATAAGACCCATCAATGAAATGGAGGTCAGTGAAGCTTTCCACCATATAGAATATGGTAAAGCCCAAGGGCTTAACAGATGCACAATAACTTTCTTCAAGTAATGCTGGAATTTTCTTCACAAGGATGTCTCAAAAATAATAGAGGAATCGATAACTAGCTGTTGTATCCTTCCTACCTTCAACGCTACTTTGTAGCTATGGTGCCCAAGGAGGACAATTATGCTTCTCCAGGTAAATATCCTCCCATACATATATGCAATTTCATTTAAAAATTCATAACTAAAGTAATTTCCAATTTCCTTAAGCCCATTCTCCATAACCTCATTTCCCATATCATTTTTGTTATGTAGAAGGAAGATTGACGAAATCATTATGGGTCATGAAACAATATACTCCCTCAAGACGCTCAGAAATCCTGGTATGCTCATCAAACGCGATATGTGCAAATCCTTTGACAAGCTTAACAATGATTACATCAAAATAATACTTCTTTCCTTTGGATTCAACACTCACTGAGCTCAATTTTTTGTCTCTAGTCTCCTCAACTTTCTTCTTTATACTTTTCAATGGTTCCCCTTCCGACACCTTCAAACAATCCTTTGGTGTTAGGCAGGGTCATCCTCTTTCCCCCTTTCTCTTTATCCTAATGGTAGAAGGCTTGTGACATATACATCAAGGAAATTTACAACAAGGCACCCTAACTAGCATAGTCTTTCATAATAACATGACCTTATCACATCAACAAATTGTTGATGACACCCATCTTATGAATCACTTGTTGGTTAAAAAAGATAAAATGGTCAAATCCATCCTTGATCTTTTCTTGTAAGCCTCAGGCACTTTCATTAACTTGGAAAAATAAAAAAATATTCTTTTTCAACACCAATCTCCTTTCCCAAAGGAACATCAAGTGTATCCTAGGATTATCCTTTGCCTCTCTCCCTTCCAAGTACCTAAGAGCCCCCCTCACAAACTTTGCCATTAAACACCCTACAGGGTGTGACCTTCTTGATAAATTTAAAAATAAGTTAAATTGTTGGAAATTTACATCTTCAAACATTGTTAGCCACCTTTTTCTCCTCAAACTGGTCGTTTAATCCATGCCAAATTAACTCTTTTTTTTCCTTGCAACTCCCAAATGAGTCCTCAAAAGAATTAGAAACCTTTAAAGAACCTTCTTATGGGGAGGATCTCACCTCATGTAAAAATTTTCTTTGGTAAAAGGGGATACTCTTTTCCTCTCAAAATAAAAGGGCGAGATTGGTCTTCATGATCCAAAAACAGGAAGCAGAGTTTTGGGAGATAAATTATGGAAACGTTAGATTAAACACATATAGGAACCATGGGAACAACTATGACACTCCAAATATGCTAAAGAAATATCCAAGTAAGAACACATTCATCGTACCTCCCAAATATGGGGCTCCCTCATTTGGAATCTAGCTAGCCTCAACAAAACTCTGGTTCAAATGCACAACTTCTTGGAATTCAGGGACGGGAAAACTGAAATATTTTGGACAGACTCTTGGCAAAAAATTCTAGGCTTGGGTAACTTTCTCCATGTTCTTCTCAGTCAACCTTTTGTCCAGAGCACTAAATGAATCTTGGTTCATCAATATTGGCATGAACATGAGACATTTGACCAAGACATTTTTCCCCACATTTGTCGTTTTGTTTCTGCAATGGAGGCATAGGGGCAAAAATGTATGGGCAATGGCCATTGGGTAATGAAAATCATGTTAGCTTGTTAGATTTGGAATATGGAAAAATCTAGGGAAGGAACTGAGCATAGAATGGTGGAGGTCAACGTTAACTTGAAAATACGTGCCTCTCTTTGTGAAATATATCTAGATCAATTTCTTCCCATCACATCAACTCCATTGTCCACCAACTTTAGGGAAAGCTCAGTTTCCATGGACTCTTCCAATGAAACAACCATTCCTCCCAACCCTCACCCTCTAGTGACTTAGGAAAAGAATAAGGGACCAGAGGACTGTGGAAGTTCCCCAGAGCCAAAGGTTGTTAGTCAAATAAGGAATCCTCCTAGCATTGCCCAATCTACTAAAGGGTAATCCTCTCAGCAAAGTGAAGGTTCTTACAAAGATGTGATTGAATAGAAGCATCCTCCTTGGATTCCTAAAGAATATGATGATCCTTTTGACTATTTGGACATGCTCGAGCAAGAACAAAAGGACAAATCCAAGCACCACCAACCTCAAGTTGTTTCAAAACCTATAAACTAGGCATCTTAACCTCCCCTAGGAAAGGATTTATATGCCCCTATCTTCTTCTAGTTTCCATAACTATTTCAGTTTTTCCAGAAAATTTAGAAATCATCATATCTATACTGCCTTTTCTCTGACTTGATTCAAACTATCATATGAATTTTCCAAGGGATATTCTGGTTTTCCTTTCATAGGTAGATGGTCCCTCACAAGTTATCTTCTAAATATAATAGGAATTTTGTAGAAAATTCCTCGTCTAAACATAAGCTTCTCTAGCTCACCTAAGCTTTTACTCTATGTAAATAATTTTTGGTAATACTAAGTTCTCAGCTTGGTTAAAAAATAATAATAATAAAATAACAATTATAACAATTAATAACTTATATTATATTAAATATTAGTCAGTGATCAAAAGTAAAATAATAGTATAATATAAAAATTTTGGTCAAATTGATATACCTATCATATAAGTAAAGGTTAATAAATATTAGATAACTGTTATAATTAATATGTTACATAATTAATAGGTCAAGATTATGGATTATTGGAAAATAGGGCAGGATTCAACTCTCTGGAAGTTGTGGAAATCCAAAGAAGATTGGCCTTTGTCATCTCAGGAGTTGCAATGGGAAAGTATGAAGCAAGAATTGATGGAAAGGAAGGTACAAATTTCGCAAGATATGAATAAACTATTATGGGGCTTGAAACCTATTGGCATATTCACTTAAAATAAACATATTCTCTTATTTTAGGTCATACAAACCTAGAGAAAGTATTAATTTGGTGAATGATCTGGTCTAGAATATATTGGTCGAAAGTATCATTTTTTTATGGTTGGTGGGGAGCCACAAAATACTCACCTAGGATCATATATGAAATAAAGGTTTTGAAGGCTCTTTCCTTTGTTTTCTTTGTAATATGGTGGAAGAGGCGATGGAGAATTTTCTTAACTCTTGCTTGTTTTCTGAGGAAGTATGGTCTCTTCTTTCATTTTTTTTTTGAAAATAGAGGGAATAAAGTGGATTTAGTGTCATATCTAGCTCAATGGAATTCATCCTTGTTTGTAAATCACATAGTCAATAGGGATTGGATCCTCGTGAGAGGTTTTATTCTTTGGAATTTGTGGAAGGAGAGAAACACCAAAATATTTAAGGATAAAAGAAGGACTATAACTATAATTAAAGATGTGATCACATAGAACATAAGAGAAGCATTATTAGTAGTCTCCTGGTTAGTGGACGATTGGAAGGTAGATAGTGTTGTGGTGGAGATTCTAAAGAATATGGAGCTAGAACAAAATATGAGCTTCCCCCAAAAGAAATCGTTCAAGGATCCAGATACTAAATCACAAATTTTTTTCTCTCCTCCTCTGAGAAGTTTCATCAAACTTAACTTTGATGGGGCATCAAAGGGAAACCTTGGGATTGTTGGATTTGGAGGAGTATTTAGGGATTTTAATTTTTCAACTTTGAGAGTATTTGTGTAGATTTGTGGATTGACTAGTCATAACATGAAAGAGTTTTTGGCCCTGTAAAAAGGTCTTCATATACCCATTCGTGAGGGTTACTGATTATTACAGGTTGATGGGGATTCCCAAATCACTATTCACTATGTCCAATAGTTTATAAATGGCCAACCCACAAGTAAATTAGTGAAAAGTTGGAGGTTGTAGTATATAGTTGGAAGCATTCATGGGTTATCAAATATTTGGAATATGTAATAGTCCTTCAATCTGAGAGATCGAGAAACATGGTCGTTGATTTCATGGAAAATTTGGGTTGTCAATATCGAGATATTGAGTTGGATGCAAGTTGGCCTCTATCTTATCAGTTGGAAGGAATAAATTCTCTTCAATGCTTGCTGGAGATATACAGAGAAGGCCCTAATGGCAGTGTTATTGTTGTTGTGATGGACTCGTAGGAGGATTTTCCCTCCACCTCCCAAGTGTACTATTCATTTAAGGTTTGTAGGTTGTCTCAAGAACCATCTTGTGGAAGCATGTAAGGTTACATGTAGTTTTATTTTATTTAAATAAAATTTCCTATGTTGATTTTGGAGTTTGAAGGGGCAGACGAGAGTGGAGGTGAGAGTAGGCCCTCGACCTCCATTTCCTATTTTATAGTTGCTTTGATGGTTTCTAGTCTGTCCTAGTATGAATATTTGTTATTGAAGAGTTGTATTGGTGTTGGTATCTACTTTCAAGTGTGCAACCCAAGTCTTAATAATGTGCTAGTGAGAAAGATATTTCCTATTTATTATGCAATTTTTCAATTTATGGTCTTGTGTAATTATTCTAGTTGGTAAGCTCAATATCTATGTCCACTTGTATTGTCATGGTTAGTTATCCAATCCCTAGTCATGTTTAATGGTTGTCGAGTAATTCAGAGTCCTAATACTTGTAAGGTAGTGAATTATAAAGTGTCTATTGTTTTGAGTAAGAGAAGTTTCTTCTTATTGAGATAATACTGATTTTTTTCTCAGTATTTTGTTAGCTGGTGGCACTATGCTAACAATCCTTTGTATCTGCTTTTATGTGTTACATCAGAGCATAAGTGAGTCTTGATTTTGTTTTTAGGGAATTATAAAGTCTTGTGTGTCATGGTTCTAGGTTGCAGAGAGTTTGATAATTTGGTGGATTTCGGAACCTTTAGTTTAGCGATTGGGTGATGACATAGTGGTTTTCAGGTTTGATTATAGGCGTTGTGTTTAGTCCTTGTTCTTGTTTTTTTATAGGACGTGGGTCTTTCAGTAGTTGTCCCAAGTGTTTCTTATTTATAGTGATGATT
Source organism: Pinus albicaulis (assembly GCA_034641835.2). NCBI lineage: Eukaryota > Viridiplantae > Streptophyta > Pinopsida > Pinales > Pinaceae > Pinus > Pinus albicaulis. The sequence goes on along the minus strand of CM076570.1, from coordinate 1,252,643,888 downwards.
TCTCCTAGATAGAGAATGAGTAGCAAACAAGATAGAGGAGGTAATTCTACTCTGGTATAGAAGAGCTTTAATCCTTTTTCATATGATTCAATGACTACTTTCTTTAATGCAATCCCTTTGGAGGTGAGGAAATAAATTCAAGTGTCTGAAAGTCAAGATAGAGGGGACTTCTCATACCATTCACATTCTCAATTGATTGGCAAAGATTTGAAGTGGGTTCTTGATCCTAGTAAATCCAAGAGTAGGAAGCTACATTTTTTGAATTCTCTTTCTTTACATCAACAAATGTCAACCATGTTGAAGATGGTCTTAAAATACAAGCAGATGAAAAATTACAATACATTATCCTCACTAGAGGACATTAAATGAATGTTATGTAATCAAAGTTTTTTTTTCGATAATATGGATTATTGTTTGACCCATGTATAGGGATTTATTTTGAGTGACTCTACCTATGGAGACCTCATAAATTCTCCTGGTTCTAGTCCTCAAGCATCGACTACAATTTCCTCTTCAAACCATGACTAAAGATGGAAGGTTATCATGTTTTTTGTAGTTTATTTTGGATGTTATCCAATGTGACTAGCAAGGTATGGCTTCTTGGTCAGGTTCCTCATTACGTTTTAGTTAAGGCATATGTTGTTTAGGAACATCGTTATGGTTTGCATTCTAGTTTGTAATGTGGAGAGTTGTTTCTCTATTTTTTATTTTTTTGATACAATTGTGGATTAGTTGGTATTATATATGGCTCTGTAATTTTTTATGGATGGCTCTCTATTCTTGTTGATTATTTGGGTTCTGAATTTGGAAGGTGATGATATGCTTGGTGGTTGGTCTTATAGTTCTCTTCGTGCATATTATGGTGACTTCTTGTTTGACATTCCCACCATGGGGATCTTTGTTCCTATTTTTCTCTTGGTTATGAACCTAGACTGTGATGATATGTTCTCTTGGAGGTGTGTTTTGCATTAGTTCCATGATTCTTGGTCTTATATGGAAATTATGCTTTATTATGATGAAATCAATTATTGGAGAGGGGCAATGCACTCTTTGGCCTCTTAACTCTATGGTTTAAAAGCTTTGTGATCAGTGAAGAGATGATTTTTGTAGGGCTGGTTTCAAATTTTCCTTTTATGTATATATTGTGGAAATGGTTTGAATTAGGATTGTGGCATTATGCTTTGATGAATTGGATTGAGTGCTTTGCTCTATGGTTTTGTTGTAATTAGGTTTCTGGGATATTTTAGTTTCTTGTATGAATTGCTAGGTGGGATATGTAAGGAAAGATCTGTAACCTTATTTTGTTTATGAAATACAAGTTCCTTAATTTAAAAAAGTAAGTTAAATAATTTGATTAGAGGAAGGAAAATTAGAAGAATATGGATTATATAGGTAAAATAGGGAAATGAAGGTAAAGAAAAATAGAATAAAAATCTAATTAGAACATATATAAAACAAATTAGAATTAGATTAAGATTGAATAAAGTAAAATGCAAGTTTTGGATTAGAAATGAAATAGATTTTAAGAATGGGGGAAAAAAAAATTGAAAATGTTTTAAAGGATTAAATTGGAATTTAATATACCAGAATTTTTTGGAGAAAAACTAAATAAATTAGATTATGAAATATTTTTAAGAGAAAAAAGAAGGAAAAAGATTGGGAATAAAATAAGGGAACAAAGATGATAGAAGAGTGTGAGGTGTGTTATTACACATAAAAATTGAATTTTGATTGATAGGGTTATTAGCCTAGGTCTCATTTTGTCACATAAAAATTGGTTAATGAAATTGATGAAAACTCATGAAATAATCATTATCGTAAGTCTAAAATAGCCCATGGTTCATGTCATTAGAGTCAAATCAATCAAAATCCACCTTAGGTTTACATGCATTGGTTTAAAGTTTGATAGTGGCCACGTGTCTGGTTTTTCCCAATTCTGCAGCGAAATCTATGCAAAACAGGTGATTTTCGTTACAAAATCACCTTGCAACTTTGTAGCAAATCTGTGAACTTTCTAACTGAATTCGCTATGAAATCATGTTTTTTGCAAAAGGTTTAGATATTGATGAGTTGTCACCTTATGAGAGGGTAGAGGTCAAGTTTCCATCACATTTTTACCTATTTTAAATCATTATTAAATGTCTATCATGTATGGTCATCACTTTAACTTTTTCCTGTTTTCATAATTTAAACTTCATGCATTCGAGCTTAATCAATTACCTTGTCAATCCATATTAGTTGCTTCTGCCACCTTTTACCTTTTGTCTAAGTATACCTCTAGCTATTTTCATAATTTAGATTCCACCATGTGTCAATAAGTAGCTTGTTGTTCAAATTGGTTTCTTTGTAGTTGTCAATTTTTCAAGAAAGGCAGTGTAGTATAAAGGAAGATGGCCATGAAAAAGAAAACAAACAAAGGAGGCTCATCTGTAGGATATGAAATTATAGACCTAAAATTGGTCATGGAGGACCCTAGTGTTGCAGAGGACTTCATCAATGCTGGTTGCATGAGTTTTTACAAGAAGATATAAAGCGATTTCTCTGTTTTTTTATTGTTTGAGTAGTAAACTTCAAGAGTAGTTTCTTGGAAAAAATAGGAGAATTATAAAAAAATGAGAGAGGTTATTGTCAAGAAAAGATCAAAGAACATTAACCTGTTTCATGTTTCTCACATGTGCTACAAATTGGGATATTCGAAGATGTCTTTGGGCTCTATTTTCGGAATGTGTTTTTTCCTGTTTTAGACATGTTTTTCAAATGCGGATTTCAGACACTTGGAGATGTTTTTCAAAAAACCAAGAGAGGTTTTTCTTCAGAACAAATGGATTTACAAAATCCTCCTCCCATTTTTCAATATATATCAATGATTTGGAGATAAGAGATCATTTATGAGCCCTAATTTTCAGAAAAACAACTCCATTTTATTTGTAGATGAACTCGTTGAAGATGAAAATGTTGATTATTGAGGAGGGTAAGAAGTATTTTGAACCAATTTTGCCTTATCATATGAGGACAGGTGGTAACATGCAAAAGGATTGAACCCCATTAGGGGCAAGGGTGTGCCCCCAGGTCCGATCGGTTATCCAAAAGGGTCGGAGCGGCAATCCCCGACTAGAATAGCAAACTGGAATAATATAAATAAGATGGTTGGGGATGGAGCGACACATCCATAGGCAAAAAATTGAAGAAAAAAAACAAATTTTTAGTTTTCTTCCAATTAGGCCATTTCGTAGCGAATCCTAGGCTTAAAGCCCAAATTTCGCTACGAAATCATTGTAGGTGACTTTTTGCTTAAAATCATGGATAAAGTCAAAACTAAGGTGGGAAAAAAATTGTATTTAACTCATTGGTTCAAAAAACATCTCCAAATCAAAAAAGAGAGCTAACAAATGGCATAGGTGGGTGAAGTGAATTTTCTAGAAAATCACGCTACGAAGTTGCCTTGTTTTCCCCTATTTCTGCAGTGAACAACATTTAGTAGCGATTTGATGTTTTGAAGGTTCATTGGAGGTCAGCTAGCCATGTGGAGAGTTTAAAGAGTATCAGTGGAATATTCTGGTGGAGTTTTAGTATTCAACAAGGCTATCTGGTTCACGATCTTATCATGAAGACAATAAAAAATTTTGATGACAACACTTAAAAGTAGGAGGATTAGTTTCCTAAGTCAGTAAGGGCATTATTTTATTGGTCATGGTCAGTGCTATTCAAGCACATGACCGTATTCGATGTCAGTTAGTTGATGTAATAAATAGATGAAAAAGTCCCAATAAGTCTCTGAGTCTTAAATTTAATAGATGTCAGTTTTACTTCCATGTATTTTTCTATTGGTTAAGATAGGTGTCAACAAAGAAGTTCGAGGATCTAACCATGTAGGCAGACCCAATGTAAAGGTGTTGAAGGCTATAAATAAGCAGACTATCGAATAGAATGGGGTTGGAGGATGTTATTCTACACTATTGCTATTGTAAAGTTTTTATGATCAATAATATACAATGACTGTGTCTTTCTTCTCCACCTGAGATTCTTTTGGTGTTTCAATGAGCATTTTTCCTATGTATCTTAATATTTTGCTTTCAGTATCTTGATGTTTAATTACTCAACATTCATGTTATTCATGCTCTCACTTTATTTAAACATTAAGCTATCATATATTTATGTGTGTGTGTTTTGTCATTTCATTGAAACATCTACATGCCTTAACTTCGACAAGGAGAGCCATTGTCATTGAATTTCCTAACATTGAATCCATAGGCCCAATGGTAGTAAACCCTATACATTTTTCACCTGTAAAAAAATACATTCAAGTCAATATCACAGAGTTAGCCATCTGATTGAATCATAATTGAACAAATCATAGTTACTTTGAGAGAGCCCTCTCAAGCTCAAGAGGCTAATTTTTAGTCAAAATTTTGTTTGAAAGAGTTACTCTAGGTTGTCTAGTGGAGTAGCCCATCTGTACCAACTTAGTGATAACATTTTGGGGCGTATGTCAAGAGCCGAAGGCATATTTCCTGAAGTTTGTGCTCAAACAATGAAGCTGAACTCTTGAAGGTAGCAGGAGCTTTGATCAGGAGATCATTTCCAAGTTAAAAAATGCTCAAAAATGATAGTGCTCAGAAATGTTTGCAACCTGAACGACCGGAAAGGTCTTGTCGCTGCAATTTTTGCACCATGAATGGTTCACAAAATAGAGGTCGTATGCAGAAGTTATGAAGGTTTGAAAATCCCAATAAACTCCAAAAATTAGGTGACCAAGTTTAACTTTTTAAATTTCAAAAAAAAAAAAAAAAGAATATTCCCTCTGGATGAGTAGGAATCCAACAAGTGGTAGATGGTGATTCGAAGTTGGTTTGACTTTTTGAAATTGGCCAATCACGAGCTGCCATGTGGCAGGCCCGGAGGCTGCCACGTGACCCTAGGCCGAAGAGCATTGGCATTTCAAAAAAATTTACAAATCCACAGGAGTTGAACCCTGGAACTCATGCCGGACAACGCAACGTTCTACCATTGTGCCACGGAGGTGGTTCTTATAAGTTATAATTCACGAAGTATATTTAAGTTTTAAATTTCATTTCGGCAGAAAACAAAAGGGCTAGCCCCGACTATATATGACCACAACACTTAATACATGGCAGGTGGCCACGTCCCAAAAAATTAAATGCAATGGTTAATGTGCGGCTTATCCACGCGGTTCCGCCGGCGGTTTGGGCGGCAGTCACATGTGACCGCCCCACTTAAATTTTAATGCCACATTTAGCAGTCTCACTAATTTTGGATGGGTTCCACTTATTCTAGATTTTGGCCATTTTTGGCGCTTCTAAATGGAGTTCCTTTAGTTTTGGAGGAGGTTTTCAAGGGATATTGGGCAAAATTTGTTTTTGCCATAACTCCTTCATTATTCGACCAAATTGGGTGCAAAAATAGTCAATTTTGGGTATTATCAACATTCTGAACACATTGGAATAATTTTTAGAGCCATTAGAGGTTATCTTCAGCAGGTTTAGCTTTTGGAAAGATCAAGGAGCCACTAGGGACACTAGGGTGTGGGCAGTGTATTGAGCATCCTTTGTCTATTTTATGCAAATGAATAGTCATCTCTGACTAATTCAAGCATTCTGAAGTTGTTTTTATAGAGAGCACAACCTATTGAGGCTTTATTTTCACATGTACATACAATTTTTGAGCAATAAAATATGAAGGACATGCCATTGGGAGTTGGATCAACAGATGTAGCCCAGGAGGGGTGAACTTATTCATTAAATTTGCTAAGTAATGTGCTATGTGATGTTTTATTCTCTATTATTTATTGTTGCACAATGATAAATAGTTAAAATACATAATCCTCACACAGAAATTTATTTAACTAAGCTAAAACCATTTGTTTAACCTGCAAACTTCAGAGAACATTATGCACACCTTTTAATTACTGTTTGGATACTTAGCACAACAAAACTAATACATTCCATTCAGATCAAGTTGGTATCAGTGCTCAGTTTTTGAGCATTAGGAGAGTGAAACTCTTTTGCTATATTGTTCTTGTGCAAATTTTGTTTAACTGTTTGCAAGGTTTTTCATGCTTACTAGGTTGAAGCTTAAGAGAGGAGAAGGTCAATTGGCAAGGAATTACAGTAATCCTCATCCAAGGAGGGCAAGAGTGCCAGTATATCCACCTTCAATTTCACCTCCAAGAGAAGTAGAAGAAGTCATAAGTATGTCTGCAAGGGAAGGAGAAATCCATGAAGAAGTTGATCCCAAAGAGGAAGAAAGGGTGTTTAGAAAATCATTCCTTGATTTGACAGAAATGGTGAGAGTCCTTTATCAAGAAAGGAATGAAGGACTTGAAGGAGAAGGATCCAAACTTCACAAGGAAGGAAAAGGATCGTCAGGAGGCCATAATGATGAGGAGAAATCCAAGAAGGGTAACGGAGGAAATGGAGATAGTGGAAAGTCGCCATCATCACCCTCATCTTCATCTTCATCTTTGTCAACCTCTACATCATCTTCAGTACATCATTCTCACAAAGTGAAGAACACAAAGTCCTTTTCTTAAACTTGATGTTAAGTTTGAATTACCAAAGTTTGATGGTAAAGTAAATGTAAAAAGGCTAGATAACCAGATTAGGCAATTAGAGGTCTATTTGAGAATTCAAAATTTTCATGATGACGAAACTAAAATTCAGCTAGCTTCATTGAGAATGGAAGGTGCAGCTCTTGTTTGGTGGGAGACCAAGACAAGAGAGGAGATCAAAAAATATGGTAAGATTAGATTATCATGGTATGATTTCATTTCTATAATAAAACAACAGTTTTATCCATTAGCTCACATGCAGAAAGCCATAATGTATTGGAAAAATTTTAAACAATTGAAAGGGAAAATTTTTCAAGTTTATACCCAAGAATTTAGAAGAAGAGCTCTTTTACTAGGAATTTATTTGCATAGACAAGACACTTTACTCAAGTATATAGGAGGTTTGCATACTTACCTAAGACATACCTTTCTCATGTTTAACCCTACAAGCTTAGATGAGGTTTGTGTTCAAGCCACACATTTAGAGGTAAGGGGTAACAAAATTTAGATGGGAATGAGGAAAGTGAGTTTAAAGGAAAATGGAAGAAAAAGAGAAATGAAAATTCTAGAAAAGAGAAGGGAAATTTTTTCTGCAAAAACTATTCGAAACACAAGCCATGATGAGGACCATTGTTGGAAACTTCATCCGGAGTTGAAACCAGAAAGTTTTAAAGCCAAAGAGAAAGGAAAGACAATTGCGATAACTGAACCAGATTTAGGATCAGATTCAGGAGATGAAACAAAAATCATAGCTATGGCACTAAAGAACTTGAAGGGGAAAGAGAATGAAACTAAACCCAGTTTTAGTATTTCTAACTGTCACATAAAAGCTCCAAGTGAAGAGAAAATAATTGAACTGTTTCATGTGAGGGTCATTTCCAAACATACCAAGGTAGACACACTATTTGACAGTGGGTCTCAAGTGAACCTTATTTCTGAAGACTTAGTCAAGAAACTGAATCTTGAAACCATTCCACATCCTAAACCATATCCTCTTGGTTGGATTTGTAAGGATGCAAATTTACAGGTTTCAAAGAAGTGCATGTTGTGCTTTGCAATAATAGCACATTTTATTGACACGGTTAAATTAGATGTTGTTTCGATTGATATTACAGGTGTGGTGTTGGGAAATCCTTACTTGTATGACAGGAAATCTATCTTCCATCACCATGAGAACAAGTACCATTTAATCAAGGATGGCAAGGAGTACATTGTGAGAGCACATCGCAAAAAACTAGACTCTTCTTTAGGGAATGCAGGGCAGATAAAAAGGCTTGTCAATGCAAGTCAAAATTTGAATTTGATGTTGATTAAACAAAGGAAAATTGTACATAATCATTTTCATGTAAATTCTGATGTAAATTATGAGTTGTTTCAGTCTGAAAGCAGGTTTCCTTTGAAAGAAGATGACAAGCAGTTGCAGCATTCGTCTTTAGTGTCGATCTATGCAGAAAACAAAGTGTCAGTTCAAGGAGGTGCAAAGATCCAAGAGAGGGTAAAGCATCCAAGCAGAGAGGGCACAAATTTCAGCAATGATCATTGCTGGTTTCAGAATGGCAGAGTACTATGGCAAGAAAACTTGGTCTGGAATCGACACAAGTACAAGGCTAATTCAACAAAAAATCGCCATAAGGATAGGATGCAAGGTGAAAGTAATTTTCAATTTCCTTTGAATACAGACCGATGTAGTAACAATATGTTTATTGAAAATTTAAGTTGTTTTTCTGTAAGTTTTGAAAATGTGCAGCATGACAAGGTAAAAGTCAACAACAGTTGGTCAACAGATTCAAGGAAAAATTTGTTGTTTCATGAGAAGCTCCAATTAATGAAATCAGGGAATTTTCAATGGATTAAGATTAGAAGAGTGGAGATTCAGTCTCCTCATCTTCAGGTTCAGTAGTCCAAAGAGCTTTTGGGGTCTAAAAGCTTCCCAGTGGGGAGGTGTGATAAGGAGATCATGTCCAAGTTCAAAAATGCTCAAAAATTAAAGTGCTAAAAAATGTTTGCAACCTGAATGACTGGAAAGGTCTCGTCGCTACGATTCTGGTGCCACAAATAGTTTGCAAAACATAGGTCATATGTAGAAGTTATGAAGGGTTGAAAATCCCAGTAAAATGCAAAAATTAGTTGACCAAGTTTGACTTTTTAAATTGGGAAAATTTTAAAAAATAAAATTTCCAAGGAATATTTTGGGAATATTTCGCAAAATATTCCCTAGAATATTCCATGTGGATGAGTAGGAATCCAACAAGTGGCATACGAGGATTCAAAGTTGGTTTGAATTTTTTTAAACTAGCCAATCACGGGCTGCCACATGGCAGGCCCGGAGGCCACCACGTGGCTCCAGGCCGAAGAGGATTGCCATTTCAAAAAAAATTATGAGTCCATGGGAATTGAACCCTGGAACTCATGCCGGATAGCGCAACGTTCTACCGTTGTGCCACGGAGGTGGTTCTTATAAGTTATAATCCACGAAGTATATTTAAGTTTTAAATTTCATTCCAGCGGAAAACAAAAGGGCTAGCCCTGACTATATATGGAAGTTGTCTACCCAGCGTACGGAATAGCCCGGACGACAACTTTTTACCAGAATCCGGTAATTTTTTTTTTCAAAAAATCAGGTACTTGGAGTGTTTGAATTGTATTTTTGATAGTGGAAATGGATTCAACACTATCAAAAACCCTTAGGGCACCCAAAATACTGAAGTTTAACAATTGTAAACAAGATTCTGATAAGTCTTTGTCGGATTCTAGGCTATTCTGTTGCTTTTTTAGACTATGACCTATATATGACCACAGCGCTTAAAACCATGGCATGTGGTCACGTCCCAAAAAATTAAATGTGATGGTTAATGCGCGGCTTATCCACGCGGTTCCGCCAACGGTTTGGGAGACAGTCACATGTGACCGCCCCACTTAAAATTTAATGCCACATTTAATGGTCCCGCTAATTCTGGAGTGGGTTCCACCTAATCTAGATATTGGCCATTTTCGGCACTTCTAACTGGAGTTCCTCCAGTTTTGGAGGAGGTTTTCAAGGGATATTGGGCAAAATTTGTTTTTGCCATAACTCCTTCATTATTCGACCAAATTGGGTGAAAAAATAGTCAATTTTGGGTATTATTGAAATTTTAAACACATTGGCATAGGTTTTAGAGCCATCAAATGTTATCTTCAGCAGGTTTAGCTTTAGGAAAGATCAAGGAGCCACAAGGGCCAACAGGGTGTGGGCAGTGTATTGAGCATCCTTTCTCTGTTTTTTGCAAATGAATAGTCATCTCTAACTAATTCAAGCATTCTGAAGTTGTTTTTACAGAGAGAAAAACCTATTGAGGCTTTATTTTCACATGTACTTACCATTTTTGAGCAATAAGATATGAGGGACATGCCATTGGGAGCTGGACCAACCGATGTAGCCCAGGAGGGGTGAACTACTTCATCAAATTTGTTGAGTAATGTGCTATGTGATGTTTTATTCTCTATTATTTACTATTGTACAATGATAAACAGTTAAAATACATACTTAATACTCACACAAAACTCTGTTTAACTAAGCTAAAACCATTTTCTTAACCTGCAAACTTCAGAGAACATTATGCACACCTTTTAATTACTGTTTGGATACATAGCGCAACAAAACTAATACATTACATTCAGATCAAGATTAGAAGTTTATGAGGCTGCAATATTTCTACCTTGGCGACTCCATTGTTGAAGAATTCAAAAATTCATAGCTTCATTGTGACTCCATTGCTTGAAGATCATTAGCTTGATGAATTTCCAATATGAGTTCTATTGCAAGAAAGAATTCTAGGTATGCTCCTATGAGTCAGTCTCACATCCCTGGTTTTCCAAATCCTATGCCAAAAGTTAATTGGTTGACTTATCTTCCCATATTTAAAGATGAAAATAAAGGTAATGTTGCTCTTCACTTGGTTAGATTCCATATGCATGTGCATAATTCGAGTTGATTTTCATGAGGATTGTCTCATGAGAATGTTTATGGCCACCCTATAGGATGAAGCTAGAACATGGTATGAAGGGTTGCAACCGGGAAGCTTGTTATCTCTAAGAGATTTCCATAATACTTTCTTAGAAAATTATAACAAAACTCATTCTTCTTTATCACTGTTACAAGATTGTTGTGACTTTTGTGAGGTTTTCATTCCATATCTTAAAAGTCTTGGTGAATTTAGAGAGTGCATGGATGAAGATATGTTAGAGGCACTTCATGATTTCTCTTCTCATGTTAGTTTTCATGACAAACAAGAAGGTTTCCAACAAGAATAAGTGTCTTCTTTGAATGAAGATAAAATAGATCAACAATTTGACATTCAAGTCATATTACATGAAATTTATGAGGATTTGCAACCTTGTCAATCTATATGCAGTCAAAGGTATGAGCCAAACCATTCAATTGTTTTTAGCAACCTATTCCTTTTCTAAAATTTTATGTCAAGGAGAAACTCCTCAATATCAGGTTGTTGAAAATACATGCATGAAAATTATGAATAGTGAAGTAACATGTGATGAAAGTTCACTTTTGGGTAAACTCAAGCTATATGAAGAGCTGAATATACATGTTTTACCTATTAATTTTGGGGATCATAAAAATGACATGGATGATACACATAAATTTGTTGGTATAGGAGCTATTAGTGTTCAGAATCAAGATGACAATCCTCAAAAAAAATACCAAAGATTATATCTGATTCGTTTGATAGGAAAAAGAGTAGTTTTGATACTCACAATATGGATGTCATGTCTGAAGATGTTCAAGGATGCATGAATGACATGGATGTTGAAGACATAGGACAAAATAATCCATCAATTATTAATGAATTCAGCTCTCATGGTTTTACTCATCAAGAAAAAGTGATTTTTCATGGTTTCCAAGATCCAACGGTAAGTCTGTTGCAGTCATCAGCGAAGACAAATTTTGTATTTCTTATGGAGTAGGGATTCAATTTTCATTCCGAGTTACCAATAGATAACTCACTTCCAATAAGGTTTAAGCATAGTCAAGGAGTTCAGGTATCAGATCAGTTCATTGATTGACTTTATTGGAGGTTTCATGTCACTTGAATCAAGAATGAAGATTGCAATTATTAGGGTAGGTAGGAGTGTGTGTGAATAAGCTCAAGTATTCTGAGCATCTTTTTAGCATGTACAGATTAAGTCTTAAGCTTGGATTGTAGTTTTCAACAAGCTTGAGCTCGAGGAGAAGGCCATAAGAGCTTGGTGAAGTCTTCATCAATTTCAGAAAATTTCAGTTTTTCAAGGAAGGCACTGGAACTACAATTTCTTTGTTGTACCACAGGGGCACACCATCCCCAATGGAGCCATTGTTATCACACATAAAATTTCATTTTTTGATTGATAGGGTTATTAACCTAGGTCTCATTTTGTATCATAAAAATTGGTTCATGAAATTGATGAAAACTCATGAAATAGTCACTATCCCAAGTCTAAAATAGCCCATGGGTCATGTCATTAGAGTAAAATACATCAAAATCCACCTTAGGTTCACATGCATTGGTTTAAAGTTTGCTAGTGGCCACTTGTCTGATTTTTCCCGATTCCGCAGCAAAATCTATGCAAAACAAGTGATTTTCGCTATGAAATCACCTGACAAGTTCGAAGCAAATCTTCCAACTTTATAATTGAATTCGCTATGAAATCATGTTTTTTGCAAAAAGGTTCAGAGATTGATGAGTTGTCACCTTATGAGATGGTAGAGATCAAGTTTCCATCACATTTTTACCTATTTTAAATAATTATTAAATGTGTGTCATGTATGGTCATCACTTTAACTTTTTCCTTTTTCATAATTTAAAATTCATGCATTCAAGCTTAATCACTTACCTTGTCAATCCCTATTAGCTCCTTCTACCACCTTTTAAATTTTTTCTAAGTATACCTCTAGCTGTTGTCCTAAGTTAGATTCCACCATGTGTCAATAAGCAGCTTGTTGTTCAAATTGGTTTCTTTGGAGTTGTCACTTTTTCAAGAAAGGTAGCGTAGTATAAAGGAAGATGGCCATGAAAAAGAAAACAAAAAAAGGAGGCTACTCTGTAGGATATGAAATTATGGACCTAAAATTGGTCATGGAAGACCCTAGTGTTGCTGAGGACTTCATCAAAGCTGGTTGCATGAGTTTTTACAAGATGATACAAAGGGATTTCTCTGTTTTTTGACTTTTTGAGCAATCAACTTCTATAGCATTTTCTGGGAAAACATATGAGAATTATAAAAAAATGAGAGAGGTTATTTTCAAGAACAGATCAAATAACATTAACCTCTTTCAATTTTCTCACAGGTCCTACAAATTGGGATATTCAAAGATGTCTTTGGGCTTTATTTTCGGAATGCATTTTTCCCTATTTTAGACATGTTTTTCAAATGCTGATTTCGGACACCTGGAGATGTTATTCAAAAAAAAAAGAGAGGTTTTTCTTCAGAACGAACTGATTTACTTAAAATCCTCCCATTTTGAAACATATATCAAGGATTCAGAGATAAGAGATCATTTATGAGCTCTAATTTTCAAAAAAAACAACTCCATTTTATTTGTAGATGAACTTGCTGAAGATGAAAATGCTGCTTGTTGAGGAGGGTAAGAAGTATTTTGAACCAAGTTTTCCTTATCATACTTCATCTTATCATATTACACATCCATAGGCAAAATTTTGAAGAAAAAAGACATTTTTTTAGTTTTCTGCTAATTAGGCCATTTCGTAGCGAATCCCAGGCTTGAAGCCCAGATTTCGCTATGAAATCGCTGTAGGTGACTTTTTCTTAAAATCATGGATAAATTCAAAATTAAGGTGGGAAATTTTTTTTATTTAGCTCATTTGGTTCAACAAACATCTCCAAATCAGAAAAGAGGGCTAACAGATGGCATAGTTGGGTGAAGTGAATTTGCTACAAAATCACGCTACAAAATTGCCTTGTTTTCCCTTGTTTCTGCAGCGAGCAACATTTAGTAGAAATTTGGTGTTTTGAAGGTTCATTGGAGGTTAGCTAGCCACATGGAGAGTTTAAAGAGTATCAGTAGAATATTCTAGTGGAGTTTTAGTCTTCGAAAAACTTGTCTAGTTCACCAACTTATCATGAAGACAATTAGCAATTACGATGACATCACTTCCTTAAAAGTAGGAGGATTAGTTTCCTAAGTCAGTAAGGACATTCAATTCTTGTTCATGGTCAGTGCTATTCAAACACATGACCATATTCGACATAAATATGCAGTCCCTTCAGTTAGTTGATGTAATAAATAGATGGAAAAGTCCCAATAGGTCTCTAAGTCTTAAAGTTAATAGATGTCAATTTTACTTCCATGTATTTTTTTATTGGTTAAGATAGGTGTCAGCAAATTTTTTTGATGATCTAGCCATGTAGGCAGACCCAATGTAAAGGTGTTGAAGGCTATAAATTAGCAGAATATCGAATAGAATGGGGTTGGAGGATGTTATTCTACACTACTGCTATTGTAAAGTTTTTATGATCAGTAATTTACGGTGACTATGTCTTTCTTCTTCACTTGAGATTATTTTGGTGTTTCAATGAGCATTTGTCCTATGTATCTTAATATTTTTCTTTCAGTATCTTGATCTTTAATTACTCAGAATTCATGTTCTTCACACTCTGACTTCCTTTAAACATTAAGCTATTGTATATTTATGTGTGTGTGTTGTCATTTCATTGAAACATCTACATACCTTAGCTTCCACAAGGAGGGCCATTGTCATTTAATTTCCTAACACTAACTCCATAAGCCCAATGGTAGTAAACCCTATACATTTTTCACCTTCAAAAAAACATATTCAAGACAATATCACAGAGTTAGTCATCTGATTGAATCATAATTGAACAAATCATACTTACTTTGAGAGAGCCCTCTCAAGCTGAAGAGGCTAATTTTTAGTCAAAATTTGGTCTGAAAGCGTTACTCTAGGTTGTTTGGTGGAGCAACCCATCTGTACCAACTTCGTGATAACAATGTGAAAGGAAAGGGGGAGGATGGGGTTTATTGACATTAGTGTGAGGGGGATTAGATTTAAAATAAAATGGATAATGGGCTTCAAAGATTGGCTCAAATGATATTCATCTTCTCGATTAAAGTTGATAGGATGTTTTTCAATTTCTATAGTTTCCCTAATGGTACACTTCGAGTGGCAAGTTGTAAAGGCCAAGATTTTGGTATTTCCAAACCGAATTAAATGTTTGATCTTGTGAGACTGTTCAACGATGGCAGATTTAGAGATTCATATATGGAAGGTGTCAATGATGTATCCTTTAATGCGGGTTTTGAAGGATCTCATATTTTTTCCAACATAAGACATCCCACAGGAATAAGGGGTCGCATTGATTTAGGGGCCCAAAATAAGGTAATTCTTATATTTGGGAGATCGAAAGAGCTTGCTAAATGTAGTTTGGGGCTTGAATAAGGTTTTGATGTTTCTTTTTGAAATGATTTTGGAAATATGGTTAGTGACTCCCTGAATATCGAGAGGGGAGAATTTGGCTAAGGGAGGATTGATGGTTGAATTTTTAAGATTAGGGTGGAGAATAGAATGGAATGCCTTTTTAATATGGGAGGAGTATCCATTAACTTTAAGGGCTTTGTTGAGATTAGCTTTTTCAATGGGAAAGGGTTGAGAGGAAGAAATTTGAATGACACGAGTAACAAGGGTTTTTAGAACGACAAATTTTTGATAAATATTATAGGGAGAGTTGGTATTATCACAATAAACTTTGTTTAAAAAAAAATAGAAATCATTGACAACGGGCTTATCAACGTTTTTCTGTCAAAATGGTGAGTTAAACACTTTGTTTTTTATGTACAACACAAAAATTTTGGGAACGATCTCCAGAAAAATGAAAATGAATTTTACGAAACTGAAAGAGGGTTTTGTCCACAATGGACCCATTTATAAAAACCTCTCTCGGTTTTCTAACAGGTGTTAAGGTTTGGAATATTCAAAGGTATATTTGAAAGGTTGTTTTTCAGGATTTTACAATCTTGTTTTAGTAACTATTTTCAAAACCATATTCTGGTTAAATGAGAATGAATTTTACAAAACTGAAAGAGGTTTTTTTCCACAATGGATCCATCTAGAAAAATTCTCTCCATTTTCTAATAAGTGTCACGAATTTGGAGATTCAAAGGGATCACCAGACCCTATTTTTCAGGAAGTCGTGAGGGAAAAGCTCATGGATAGTGGGTGACTTGGATGCCACCTCATGAAATTTGACTTCTTGTTCCTTATCTCTAGCAATGACATTTGCAACAACATGATATTTAGATGCATATAGGTTTGAAAATATTTCCATGTTCATGTATTTGAGAGATACACTTTATCTCTTGTATTTTTAGCAATTTGTAATTAAGAGGAGAAACTAATTTTAGTTTGTAATTTTATTATAAAGACAGAGACTGAAGAATGAGAAAGGGTTGGATTTTCATTGTAAAACACTTGTATTCTGAGTATATTTGAGCAACCTTGAATGTATTTGTTGTGTTTAATGGGAAATTAGTATGGAATTCATGTGTTTCATTTCCCTGTTAGTGTTTTTTTGTTATTAATTATTTCTTCCATGTCTGAAATATTAGTTTATGAGATTAGATTTCATTTGATGCTCCTCTCTTAAGTTATCAATATTAAATACTTGTTGTTTTCAGCACTTATAAAACTTTGTTTTCTCTAAGTCTACCTTTCTTCTAAATCTCCCAAACAGTCAAAGGACATGTTACTCCCATGCTTTGTGCAATTTTGATCTCATTTGGTTGATAGCTAGACTCCATGCCCAATGGTAGGTTTTGAAGATCATCCAACCAATTCATACCTAAATCCAAATCTAGCCACCTGAACTCGATTGCAGAAAACCTTCTACTACAGTGACGATAGAGTAGTTGAGTTTTACGGAGAGACGCCCCTCTTGGTTGAAGGGCCAACTTTCAACCTAAAAGTAGTATAAGGTTACCTTAAGGTTTCTCTCTACAACTAGGTTTTTCCCCAAGTGATAGCAATTGGCATAAAAACACCTGTCGATATGAGTTTTCTTCCAAAAAAAATCATTAAAAAAAAAACGAGAAACAAAAATATCAAATAATTTATTTAATTACATTTATTAAAATAATATGAAATTTAAAATAAATAAATAAATTTATTTTTATAATCCAATAAAATCAAAATCAAATTAAAGTCTTTCATAAAATCAATGAATATATACTTCAAATAAATCAAAAAAATAAATTAATAAAATCATTCCTACAACTTTCATATATATATATATATATATATATATATATATATATAATTTTATAATACCTAATAACTTAATTAAAATTTATTCAAATAAACAATTAAAACCCATTTCTAATTAAAGAATTAAAATTTTCATATAAATTCTATTACAGTTATTTCTCATTCAATTTGTTTTGTGACAACCATTATAGTAATTTACATCAAAATAAATTATAATTAATTGACAATCTAATTTCATAGAGTTACATCTTTTTAACCAAAAGCAACCAACAACCAACTTGACATTTTAATGACATTTTAAGAGAATTTTAGCCACAAGGTCATGGATGTACAATTATTTCTCATTCAATTTGTTTCGTGCCAACCATTATAGTAATTTACATCAAAATAAATTATAATTAATTTACTACCTAATTTCATAGAATTACATTTTTTTAACTAAAAGAAACCAACTTGACATTTTAAAATACTTTTAGCCACAAGGTCATGGATGTCAACCATTATAGTAATTTACATCAAAATAAATTACAATTAATTTATGGCTTAATTTCATAGAATTACATCTTTTTAACCAAAAGCAACCAACTTGACATTTTAAAAGAATTTAACCACAAGGTCATGGATGTATAGTTATTTCTCATTCAATTTGTTTCCTGACAACCATATAGTAATTTACATCAAAATAAATTATAATTAATTTATGGCCTAACTTCATAGAATTACATTTTTTTAACAAAAACAACAACTTGACATTTTAATGACATTTTAAAAGACTTTTAGCCACAAGTTCATGGATGTACAGTGATTTGTCATTCAATTTGTTTCATGACAACCATTATAGTAATTTACATCAAAATAATTTATAATTAATTTACGGCCTAATTTCATAGAATTACATTTTTTTAACCAAAAGCAACCAACTTGACATTTTAAAAGACTTTTAGCCACAAGGTCAATTACATTTTTTTAACAAAAACAACAACTTGACATTTTAATGACATTTTAAAAGACTTTTAGCCACAAGTTCATGGATGTATAGTGATTTCTCATTCAATTTGTTTCATGACAACCATTATAGTAATTTACATCGAAATAATTTATAATTAATTTAGGGCCTAATTTCATAGAATTACATTTTTTTAACCAAAAGCAACCAACTTGACATTTTAAAAGACTTTTAGCCACAAGGTCATGGATATACAATTATTTCTCATCAATTTGTTTCCTGACAACCATTATAGTAATTTACATCAAAATAAATTATAATTAATTTACGGCCTAATTTCACATAATTACCTCTTTTTAACCAAAAGCAACCAACTTGACATTTTAAAAGACTTTTAGTAATTTACATCAAAATAAATTTTTATTAATTTATGACCAAATTTCATAGAATTACATCCTTTTAACCAAAAGCAACTAACTTGACATTTTAAAAGACTTTTAGCCACATGGTCACGGATGAAGATGTTTACTCTATACTTATACAAAATATCACATCTTTTTCATTGAAAATGATATAACCAACTTTACATTTTGAAGGACCCTTAAAAAGGTCATTGAAACCATCATTACAAGTGTTGAGTTTTGTTAAATTTTAATTAAACCCGGCGGAATTTTTTATTTTTGTTAAAATCATATAATATACTAAATTTGATATTTTAAATAATTATAAAAATTATTTTTATTTTTATTTAAAGTATTTTAAAAGTTAATTATTTTTTTAATCAATTAATCTTATAATTAAATTTATTTGTTTTTAAAAAATTAATAAGTTATAAAACTAAATAGGATCAACGTTTATAATTAAATTTATTTATTTTTAAAAAATTAATAAGTTATAAAACTAAATAGATCAAAGTTTTTTATTCATTAAAGAGTATATCTTTTTATGGTATTTTCTAAAAGTTGGATGGTCTTAATTTTACAAGATTTATTAGCCAACTCATGTATACCCAAATATATATCAAATTTGTAAAATGACAATGATTCACATACATTGATCGATAAAAAATGCCAATACACCCATAAAACCAAAAGACAATCAATTAACATCAAACATCATCGAGTTTTCCAAGGTAGGATGGTCTGGATTTGAGCTAGGGAAAGGCGGGGGGTTGAATTCACAATGAACATGGCACTCTATGTGAGCCAGTCGAGTTTCCAACCATCTAGTTGCTCCTGGATACATCATTGTCAACTTCGTAGGCTAACCAATTTGTCATGCAACTCCCATAAGTTCCATTGAATATCGTTCATGAAATGAAGAGTGTCATTGTGATCACCCTGATGGGCTCGATCAAGCTGCTCTAGAGAACTACCCAGTTGTCGAATGAGACTAGCATTAACTTCACATGAAGAGGTAGTCCCCACTGAGGGAAACGACAAAGAAAGTGGCGAGTCCATAATCTCTCCCTGACTCCGCTCTGGTGGTTGTTGTCAACCCAAGACACCCATCACCTCTCTACCTCTGCGCATCTAGCCATGCTAAGGATGCATGTTCAATGCCCACCTATACCTTCACATTCCAAAATGGAGACATTGCCAATGCATCAATTGGTCCAAACAACTGGCCTAGAGTGCCCTTTTGTCACTTTGGGGGTTACCACCACCCACTTTCTCATATGCCAAATTCACTTGCCCAAGAAGCCCTTGAAAGCTACCACATAAACCACCAAGAATTGCCAAAGAATGATTACTACATTGCTACATATCTCGACAACAGTACCAGATACCCCCGCCAAACATTCCAATAGGGTCAAAAAAATCTCTTCCTGCAAATTGCAGAGTGCCTGGAGACCAATAGGATCCTAAAAGCTCATGCCCAACAAACCCTCATGGAAATGATTCCCTTCCTACCAACTAACCACAAGACAATCCAACTTCCCCACAAAAAAGAGAGAAGTTAAGCCAGAATGCACCTTACAAGACAACCACTCTACCCCACCAATCCCAGTCATACTAGAAAACACCAACACATAATTGAACAATACAAAACACATTGCTAGGTTTATATTTTTGTCCTGGTGTGAATTCCCCATAACAACGTCTTGGTCGAGCCCCAAGACCCTGAGTCCAAATTAAAGGTAGGCTGCTCCTCGAGAGAACTTCCACTACTCAACTTTTTTCCAGTTATCCACTTAACCTCTCCTATGACCTCTTGCACTCGGTGGTTCTTAGAGCCAATTCTTCTAAGGATTCTCCCTTCTGCCCATGGTTTGAGGCTGAAGGCCTTCCTTGTGGAGTTCCTCTCAACCCACGACGTGCAAATGGACAACCAATTACTCAATCTCCCTCCCATTATACTCAAATGCCTCATCCGTCGTTAGATGATCCACCACCCGCTCCTTTGGTACAACATGCTAAGGAACAAAAGACCAGTGTTAATGTCATTAACAACTGCCCTGAAGTGGCATGGGAGTACTCGTCCTCATGCATGTTGCCCATCTACAATGAAAAGACTTGCTATATGTTAACCTAGATCCTAGGGTAACAAATCCCTAAATCACTCTGATTTGCCACCCCATTAGAGCATTGTTATAAGTATTTTAAAAATTAAAATTAATATATTTAAAATTAAAAATATATATATTTTTATTTCTTTTCTAAAAATTATATTTTAAACATAATCTAATGTCTTATTTTACCATAAACTTCATATCAGGTTGCTTTTATTTTATTAATAATAAATTATTATTTTGATTTTTCATTTAAAACTAATATTTTTCAAATTTATTATCTATGTATTTACACACACTATGTATTTACACACACTATATATTTATATAGTAACTCAAGGGGTTACCTTGGCCTATTTTAGTCAAAGTTGGTAGGTAGTTTCATAAAGATCCCATCGACTCACTCAGTGACTTCGCTATTTCCATAAAATTAAGTCAAATTTCAGAGGCACCAACAACCCATTCAACGGTCAAACCTATACAATTTTCCTTATTGACTTGAACAACGTGCATCAACATTTTCCTCATATTTTTTTATTATAATCGAGCGTGAAAATCGTAGCTGTCAAATCAAACTGCGTGCGAAAGAAACGGGACGTGTTCGGTAAATAATGTGTTACTTTTAAACTGATCCATCGCCTTTTCTGTCAACCAGAGTTAGGGTTTTCAAACATATATTCATTGTCTATATCTCAAACACGGCAGGGGAGTGGCTGACAAATCTTCAAACGAAGATTTTTCTACTCGTATTTCTTCGGCTTATGGTAAACCCGTCTTAGGGTTTTCAAACATATATTCATTGTCTATATCTCAAACACGGGAGGGGAGTGGCTGACAAGTCTTCAAACGGAGTTTTCTACTCGTATTTCTACGGGCTATGGTAAACCAAAGTTAGGGTTTTCAAACATATATTCATCGTCTATATCTCAAACACGGGAGGTGAGTGGCTGACAAATCTTCAAACGGAGTTTTCTACTCGTATTTCTACGGCTTATGGTAAACCAGAGTTAGGGTTTTCAAACATATATTCATTGTCTCTATCTCAAACACCGGGGGAGTGGCTGTCAAATCTTCAAACGAACAGTTTTCTACTCGTATTTCTCCGGTTACGGTCAAAATAAAACCGTAAGCGCGTGGGGACAACGATAGAAAAGTCAAAGAAAACGTACGATATTGGAGTCTTTCAGACGCAGTCAAATTTAACAGCAGAGAGAGCATTAGTATATAATTTGTGGTTGCCTTGGTCTTCTTGCAATTTATCATAATCCGAAGAATCTGAGAAATCATGGGATTCAGAGTTTCAGACGCCATGAGCGCCCAGAGAAAGTTGGAGAGTTTTCCAGTGCCCAAGTTCCTTCCTGAGACCATAATAACTCTCAGTATCACACTTCCCCATGAGGACCAGGAAGTGTTATTTTATCTCATTGCCTGCTCTTTGAAGGCATTTTCAATGGAGAACAATCAAGGCAAGAGCACCAGAAAGGGCAGGAGGAACAATACCCCTCATGGGCCTTCATTTGATTGCAATTGCTTTGAGTGTTATTTGGGCTTTTGGGGTCGTTGGAATGGTTCCCCAAACAGAGATGTCATTCATGAGGCCATTGAAATGTTTGAGGATCACATGGCTGAGATTGGTACTGCCTCTGAGAGTGGAAGAAATGGGAAGAAAATGAAGGCCAGGGAAGAAAAATTGCATGCCAAGGAGCTTATAACTTGGCTGGGATCAAACAGTGAGTTGGGTAGAGAGAATACTGGTGTTGGAGGGGAAGATACTGGTTTTGGAGAAGAGAAGCTGAATGGTAAGTCTGATCAGAGCTCTGATTATGTTGGGTTGGGGTTAGGTAGGAGCTATATGGGAAGAATGTTTCTTCCTCTTACAGGATTCTTAACAGAGAATGTCTGGACTGTGTGGAGTCCTTTGAAATAGGAGACTCCTACTATGATGGAATTCAAGTTTTTCTGTAACTTGAGATTGTAATGGTTCCTTTTTTCAAATTTTATACTGTAAAATCATATGATATACATGATTTTGTCCTGCTTTTGTTATCTATTTGCATGAGTTTGAAGTTCATAAGATGGAACTGTGTACCACTTCGTTTTAAAAGAGGTGTTCATAACCTCATGGGAGCTTTTACATCCTTAGTTTCATATATAAAAACCAGTTATTATATCAATTTTTTTTTGACAGGGAATTAATTTGTAGTTCTTTTACATTCTTAGTTTCATGTATAAACCTCTAAAAATCAGTTAATTATATAATTTTCTTACAGGGAATTAATTTGTAGTTTTTGAACATTCTTAGTTTCGTATATAATCATCTAAAAAACAGTTATTTTATCAATTTGTTTACAGGGAATTAATTTGTAGTTTAAAACAATATTCTAGATCGAAAAATTGATTAATGTTTAGAAAAGATGGATTCTTAACTGAGAAATTCAGGACAGTGTGGAGTCTTTGGAAACGGAAAACCTTCTGATATGATTGAAATTCTAATAAACTCTTTCTGGTAATCATGTACCTTTTGACTGTGCGGTTGATTTTTTCAACTTTTTATATAATGTGCTGATGCCTTTAATTTTCTAATTTTTTGGGCAACAGCTTGAACTGCATAAGATGGAATCTCATTTGTAACTAAACTCACACCACACACCGTGCACTATTCAGTCTTAAACTTTTAAGAGAGAATATAGTTGCACCTTATATCTTTGTTTTTCACATTTATAAGCATATACGCGTCTTCCATGAGATGGATGGAATATTTAGAAAATGATGAAGGTGAACAGCATGTATGTTTTTTTTCTTCCTGCTGGTTCATTTTACATACCACTTAAGTTTGGAAATGTGGCAAAGTTTCCAGCACTATCACCTAGTCATTATTTAAAGCTGGTCTTATATTTGATTTTAGAATTTGTAAGTCTGAAGTATTTTTTGAGAGACTGAGTTAGTTTGCAAGTCAGACCATTTAATCTTGAAAATATGGAAACACTTCCAACACTGCTACCTAACCATTATCTAAAACTGATTTTACATTTAATTTCAGAATTTATAATTCTGAAGTATATTTTGACAGTTTAATTTCAGAATTCAGAATTCTGAAATATATTTTGAGAAACTGATTCATTTTATTTCAACATTGCCACATAATCATTACCTAAAATTGAAATATAACTTGAAGAAAGGTTTCTTTTACAAACCATTTAGACTATTTAATTTTGGAAATATGGCAACATTAAGTTAAACCATTTAATCTTTGAAATATGGAAACACTTTCAGGCGGCCACCTAACCATTATCTAAAACTGATCTTGCATTTAATTTCAGAATTTATAATTTTGAAATATATCTTGAGAAACTGATTCAGTTTACAGACCATTTAGACTATTTAATTTTGGAAATATGATAATATTTTTAACATTGCTACATAACTATTACCTAAAATTGAAATATAACTTCAAGAACGGTTTCATTTTACAAACCATTTAGACTATTTAATTTTGGAAATATGACAATAATTTCAACTTTGCCACCTTACCATTATCTAAAATTGAAATATATCTTAAGAAAAAGTTTCAATGAACAAATCTACTTTATTATGATACATATTTCATTGCATCCTTTATAAAATTTTCTCTCTAACTCATTGATACTAGATGTTTAATGCAAACCATAAACTTGCATGCAATTTTGATTGTAAAATGATATGGCAACCCCAAAATAATCCTTATTCCATTCCATTTAAACAACTAACATTGAAAAACCATGGGTTACAATTTTATGGTCTTAATCTTTTTTTCGAACATTAAAAATAGCTTGTAGCAGACAATCTTTTATAAGCAAATTGTCTACTCAACAAAATATGCAAAGTCCTATTTTTTAGAAAAACATTAAACAATATTTTTAGGGTAGCACTTGATGGAAGAGTCCTTATAACAATAATTTTGTTAATGATAGAGTTTTAAAAACATTAACAAATCATTTTCGGCTAGCAATGGAGAGAAGAGTTCTCATAATAATAATTTTGTTAATGATAAAGTAAAATTATATAATTAATGCTGAAATAAAATTGGTTATTTAAATTTGTATAAGATATAATTAAAAAAAATAGATTATTGTGTTGAAAGGGTTTTTTATAATTTAATATAAAGTAAATGTTGTAATAGTTGTAAAATAAAAGGAATTTATAATAATAAAATATAATTTTTATCTTGATGGGGCGAATGATCTCGGTATGCGTAGCTTGATCTAGTGTGGAGAGGACTTGTCTAAATGATAGAAGTTAAGGGCGAGGGAGGAGGCCAAAACCACTAGCACGAGAGGTTTCGAAACCTTGAGAAGGGAAGCGCATGTTATAAATTTTGGAGAGTTGTTTGGTTATTTCGCTTTTGGTCTTAGGTTATGGGAAATAGTGAGGGTGGCGAGTATGCACAGACTGCCAACCTATGCATGCTCGCCCATCTAATGACTTCATTCTATGCAATTGCAGCGAGTTGGTGGAGATTGCAATGTGACACTATTGGAAAGATTAGTCGCACATTCTGGGACCCTGGGACAAGGGTTTTTGGGACCCTGTTCTGCCTCAGGTTTGTGGTGACAAGGGAGATCGTAGTTATGGTCAAGCCCATGGAGAATTGTAAATGGGCGCACTTGAGCTCGTTTAGATGGATTAGGTAAGTTTCCTTTTAAGGTTCTTTGTCTGTAATCATTTTCTCCCTACTTAATTATTGGTAGTGCGTTGCTATTGATTTTTCTTTAATTTTCTCCGGAGGGACTTAGTGTTTCGAGAGCTATCCAAGCCAAGGAAATGATGGCATTAGTGTTTTGTCTAACAGGAGGAGGGTGTGTGGTGTGAGTTTAGTTACAAAGGTTTGCTTTGGGCGAGACCCCCTTAGGTTGGTTGCGACATCGTTGCCCAGAAGGGTGGAGGAAGTACTAGTAGTTTGAGAGGGTGGTTGAGGAATTTGTGGGGGATGAAATTGCTACTCCTTTGTTCCAGCATCCAATTCAAGGGCCCAAAATATGAACCTTAGTGGGACTCCCCTTTTGGTTTTTTCTTGCACCAGTTGAATTGTTGAGGTAGCGGGGTCGGCCCTGTAGGGGGATGGGGCCTTGTGGCCCATCGGGGGGAAGGGCTAGCCAAGTGGGAGTGGTTGATGTTGAGGGGGCCATGAAAGATCAGTTGGGGGGAGAATTGGAGCATGAAAAGGTCCAGTTGCCAAGCTGCGTGGACCAACCATCTTCTTTGGAATCCTTGGACCTGGAAATGCGAAATATAATGGTGGTTTTGGAGGATATGATACAACAACATCACAATGACCACAATGAATTCACTACCTTTCTAAATGATTTGCAACGAAATCAATGGGATATACTTGATCGCTTGGCCTCCTTGCGAAGGAACCAAAGGCGCACCAATGACCACTTAGATGAGATGGAAGCGCACCTAGATTGACATGTGTAATTTCATGCCAATCGGGATATTGGCCCTCTTGTTGCTCCTAGTGATGGACATGCACTAAATTTACCTCAAGTTCCATGATGACGATTAGTTGTTTGCTCATTCTATTTGTTTTTTGGGCTATCTAGTTTTTTTGTTTTTGGCTACTATGTAAAGCTTCATAGTTTATCCTTAGCTTTTGCATTGCTCTCCTAACCAACAAATCTAGTGTGAGTGAGGCTAGGAGAGCAAGGGCTATCATATGTATCCAATGTATTATTCTCAGGAATTAACAGAAAAAAATTTATCAAAAATATTAAAACATAGTTTTTACTTAATAAATAAATTAATAAATAAAATAACAAACAATTTTTATAATGATTCATATTGATAACAATGATATCTCCAAATATATAATTAATAAATATATACAAAATTATTTCTCACTCTTTCTTTTATATATATATAATGATTTATATTTATAATATTATATTTTAAAATTCTATATATAAATTTAATTAATAAGAATATAAAAATTGAATATATAATAATAATAATAAGGTGTTTTAATGAAATTAAAAAGTAGAATATTTGTAAATATAAAGATGTCAAATTCATATAAATATAAACAAGTGTACTATGCAAAGTTGTTGTTTAGTAATTGTCTCTTATGTAAAAAAAAGCAATTAATAATTTTAAATAATAATAATAGTTTTATTGATAATTATAAATTTGAAAAGCCAAGTAAAATATACAATAAATAGATAGTTATACTTTAAAATTCTTATTTGTCCAAAAAAAAATATTTAATATTTATAATTCTTATTTGTCCAAAAAAAAAATTTAATATTTATAATTTAATTTGTGTATCTTTTATTTATCAAGATAATATAATTATATTTAAAAAAAAAAAATTAGATTATTAAATAAAAAATATATGAAATTTTATAATAATTAATTTTTTTTTAAATATGTATAAAATAAAATAGATAAAGTAATATGTTTTTTATTTAATTTATTTTTTCATATAATAATAAAGAAAAAGTGGCATTGTTAATGGATTTTGATTTTAATGATTAAAAAACAAAAAAAATTCAATCTTTTATCTTTATGTAGTTAAATTTTTAAAAAGAAATATATATATATATATATGTTAGTTTTAAAAGTTCAATGTTTAATATTTAATATGTTAGTTTTATTTATCTAGATTATATAATTACATTAAATTTTGACATTTTTAAATTTTTATTTTTTGTTTTGGTTAAATTTTGATTTTGTTGTTGTTTAAATTATGTTTTTGATTGTATATAAGTGGATTTACTAAAAGGATTTTTTGTTTAGAAAACTCGTAATTCAAACTTGTAATTTTAATAAATTTAAAAAAATTAAAACTAAAATATGCGAAAAATTTCAGACAAATAAACTAAAGCATTTTAGTAGAATAAGTTCCACTACTTTTACAGACATTATACAAAATTACTAACCAGTTCACTAAACAAAAGTTCCTTTTTGTGCTAATGCGGAAATAATTGCTTTTTATTTGTGATGTGTAAATTTTTTTCATTTATATCATTTGATTAGGGTAGTTTGCAGACAAGGGATTTCAAGAACCTAGTTTGATTATAGAAATAAGTTTTAACTGTTTTATATTTTTTTATTTATATTGCACTGGTTTTAATGATGTTGATTTTATTTACAGAATTAAAAAAAATCACAATAGTTATAATTTCAGACGAGCAATCTAAATTACAAAAAACAAAAAAAAAAACAAAAAAAAAAAAATCGAATATCTTCAAAAATCGTATCCGACAATAAGCCAAATCTATCTTATTTAGCTTTGGATGCCCCAGAAATTTAGATGGTAGAAATTATTTAAAGTCCACGCTTGTGAAATTGTGACCTGAAACATTTAGATGTTAGAAATTATTTTATTGGTTTATGATGTTGATTTTATTTATAAAATTAAAAATAAAATTCACAATATTTATAGTTTCAGAAGAAGTAATCTAAATTAAAAAAATTGGCATATCTTTTTATTAATTAAAAAAAAAAACCGTCGTATCCGACAATAAACCAAATCTATCTTATTTAGATTTGGATGGTCCACATATTTAGATTTTATTAGATTTTAGAAATTATTTAAAGTCCATGCTTGTGAAATCAAATCTATCTTATTTACCCTGGATGGTCCACATATATTTTATTAGATTTTAGAAATTATTTAAAGTCCATGCTTGTGAAATTGTGACCAGAAACATTAAATGCCAGCTATTCATAATAGGTATTATGAATTCAGTTTCCGTATATGCCATATTAAAGTATTGAGTAGTCTTTACTTTTTGAAAGATTTTATGGTGGTTTTTTCTGGTCTAATTTCTTTAAAATTGGATAGGAATTTATTGAAAACAAAAATTTGATGGGTAGACTTGCACAATGAAAGTGCCCTAAAGATTTTTAGGATGTTGAATCCATATATACCGAGTAATCTATAGTGCGACTTTTTGAAGGCTTTTACAGTGGTTTTTTCCGGTCTAATTTCTCTAAATTCCGGCAAGAATTTATTGAAAATAGAAGTTTGATGAGTAACCTTGCACAATTGAAGTGCCCTAAGGGTTTTTCAGGGTGCTGAATCCATATATACAGTAAAAAAAACCAATTTAAATAATAGAAACCAAGATTTTACCTCAATTTTTTTCACTGGATTTCGGCACCTTAAACTCCAAAAAATCGCACTAAAAACAACTCCCATATATAAAATCAAAAAACCAATTTAAATAATATAAATCAAAATCTTACCTCAATTTTTTCACAAAATTCAACACCTGAAATTCCAAAAAATCACACTAAAACTCCTTAAAATATTTTTAATTCTTTAATCTAGGTTTCGTGCGAAATCTCAACCTATTACCCAAAAAAAACACTTGAACTGTCATATTCGCAGCTGTACCGTAATGAATTTATTATGACACGAACTTTAATTATGCACACTGCTTCATTTAATTGGTCATAGAAAGACATTGGACATGCAGAAGTTTCCGTGCGCTTTCATTTATGTAATGAGCAGTGGGTTTTTCAATGTTGAAATTGTTTAAAAATAAAATAAAATGAGTTGTGTTTAGTGTGATTTTTTAAAAGTGTTTTTTTGAAATTGTTTGTCTATTTTTTTTAAATTTAGTAGATTTTTTTTTTAAATAAAAGTTTGATGGGAAATTTTGCACCATGTAAGTGCCTTGGGTTTTTTTTAGCTTTTTGAATCCACATATACAGTTAAAAAGTCTTACTAAAGATAACTCCTAAAATAAAATAGTGAGTAATTGATTAATGGTGCCCGTTTTATTTAATTGTTGAGACGTTTTGTTTTTTTTTTTTTTTTTTTTAAATTAATTGTTGAGATTTTTTTTTTTTTTAATTTACATTTTTTTTAAATAATTCTTTTAATTAATTGTTAAGATTTTTTTTTTAATTTTAATTTCTATAAATAAATTTTTTTTGACAATTAGATTTAAAATTCTATAAAATTTGTTATGTATTGTACAATAATTATTAGAAACAAAAAAATTTAATTTTTCAAAATTTAAAAATTGATTTTTAATTTTCAAAATATTTGATTTATTATTATAAATTTGTTTTTTTGGTAAGTCTAGTTATTTTTATTAATTAAAAAGCATATATAAGGATGTCAAAATTCATGTGGTCTCATAGCTTGAGAGGCTTAACATTCCATAAAACTAAAAGAACAAGAAAGACAAGAGTGATCATGACTAGTCGTTAGAGGTAATAAAAGCAGGATTATCTCGCATTGTACCTCGAGGAGGAAGAGGGCGATACAAGCAATTGACATGGTGCTCAAAGTGAGCCAGCCAAGTTTCCAATTATTCCGTCAGCCAATTTTGTCTACGTCAGACCACTAACACCCTTTTGTGAACATGGCACTAGAAGTCTTGGAGTTGCTCAAGTTTGGCCATAACGGCCTCATGCGCCTCCCTACGGGCTCGATCGAGGGTGTCTAGCTAAGCAGAGACAAATTTCATCAGCTCGAGGACCACCGTGGAGATTCCTAACAGCCTGGAAGGAGCCCGACTTGCTAACCCAACACGTCCCTACTTGTTGCGACCCCGAGACGTCGTAGCACGACCACGACCCTGTTCATAACCACCTCCGCCTACGCCACGACCACACTGGATTGTTGTATTGAGACGGCTGCCCACTAAGGAGGTTGTCGAGGAGTTGCGACCCCCACGGGTTCCACGACCCCCACACCCCATGCCCCTCGATGGACCCACGCCCCGCCAGAAACTCCCACCCCACATAATTGCGGCACCACCTCGAGAACCAGCAAGAATAGGAGAGCCTTCAGACTTTGTCGGGCCCAAGACACGCAAGGAACGAGGGCTAGGCTTCATGATGGAGCACAGAAGGAAGCCGACGTGTCGGAGTGATGAGAGACCTAAAGCGTAACCACCTGCCACCAAGGACCAAGAAAACCTCGATGTAGACCAAGGAGGAATGTTTATCCAACATGGAAAATCCCACAACAGTTAATTCACCTCCCGACTAGAACTGGACTAGACCAGAATAAATGAGAGAGACCAAAATGGAAAGGACCAGATAGGAACAAGCAAGCCACACACAAAAGGAAATAGAAAGATGAGGTCCCAAATTATAAGCCAACGATAGAGCCTCAGTGGTGCACGAGAGGGAGGTCTGGAACCAGTGACCCCGAAAAGGAAGAGCCGAGATGCGAGAACCCACAGAGACCAGCACCACTCATGAGCCAATAGTGCCACCTAGAAGAAAACAACACCACCAGCAGGCCCAAAGCTAGTAAAACAAGTAGCGGATGACTGATACAAACCGCCCAAGAAGCACCCACCCAAAGGCCAAGGCGGGAAACCTCGAGAAAACAAGGCAATTGAACCCGAAACCAACCAGGATCGCTAACGAAGCGCCCTCTGGAGTAGGACAGAGAGGGGAAAATTCTCGAATTGCGGGATTGAGTGAGAGACTGACGTGTTAGACATGCCAAAGGTGCACAGGATGAACGACCACCACCCTAGCCCAAGAACCAGAGGAGATGAAATCAGAGAAGAGAGCACATTTCTCAGAAATCCATAAAGCAACTGAAGAATTTTGTGAGCCGAGCAATATAACCAAAAGTGGGACGATGCCATTGAATCATGAATCAAGGCGACTCGAATGCACACAAGCGAAGGCAAATAGTTCACATAAGCGGGCACATAAAAAATAACTCTCGTGTGGTGGAGGGGCTGGTGTACTACCCTCCCCCAAATTAACCTTTGTCCTTTTGTCATCGGTCACGTGACAAGTGGCTTCCACTGCCCAACACCCCAACACCCCATCAAGGAGATTTAATATTATAATTTTCAAAAACTTTAATAAACTTTATAAATTGTTTGAAAATTTCTAATGGTCAAAGCTTTTTTACCATAAAATGATTACAATATGACATGTATTATTAAGAATTAGAAAATCTCTTCTCAAATTTTACACATAAAAGAAAATTGCATCATGAAAAATTTGATCTCTCCACACTTATTAAATATTGAGTTAAAAAATCTATGGTAATTTATATTTTTTATTAAAATATATCTTATAAAAAAAATATCACATATCATTTCAAACATCTACATTATTATTTTTTAATTCAATCATCTATCATAATTTATTGTTAAATATTTTAATAACACACCAATATTGAACTCTAAGGGATAACTTAATTAGTTGAGTTGAAGTCACAAATCAAATCTAGTCCAAGCCCTTAGAATTAGGCCTTGCTAATTTCATCAACAAGTAAATCTCCTCATATTCATCTACCTAAGGCCACTCAATATCAATAAACCACTCTTTAAAAAAAAAAAAAAATACATTACACATTCCACAACATTTTTACATGAGATATCTCTATACGCTCTTTCTTTATAATCTTATGGCACATCCCACAACATTTTTATATCTGTACACGCTCTTCCTTTACAATTTGATTGCTTTCATTCTTTTTAAGACATTACTTATTCGTCAAATATTTTCAAAACCCTCACGTACCCATCATAAAAACTTCTTCAAAACAGGTATAACGTTTGACAAATTTGTTATAATCCAAAACTTGAAAATACCAAACAAGTTTGTTGTAACTAAAATTTAATAGATGAAACGGAATTCAAAGTTAACCCAACAACATTAGTCTTTTGATTGTTATATTTTATTTTATTACTGTGTGGTTGATTCTGGTAGGATTCAATCATCTCAAGTTGAATGCAACGTCATATATATGCAAATCAATTTAGTAAAAACAAAACTTTTATACTTCGATATAAATATTACAATCAAAATCACAATGGTCATACTTGTCAATGCTCTGATAGGGATTTCTTCAATTTACAAACCAGTCCTCTGTTTTTCCAATTAAAAAATCCTTTGCGCCTACTCATGAATTAGAAATTTTGTATTGACAACCAATGGATACGCTTCCAAGTGGTGCATAGTTGTTTGGAATAATATGATTCTAAATGAATGTTGCTTTCATAACTATAGAAAATGTATCACTCCCTGCAGTGAGTTTAAGATATTCAAAATTGAACTTCGATTTTGTAACTATTGGCATCCAGTTAAGGCAAATCAAAGTCCATGTGTGACTTTAGGTAATTAATATTTTTCATTCAAACTGCTTCTCGACACGCAATGGATGCGCTTCCCGATGGTGCACAGTAACTTTTGGCATCTAGTTGCGAGTGGAATCCAAACCCATGTAGGATTTTACAAATGCATTTTCTCATGGAATCCAAACCCATGTGGGATTTTACCAAATGCATATTCTCATTCAATCTTCTTTTCCACAAGTAGTGGGTGCTTTTCCCAACGGAGCATAGGTTTTAGAGATAATATAACTCAAAAGTGGGAGTATAAGAAAAACACTAATTGTTGCTTTATTAAGGAGATGAAGGAGAAGAAAACAGTTACATGTTACATTTTACATAACATATGCAAAAACTACATCATCAGCGTGAGAGACGTGTACTCTTCGATGAAGAGACATGCACAGTTCGATGAAGAATAATTCTAATAGAAGTGTTAAACCAAAATATTTGTGCTTCCAAATTTAAACAAAATGATTCGAAACTTGGTTCGCAAATATATCATCAAAAAACAAAAATATGGAAATCAAGTTCAGAAATATATCAAAACCAAGGATCCACCATCTATGGGATGGCAATATTTCCTTCTTCCTGCACATTGCCTTCAAAAAGAGATTTGTAGAAGATGTAGCCTTTTGTATCATTCAGTCCCCGCTTGGATAGTTTATCTGCAATGCTGTTTGATTCCCTGTAGACATGTGACATAGTATAACTCCCAAAAAGACGAAGAAAAGCCTTGATTCAGTGCCTTTATCCCCATTGTTCAGGAGGGTCGAAGCAAGAAATACCAGAGAAATCATCAATTATGGTTTTTGAGTCCCCAAATATATTTTATTTTGAATCTCCCTTTCTCTAGCAAACCATAAGCCCCAAAGGGCAATCATCTTGGCCCTGGTGTTTGTACCACTCCCTCCCCTCTAATGCAATTTGTAACTAGTGTGCTCATCAATGCACAATCATCCCCAACGCCCACATTGGCCCTTCTATGTCGTGCCATCAAAGAAAACTGTCGACAGTGTAATATGTGGATTTGAGAACCGCCTGGACATGTCTTAGATGCATAGTCTCCTAGGTGCCATGTGCTCCAGCCATGAGAGAACTTTCACACAAATATCGTGTACCCTAATCGACACTCGACGAAAGATGCAATGGTTGCGTGCCTTCCATATTTCCCAAAATATAAACAGCGGAATGTAGATTTGGGAACCCACAATGGAGACGCCCCATCTCAAAAAATGTTGAAAGAAAAAATCTGAAATGTAACCTACGGGATGATAGAATTAAAGAACAAACATGTAATGCAATGTTACATTAAATGAACAAATGTGTTACCGATTCATCACCTACGCAACAACTCAGTCCAATGTATCCGTGTTTGCCCAAATTGTCTCAAGTTAGTATGTAGTTTCGCCATACCAACCAACAAAACATGATGATTTTTAAAGGAGCCAGTGATTTCCAGATTGGTTGGAATCAATATGCAGTTTCTGCCATCCCAAGTGAGAGAGTCTCCTCCTAGACTTCGACATAACCTTGCGCCCCTTAATCTATTTACAAAAGATATCCAAATATGAGTAAGTTGCCCCATCAATCCGAGTTGTGCTTCCTCCCTCCAGATCGGATGTACCCATTTCCAGCCATTTATCACCTATCCCAAGACCACACTGATGCAAAGCTTCCAGAAAATGCATTAGGAGTCTATAGAGTCTGCATCCAAACCCATGATATTATCGCTTCCAATAACAATCTAGTTACCACCCCCAAATGCCCACCTGATACACTGCAGGAAGTGTAATTTTGATTTTTGAAAACTCCGCCAAATGTAAGAGCCACTTCTAACACTGATTTCTCCCTGGCGAATTCAGTATGTAATTGGCCTTTCTTTTAGTTATTTTCCAAGAAATATCTTATGCATAATGCCATCACCGAACAAGGATCTCCACATGGATTTGATAAGGAGAGACTTCCCAAATAATTTTATGTTTAGGATACCCCATCCATCAAGATCTTGAGGTCTAGAAATATAGTCACATTTGATCAAATGGAAATTTCCCTTTACCCTTCGGTCCCAACCACAGAAATTGAGTAAGGATAGATTGCATCTCGATGCATATGCACACAAGAAGAGCAAATAGGTGCATCCAATAAAATAAATGGCCATTTATTGAAGAATTGATTGTATCAGTGTGAAACTACCACCCAGGGAGAGAGTCTGATGTGTCCAGCACATCAGTTTTTGCCTGAACTTCAGCAACATCCAAGACCAATCTTGTACTCGGTAATTATTTAGGTTTAGCCTATATCCTAGATATGTGAAACCATCCTGAAGCAGTTTGAAGTCAACCCCGAACATGGCCACAATGCTTTGTATCTCATTAATATTTCCAAAAGAATGCATAAGAACAAAATCATGTCCATTTGCGATCGGTCTAGATGCCATACCAAAATGGCGGAAAATATGAAATAACACCTCCCATTGAGCTACAAACAACATACCAAAATTCAATATATCATCAACAAAAAATAGACGTGTGATACAAACCTCACTATTCATCTAAACGCCCTTGAAATTTCCACCCGTGTTTTCCAACTTTATCTTTCTACTAATCCCTTCCATGAAAAGTATGAAGAGGAGTGATGAGAGCGAGCAACCTTGTCTCAAACCATGACCCGTACGGAAGAAGTCAGTGGGAAAACCATTTATGAGGACCGCCAGCCATGCATAAGACACACACGCCATGATCCACTCAATGCTTTGTATAAAAAGTCCAACCTTCTGTAGAACGATTGAGAGAAAAGACTAGTCTACATAGTCATATGCCTGCTGCAAGTCAATATACATCACCAAAGCCTCAAGTTTCTTGGCCTGAATTAAATGTACACATTCACGTGTTATTGCAATAGCTTCGTGGATGGATCGGTTGAGGAGGAACCCAAATTGTTCCGCAGAAATGTGTACTAAAAGGGAGACTTTGATCCGCTTCGCAATGACCTTGAAAATGAGTTTATAAGTAATGTTGCACAGAGAGATCAGCCAAAATTCTAAGAAAGTGGAGGGGTCAGAGACCTTTGGGACAAGGAAAAGAAATTTGGATTTAATTGAACCCATAATGGAGCGACAAATCTGGGATTCCTCCACCATCTCCAGTGAGTCGATTTTCATAAGATCAAACAAATGTAAGAAAATCTCCACCATCCAACCATCCGGGCCGAACACTTGTCTCTGGTAAAAGAGTTTAATAAAATAGTGGAGTTCTTCCATCGAGACAAGTCTGTAGAATGCATCTTTTTCCTCTACATCAAACATAGAGGGATAGTCCTCCACTCCCCATAGTAGATCTTCAATTTGAATCTCCTCCCTGGCTCTGAAAATACCCTGAAAATATGTAGCCACTTCCCGTTGAATCTTAGCATTTGTGTATACAAATTATCCATCGTCCTGCATGATATTCCATATAGTATTGTGATTTCTCCATTGATTTTCATAGTGGTGAAAGAATTTTATATTTCGATCCCATTTCCGAATCCATATAGCCCTGCTTTTTAGTCTCCAAGAGGATTCTTGAATCTCCAATATGTGCTTCTTCTTGGCCTCCAATTGTTTTAACCGATCCAATAGATATTCAACTAGCAACTGAGTGGCGAGCTATTCCCCTATCACACGAATCTCCGCCAACAGTGCTTTCAATTCCTATAATAAAGCCTCCTTCTTGTGTTGCTCCCAAATCCTAGCCCGACTTTTAAGGAGCTTTAATTTTTATGAGATGATATCCATGGTCGATCAGTTACCAGAGTTTCCAACAAAGTTCCAGACACACATGACCATGTTAATGAAGGAGGCATACAAAAGCCAAGTCCAATTAAACTTGAAAGGCATACCTCTTTTGACTAAATCTATTCGCCATTGTAGAAAAATTAGACAATGATCCGAGAAATAGGATTGTTCCACATGTGATCTGAGATTTCCCAAAACTTCGCACAAACCTTGGTGAACCAAAAATATGTCAAGCCTATTTCAAATATATGAATCTCTACTCCTACCATTACACCAGGTGGGCAACACATGATCTAGGCATATATCAATCAAATGGTTCTCATGAGAAATATTATTCAGTCTAGCATCCAAGGGGTCTCCATGACCATCCTTGCCCCAAACCTCCTCTATGTTTAAAGTGGAATTAAAATCCCCCCCAATAATAACAAAACCAATCTTCAAAAAATCTGAGGCCTCCATCCTATCCCAAAAGATTTTTCGACTCTCATAAGCCGCATAGATGTTGCAAATGCGAATCCTCTCCTCCAGTCCCCAAAAATTACTAGACAAAAGTATCCCAACAAAGAATTTATGAGCATTGAAATTTCCCCAGTATGGATCCCACAGTGCAACTAGTTCCCCGGACAAATCACATGAATCAACTGCAACAACGTACCATTATGGGGAAATGGATTGAAAGTAGGAGATGGATTGAGCAACATCAGTCATCGTCACCTGTATAAGAATCACGATCAAATGAATATAGTTTCCCAGAAATCAGAGGGAGATATTTTTGTCACGTCCCCCAGGCCACGCATATTCATGGAAAGAATATTCATTATGAGCTAGTTCCTAGGGGCACATTTGCTCTAAGGGCCACACATGAAGTAGAGTCTAAGAGAGGCACATCTTGCAAGCCAAAAAAATCACCAAGCAATTTTTTTCCCGAGTGTAATCCCTGATAGTGACGACCACCCTTCCCACCCCCTGACAAGTGTTAATGTTTCGAGCAAAGTTAAGGTTAATGACAGGAGAGGTTCCAGTGCCTTTCCCTTTATGAACCATGAGGGAAGAGAGGTTGATAACATGGTTTAGAAGAAGAAATTCCAAATCACTATCTGTAGAAATTATATAAGACATGCATTATATATCCAGATTCTCCCGATCTAACAATATTTATCTTCTTGCTAAATACAGAATCCTTCCACTGTTAATATTTTGCGGAAATTATAAACTCAATTGCAAACACATGAAGCAATAAAAACAATCGCACATAACACAGTTGTTTAACGGGAAAGCCTGAAGCTAAAAACCCCAACTATCATATATTATGTATCATGGAGATCATGTAACAATCTCATACAAAGCTTAGTACATCAAGCTCTCAGTACAATTAATCGTCACACACTAACAATATGAAATCTGCAAATCCATGCATTGATTTCTGCCCTCCTGATAGCTTGTCTCCACTGCACAATCCCTGCTGAAGAATAGCTCTGAATGAATTCGAATTACCCTTGCCTTGACTGCACAATCCTCATTGGAAACTCCAATGTGTGTGTGGTGCAATCAATGCATCACTATAGTCACAACGGATAATCCATCTCACCCTTTCACCTACCTCTCCACTGAGTCTCCACTGGAACTAACATGCATTGTAGTTAACTGCTGTATTTGTTCAGTTGATTAATGAGTTATTATTTGTGAATTAATTAACTAATTAATTCACTCCACTCTCACTAGTGTATCATTCAGTTAGACTAGATACAACTAGCTCAACTGAGTTTAACTCACTTTAATTGAGTTAAACTGAATACAGCTCCATAAACTACTCTTCCAACTCTGTCATAACTTTGCCACTTCAGTTCTAACTGAGTCCACCATGCATGAACCACCAGTAAACCCTAGGAATTGTGTAATTCCTTCAACCCACTGATTTTCCAAATCTGTTCACTGAAATAAAGTGCTCCAAGAGAATAAGTTGTTGTTTATTGTTGGATTATTATTAAGGGTTAATAATAATCGACATGCATCTATTTTTAGATTGACGATCTATAAATAGAATTTGCCAAATATTCTAAAAAATAGAATTTCATCTATTTTTCCAACTTGACGAACCATCCACAAATAGCATCCTGCAACTTCTGAAATATGATCACCATGTCTAAAAATAGACATAGTCTAAAAATAGACTTGCACCTAAAATAGCCTGCGAGCCCACTTAGTGAAGGCGACTCATTTTCACTAAGCTCCATCATCTTGTGAAATGTCAACACTCCCTCTCAACAAGATAGGGATTATCTTTCACCCCGATCCTGCCTCTGTGGTATTCGAATTTTCTCCTGGTGAGCGCCTTCGTCAGAATATCTGCATCCTGATCTTCCGTAGGAATGTACTGAAGCAACATGATCTTCTGCTGCACACAATATTTGATATGATGATACTGGATATCAATATGTTTATATCTATCATGAAACACAAGATTAATCGAGAGTTTAATGCAACTCTGATTATCACAATGTATCACTGTAGGATCTAAATGTGAATCGAACAAACCGACCAGGATCTTCCTCATCCATATAGCCTCACATGTAGCTTGACTTGCTACCATGTATTCTCCTTCCGCTGAACTGAGTGCCACAGATCTTTGTTTCCTGCTGTACCAAGAAACTATTGTAGATCCGATACTGAAAATCCCTCATGATGTGCTCTTTATGTCTGTTTGGTTGCCTGCCCAATCTACATTAGTGAAGCCATGCAACTTCACCTCATCCGTCCGTATGTACCATAAGCCATACTCAGATGTGCCCCTGAGATACCTCAGGACATGCTTGCCTGCCTTCCAAAAGAGCTTGGTAGGCTTAACCATTGCTTGTGAAAGTTGGTTCACCGCATAGCATATGTTCGGTCTTGTATTAACTAAATACATGAGCGAACCCACCAACTGTTGATAAACAGTGGCATCCACTACCTCTGTCGATGTAGCATCCCCTTTCCTCCAATTTCCTGGAAGCGGAGTGTCGATAGGCTTGTAGCCTTGCATGTGAAACTTCTCAAGTATCTCCTGAGCGTACTTGCCTTGAGTCACAAACAGTTCACCTTCCCGCTGCCATATTTCCAATCCAAGGAAATAATGAAGGAGGTCCAAATCCTTCATCTTGAACTCCTTTGCAAGATCTGCCTTGCGTGAGTGTATCAACTGCTCATCACCCGTTAGTATTAAATCATCAACCTAAAGAACAATGATTAAAAGCTTACCCTCCTCCACAATTTGGTACAGGTTTGCATCCGCCTCACTCTTGGTGAAACCAAGTCCGGTGAAATAGTTTTCGATCTATGTGTACCAAGCACAAGATGCTTGTTTCATCCCATACAACACTCTTTTGAGCCTGCACACATGCGACTTGCTGCTGAAGATCTCAAATCCTTCAGGCTGCTCAATGTACACCTCTTCCTCAATGATCCCATTAAGGAATGCAGTCTTCACATCCATCTGATTAATGTGCCAACCCATTTGCACTGAGAGAGCAAGGATGGTCCTTATGGAAGAATACTGTGCGACAGGTGCAAAGGTTTCTTCATAATCAATCCCATTGATCTGTGAGAAGCCCTAGGCAAAAAATCTTGCCTTATACTTCTCGACGCTCCCATTAGCAGCTTGCTTTACCTTGTAGATCCATCTTGATCCTACAACTTATTTACCCACCGGCCTTGGAACAATCTCCCAAGCATTGTTTCTGACAATGGAGTCATACTCCTCCACCATTGCATCTACCCATGTGGGATCTTGCACTACTTCTTCGAAAGAAGATGGCTCTGTCACGATACACTTGCTCATAAGAGCCATGTATCTAGTAAATCTGTTAGGTGACTGTCTCTGCTTGCGCTGTGATGTAAGGACTCCTACATTCTGTGCCGCATCAAGCTTTAGTTTCTCAACTTCTGTGGTACGCTTTCTGCCTTGTCTGATGTTTGGTTCTGCATGAGTGGACTCCTCCACTCCATGAATCTCCTCCTATGGTTGATCCACATCTAGAGGCTCATCTTTGGGAACAAGAAGTTCCTCCTCTGCATGCAAGTGTAGCTCCCTCTCAAGCGACAACTTTATGGCTTTCACCTCATTGAATTTTATATCTCGTCGCACCAAAGTCATTCGAATGTTTGGAAAATACACAAGATAATTATGGGGTGTTTATGTGTACCCCACAAATATCCCAACTTCTGCAGTCGTCTCCAACTTCTTCCTGGCGTCCGTTGTCACATGAATGTAAACAGATGAGCCAAAAATCTTCAAATGAGAAATATCAAGCTTCTTACCAGTAAAAGCTTCTTCAGGTGTACTCATGCCAAGTACTCTATGAGGACAACGGTTTTGCACATAAACCACAGTGTTGCATGCTTTCGCCCACAAGTGCATCGATAGGCCCTGGTCATGCAGCATAGCTCGTGCAACACCCACGATTGTTGTGTTCTTCCTCTCCGCGACCCCATTCTGTTGTGGGTTATGAGGTGCTGTGAGTTCTCTTCAAATTCCTTCTTTGCTACAGAAGTCTTTGAATTCGCCCGAGATATATTCACCACAATTATCGCTTCGTAGAGCTTTCACTTGCTTCCCCAACTCCTTCTCTACCAATGCTTTAAACTCATAGAACTTTGAGAATTTTTCACTCTTCTTCTGCATGAAGAAGATCCAGCATCTACGAGAATAGTCATCAACAAATATAACATAATTCATGTGTTTTGTTGTTGAAGCAACCGAAAAAGGTCCACACACGTCTGTGTGAATTCTCTCAAGGATCACCAAAGCACGGTTTTCCTTCTCATCAAAGGTGGTCTTCACAAACTTACCCATAGTACATCCCTTGCACTGATCTGACTATGTAAGAGTACCCTTGGGAAGTCCAGTAGAAATCTGCTGCAAAATATTCAAAGTGCCATGGTGAAGATGGCCCAATCTTCTGTGCCATAATTCGCCCTCATCCCGACTCACCACTTCTTCTACTTTGCCCATCATTGCAGCGCAACCATCTACCTCCAGCTTGTAGAGATTCTTAACTCGAATCCCTATCTTCTTGGTTTGACCCGTTGTTTTATGTTGAAGGAAGGATTTTCCCTCACCGAAAACAATGTCATAACCTCTGTCCTCCAACATAGCGACCGAGGCCAAGTTCTTCTTTAGACCTGGAACATGCATAACACCTTTCAACAGAAATGGATTACCTGTCTCCCTCTCAAAGGTAATGGTCCCAATTCCGGTCGCACTCTATCGACCATCGTCACCCATCTCTATATGCATTTGGAGGTCCTTCTCCTCCAAGTCACTAAACAACTCCTTGTCTCCCGTCATATGGAAAGACGCACCACTATCAAGATACCACACCGATCCCATTGCGCTTGAAACCAAGCATGTGATCAAAGAGAAATAAAGTTCAAATTGCAAGGCTAAGGCCTCTCCAGCTGCAGTTGCAGCAGCCTTCTTGTTCTTCTTCTTCTGTGGGCAGTTAGTGGCGAAATTCCCATGTTCGTGACAGTGAAAACACTTCACTTTGGACAAATCTTGCTTCTTGCCTTTAGCCTCGGATTTTGAAGGGAATTTCTTCCCCTTCCCCTTCCTTGCTTTGGCATCCAAAGCGCAATTCTCTTCATCTTCATTCTTCGATGAAGGGCCATCCCTGGTACTTCACCTTATCTCCTCCTGCACAAGATCCGACCAAATTCGCTCCCATCCCGACAGTTTCTCCCGTCCATTGACAGAGTCTTCGTAGCTATGCCAACTCTTCGGAAGCCTAAGGAGAGCCAAGCTCACCAAGTCTTCATCATCAACAATAATCCCCACACTTCCAGTTCATCCTTACAGTGGACAAACTTCGTGAGATATTTTGGAATATTGTCGCCCTTCTCCATTTTTATTTTCCTGAGCTTGTCTTTCAGTGCCAACTTCCTTTGGTTGCTTCTGCTTTGGAATAAATCCGTCAAAGCCTTCCACATTGCAAATGGAGTGGCTTTCCCATGAAGGCTGGACACAATATGGTCCTTCACACCTTCCAACAGAATCCTTCTTGTCTTTGCTACCTTCTTTTGCCACGTGTCAAGACCGGTAGCATCCCTAGAATCCAGCTTAGGAACATCGCTATCGATGAACTCCTTCAATCCATTATCTTCCAACACCGCCCCCATTCTGTCCTTCCAGGATATGTAATTCGAGCTTCCATCAAGGCATACTCCAATCGCAACCCATTGAAAGACATTTCAATGTATACTCAACTGTCGCACTGAGAATTTTCTGCAGCAAATTCGAATTGTCCACCAGCATAAACTCAACAATTCTTCACAATTTCAATCTTCAAGAATTAACACTGCTCTGATACCATGTAGAAATTATATAACATATGCATTATATATCCAGATTCTACTGATCTAACAATATTTATCTTCTTGCTAAATACAGAATCCTTATCAATATTTATCTATGGGTAGCTTGCGAGAAGAACAATATCGTCAGCATAGAGAAGATCATGCCAGCACATCCTGCTTCCTCTAAAAAACCTTCTAGCTTGTCGATGTAAATGCCAAATAGGGTAGGGGAGAGGGGGCAATATTGTTTAACTCTGATATTACACTTAATATCTTTCGACCACCCCTCATTGCTCTTTAACTTGACAATTACATTCT
Organism: Pinus albicaulis; assembly: GCA_034641835.2. NCBI lineage: Eukaryota > Viridiplantae > Streptophyta > Pinopsida > Pinales > Pinaceae > Pinus > Pinus albicaulis. Next base: position 1,252,601,079 of record CM076570.1, on the reverse strand, counting down.
CGTATAACCTTATAGCGGCCGCTCTTAGCTCGAAAGGAACATTTAGCTCTTCTAATCTATTCCATAGGTTATTTCTAGGAACCGTATCGAAAGCCTTTCTAAAGTCCACAAAGCAACATAAGAGATTGGATTTATCATTGCAGCATTATTCCACAATGATCGTAAGCATAATGAGGTGGTCTGTTGTTGAGTGCCGCCTTCTAAAACCCGCTTGGCCTTTGGCCCGCTTACCTTCACTTTCAAGCCAAATGCTCAACTTCTTTTCCAAAATAATACCATATAACTTGGTTAAGAGAGGGCTGATCATAATTGTTCAATAATTAAAGGGGTTATTTGTATCCTCACTTTTAAAAATAGGGATAATGAGGCTCTGAGTCCAAGGTTTAGGGAACCCTTGCTTGACCACTTGGTTGAAAAGCTTGTGGAAGTGGGGGATGAGGACAGGACCTCCAATTTTTAAGATTTCCGCCTGGTAACCTTGAATGTCTTTAGCTTTCCCATTTTCCAGGCGTTTAACCCCAAAATAAATGTCTTCTAATGAGAAAACTTCTTTCATTGTGAACAGGGTTTCAAAATCCCTGGCATTTGGAGATTCATAAAGCTTTTTAAGATAGGAATTCCAGTCGTGTAAAGAAATTTTATTATTATCTTTAGTTTTCCTAGTTAAAATCAGCCTCCAGAATTTCTTAGGAGCCACCTTAGAGAGGTGTAAGAGATTCTCTTGTATTTTACGAATATATTGCCTTTTTTTCATTTTAGTTAGGGCTTTGTAGATTTTTATCTTGTTAATTTTGAGAGATTCATCAATAGCTTCCTTAATTTCTCTCCTCGCACTTTTACAATCTTTGTCATACCATGGGTTGGTTTTGCTATTTCTTTTATTACTTGAGACTTCAATTGAGAACTTGTTAATATAATATGAGAGGGTTGTAGTAAGATTATGATAGAGGTCATCTATGTTGTCTATACTAGATAAATGAAGCAAATTTTTTTTTAATTCATTTAGAAAGAGATCGTTTTTATTTCTATCAAAGATTAAGTTCTTTTGACTATAAGGATTATATTTTATGGGATCTCTATGCATGAAAAAATTGAGAGTTATGAGTAAAGGCCTATGATCAGAGTCAGGCTCGTGGTCATCTAAGATGTCAAAATTTATTATTTCGTTGTATAAAGGGAGATCGGAAATAACATAGTCTACCACGCTCCTGCCAAGCCCATGGATGCAGGTCATCTTGCTAGAATTGGGCCACTTCTTTAGACCGTTGCAAATTATGAGATCCTGAGCACTACATAGCTTGACTAGCTTCGAGCCAAACAAATTATCCCCAAGGTCTTCAGAGCTCCTTTTGTACCAGCTAGCCAAAGTAAGGTCTTTGTCTAACCAAAGAGGATTGGGGTTGGAATGATTGCTTAGAAGAATAGCTTGGTTTCTTGAAGTTCGAGCATTAAAGTCACTCATTAAAAGAATATTACCTTCATTCCTTAGGCTAGAAATATCATTCTCTAAACCATTTTAAGGACTATTTTTATCTAGATTCTTTTTCTTATAGAAGTTAGAATTAATGGGGGAAAAATAACAGATTGCTATGTAGGTCTTTTTATTATTAATGTCAGTAATCTCAATCCAACTATATTGGTTGTAAGGGTCGTTTTTATAAATCCTAGCATGGGGGGAGATGTTCTTCTTAATGTAGCAAGCTATGCCCCCAATGCCTCTACTGGAGGATCGCTTGTTCCAGGTAGACCATAGTGCAAAGCCATCTATGTTAGGGACCTTAGATTCTTCGTGCTCCCAAGTTTCAACAAGAAATATAATATCAACATCATTTGAGATCCAACTTAGCTTGGGGCCTTTGTTCCATGGAAAGCCCTGACAGTTCCAAGAAAGAATTTGGAGCATGTTGAATTGCTATTTATTACTATCTTTTTGGTTTCTATCTCGAATAATGGCTTTTCTATTTCTGATTATTGCCCATTTTCCTTCCTTCCTAGCTTCTTTTACCTTTTGAACCTCCTTTCTTAATTCTGCTTGTTCTTCTGGAATGAGATATTTGTTTATAAATATTCTCGTTCCTTTTAGACTTGAGGTTTCACTAAGTATGTCATACTTATGGTCAGTAGAGTTCACCTTTATTCGGATCAACCTTCATTTATTCTGAGTTAATTTTCCTAACCTTGTTGCTTCTGTGAGACACGTGGTTTCAATTTGTAATCTATTATGTAATTCTGTTTGGGCTATGGCTAAAGTATCCTCGTCTACCTCTTTTTTCAAACTGAAGATTATAAGGTTCAAGGCCCTTTTATTACGCTCATGGTTTAATTCGATCAATTTTTTCATTTCATCTTTAATTGGTTTGATATCTAATTTACCTGCCCCATTATTTAGGGTGAGATTTTTGTTAACTTTTTCTTCTAGTTCTTTAATCATGTCCTTCATTTTAAGACTCTCTATATTATCAACATCTCCTTGCTGGGATGCTTGGTTTGTATCTTGGTTTTGTTTTTTTATGACCTGCAACCTAGTTTCCATTGCCTCCATTTTATTCTCCAATAGTTCTATTTTATTTTCTATTTGTTTTTGGATCCTGTCTTCAAGAGATGTGAATTTGTTTTCCAGCATGGCTTTTAACTTAGTTTGTAGCTTAACTTCTCTTTCTTCTCTACGTTTCTCTAAAGACTCTATATACTCATAAAGGCTCTGTAGATTAACTGTGCTAGGTCTACCTTTAGTAATCTTTAGTAGCTGTGGTGAATTATTCATACTTGAGAATATATGAGTAGATATGTATTAGAAAAAGATAAAGAATGTGTGCACCTGAATATATATATATATATATATATATATATATAAGTGAGTGGGTAAAAAAAAACTATTTACAAATTAAAAGTTGTTGGTTTTAAAAGTTCAGTGTTTAATATTTAATATGCTATTTTTATTTATCTAGATTATATAATTGCATTAAAATTTTGACATTTTTAAATTTTGATTTTTTGTTTTGGTTAAATTTTGATTTTGTGGTTGTTTAAATTATGTCTTTGATTACATATATAGATGGATTTACTAGCCTTTTTTTTTTTTAGAAAATTTATAATTCAAACTTATAATTCTAATCAATTTAGAAAAATTAAAACTAAAATATACTGAAAAACCTTTAACAAATAAACTAAAAGGTTTTTCAACAAATAAACTAAAGCATTTTAGTAGAATAAGTTCCACTACTTTTACAGACATTATACAAAATTACTAACCAGTTCACTAAACAAAAGTTCTTTTTTCTGCTAATGTGGAAATAATTGCTTTTTATTTGTGATGTGGAATTTTTTTTCATTTATATCATTTGATTAGGGTAGTTTGCAAACCAGGGATTTCAAGAACTTAGTTTGATTATAGAAATAAGTTTTAACTGTTTTATATATTTTTATTTATATTGCACTGGTTTTTATGATGTTGATTTTATTTATAGAATTAAAAGAAATCACAATAGTTATAGTTTCAGAGGAGCAATCTAAATTAAAAAAAATCGAATATCTTCAAAAATCGTATCTGACAATAAGCCAAATCTAGCTTATTTTGCTTTGGATGCTCCAGAAATTTAGATGTCCGACCCTTCAAATTCAATCGGGTCTGGCTTGAAGACCCGAATTACTCCAAATTGGTGCATAGGATCTGGTTACAAAGCATTGATGATGACGGCCTCATGGGATGGGATCGTTTCCATTACAAGATTCAGTGTGTCAAAAAAGCTTCAAAAGCATGGGAGATACAGAAAAAATCGGATCTTAAAAAGGAGTTGTTAGATATTTCTGCTAAAATGGATGATTTATTCTCTTCTTTTGTTGCACTTTCTCCAGATGATGCTACTTTACAGCTCCTGCATGATCTTGGTTCAAGGAAACGTGAGATCCTTCGTATTGAAGAGGTTACCTGGCGATTGAAAAGCAGGATGTTATGGCTGAAGGATGGCGATCTAAACACCAAATATTTCCACAAGTCGGCCAATGCCAGACGCAATCAAAATGCCATCTGGCGCATAAGGAAGGATTGTGGTGATTTTGTTTTCTCCACATCTGATATTCAAGAGGAGGATTTTTCATATTTTTCAAAGTTTTTCTCAGCTGACCCGGCTATTGACGAAGGGAACCAAGCTTGGGTTCTTGAACAATTTCCCAGGTTTTTTGCAGAAAATGACATCGTTGTTCTTGATAGTGTTATCTCAAGGGAAGAGGCTTATAAGGTCCTGAAATCTTTTAAACATGATAAGTGCCCGGGCCCGGATGGATGGCCCTCTGAATTCTTTGTACACTTTTTTGATCTCATGGGCGACGAGATTGTTGAAATGCTTGAGTTGTTTCGGTGCAATGGATTCATGCCAGCAAATCTTAACTCATCCTTTATTGCCCTTATCCCCAAAGTCTCGGACCCTCAGACTTTCGCGGATTTTCGACCCATTGCTTTGTGCAACTTGCTGTACAAGATTTCCTCAAAAATCATTGCTGAGCGCATCAAGAAAGTCTTATCGGCCAACATTTCAAGAGAACAATATGGGTTTTTAAGTGGCAGATCCATCCATGACGCGATTGCAATCGCCCAGGAGGTTGCTCACTCCATTCATTCTGCCAAGGAAGAAGCTTTAATTATGAAGGTGGACTTGTTCAAAGCTTATGACTCAGTGGACTGGGCTTTTATCCGGCTGTTGTTGCTCAAGATCGGCTTGCCAATCCGGATCTTGCGATGGATTATGTCTTGTGTTTCAAATGTCAGGTATTCGGTTATTATCAATGGATATCCATCACGTTTTTTCAAAGCTAGCCAGGGGCTGAGGCAGGGATGCGCCCTCTCTCCTCTTATTTTTCTATTGGTGATGGATGGGTTCAGCAGACTTATGCACTTTGCAGAATAGAGAGGATTTATTAAGGGTTTTGCTTTCTCAAACTCTGTCTCCACCTCTCATTCTTTATTTGTGGATGATTTATTGCTTTTCGGCTATTTGCGACGGAACCACTGGTTCTTCATCCACATTATGTTCTTACGCTTCAAAAGTGCTACAGGTCTAAGCATCAATTGCGGTAAGTCTTTCTTGCTATATGAATTTGGTGATGTACAGGAGATCTCCTTCATTGCGGAGTTCATGGGAGTCTCCATGCGTCACATATCAAATGGATTCAAATACCTGGGTTTCTTTATTAAGCCTTGTGGTTATAAAAACAGAGATTGGATTTGGATTATTGATAGGTTCAGGGATAGGATTCAAAGATGGAATCATCGATGGTTATCGATGGGGGGCAGGTATATTCTTATCCAATCAGTACTATCTCAGATGATTGTCTTCTGGGCTCATCTTCTCTCTATCCCTGCAGGTATTATCTCAAGGATAAATGGTATTATTTCTAACTTTCTATGGGGAGGTGCCAATCTTGAGAGGAAATATCATCTCTACAGTTTGAATGATATATGCAAACCCAAAGGTCTGGATGGATGGGGTATACTTGACTCCAGGGTTTTTAACTGTGCTCTGTTATCTAAATCTTTCTGGAGAGCCATAACATGCTCGGGCTTATGGAACGACATCATTAAAGTCAAGTATATTCCGGAGAATGCTTTACAAATGATCAGCTGCAATTCACTTTCCTTTCCACGCTTCATTTCATGTATTTGCCGCAGCTTCAGGAAGATTATCCCCCTTATTGCTCCTCGTCTTAGGTGGAACTTTCGGGATGGCAGTCTCATTCCCATTGGCGCAGCCACCCTTCTACAGCTGGCTCCCGAATGTGGTCCATCTCAGCTCCTTATTCATGCCCTTGCGTTCCGTGGAATTCTATTTTATTCTCAGATTATTCTATGTTGGTCACATTCAACACCTATTTTCAAAACGGTGGAACAACTCGGTTTGGACGGTGCTGTGGCTGACGAGTGGAACCATTTACGGGACTCTCTTCGCAGGGCGGGTTTATGCTATGCGACTGGGGGTGACAAAATTGTTTGGGGTGGTCAGATGAGAAATGGTTCCCTTTCTGTGAAAGATGTCTATCAGAATTTTATTGCTGCTGTTCACGTATTGCAGAACCCAAGCTCGTTTCGGGTTTTTTGGAAGAGGAAAATTCCAAATAAAATTACAATTTTCGGATGGCTTTCTTGGAAGAATCGGGTCCTCACGTGGGACAATCTAAGGAGAAGAGGTCATCACGATCCCGGGTAGTGTGTTTTCTGTTTGGAGGTTGAAGAATCAGTCTCTCACATTTTATTTACTTGCTCCTCTGTTATTCATATATGGAATTTATTCAGTTTCTTCTTTCCGGACCCGTCATGGCGGCCTGTGGACTTTATGACCACAGCTATAGCTTGGGACAAATTGCACAGCCCTTTCAGATCGCTGCCATTCTTCTTCATCTGGGAAATTTGGATGGCTAGAAACAGACGGATATTCGACCAAGTCCCCATACAGATTCCTAAAATCTACTTCGCCATTAAATCATGGATGGATGCTTCTCCTTCAAATGTCCCTGATGTCATTGATGGTTCTCGTCGTATAAGACCACATGACATTACCATTCCTGCTGTTTTCTTCGATGGTGCGGCTGCAAACGACACTACTGGTTGCGGGGCATGGATTAAGATTTCTGATCACGAACGATTTCATATTTACTGGAACGGTGGCCCAGGGTCCAATAATAAGGCAGAAATTATGGCTTTATGGGGTGGACTTCTCATCGCTCTTGACCTCCAGATTCAGGTTGTTGGCATCTATGGGGATTCTAAACTGGTGATTGGATGGTTATCAAGTGAGGCTCATATGGATTCTCCGAATCTTCAAGGGTGGCTTGACAGATCCAGAACGCTATGGAACCGTTTGGATTGTCCTCCTGTCCACCACATTTATCGCGAGAACAATACTAGGGCTGACCGTCTCTCCAAAAGGGGTCTGCTGGAGGATTTTGGTATTATGAGGGTTGCACATTTCAAAAATGGTCTACAGATGGACTCGTGGGACATTCCCCTTCCTTGATTTTCTATATCGTTTTCCTGTTATCATTTTGCAAGCGGATGGTTTCTGTTTATTGGGATTTACAGGCTCTATTAGAATCATTTCAGCTTTCTTGATATCTTGGTGTCTCTCATAATTATGCTCACACGTGAAGGTTTCAACTTTTGGTTTTTTCTACATCAGGCGAGCGTGTCAATATCTATGGCCAGCGTTTTTATGATACAATTCCTCGGCCACCTTGTGCTTTCTGCACTTCACTATCGTTGCAGGTACTCTTAGATCTGAGCATATCTTTTCCCGGACGAGTGTGCAACAGCAAGCGAGCGGGTTCTATTGGCAAGCGAGCGTGGTAAATTTTCTTTCAGGCGAGCGTGTTTACATTATAATGACAATCATCTGATGTTTTATGCCCGTACCTTTATCATGTTTGTTCATTTCTCGGATCGGGCGGGCTACATCTATTTTTCTTTTCTAATTTGCTGAATCCAGCGCGTCCTCATTCTCTTCTTTAATCATATCTGATGTCTATCGAGTTTTGTCTTCCTTTTGATTATGAATCAGGGATCTGGAATGTTTTTTGATCCTTTTTTATCCTTTCCATGAAAATCTCTTTTTATCTTTCATGATGTATTCGTAAACAGGTTTGATCTTGACCTGTATATGAGGATGCCCACTCATTAGATCATGCTCAACTATGAGTAGAATTGCTGAGGGCAAATGATGGTTAATTTCTCGCTGTTTCCTTCACAGCTGAGATTATTTGAAAATGTACTGTATATATATTATCAATATATTCAGCGTTTTTTTCTTTCTGAAAAAAAAGAAAGAAATTGTGACCAGAAACATTTAGATGTTAGAAATTATTTTATTGGTTTATGATGATTTTATTTATAAAATTAAAAATAAAATTCACAATATTTATAGTTTCAGAAGAAGCAATCTAAATTAAAAAAAATCGCATATCTTTAAAAAAAATAAAAATAAAAAAATTGTCGTATCCCACACTAAGCCAAATTTATCTTATTTAGCTTTGGATGCTCTAGATATTTAGATTTTAGAAATTATTTAAAAAGTCCATGCTTGTGAAATTGTGACCAGAAACATTAAATGTTAGCTACTTACAATAGGTATTATGAGTTTCTTTTTCGTAAATGTTATATTAAAGTATTGAGTAGTTTTTAGTGCAACTTTTCGAGAAGTTTTATGGTGATTTTTTCTGGTCTAATTTCTTTAAAATCTTGTGGGAATTTATTGCAAACAAAAATTTGGTAAGTAATCTTGCACAATAAAAATGCCCTAAAAGTTTTTTAAGACGCTGAATTTATATATGTAATAAAAAAACTAATTTAAATAATATAGATCAAGATTTTACCTCAATTTTTTTCACTAAATTTTAACACCCGAAACTCCAAAAAATCACACTAAAAACAACTCCTTAAAATATTTTTTAATATTTAATTCAAATTTCTTACAAAATCTCAACATATTATCCAAAAAAACAATTGAACGGTCATATTCAAATATTTTTTAATATTTAATTCAGATTTCTTACGAAATCTTAACCTATTATCCCAAAAAAAAACAATTGAACGGTCATATTCGCAGCTGTACAAGTTTCCGTGCGCTTTCATTTATGTAATGAGCAGTGGGTTTTTCAATGTTGAAATTGTTTAAAAATAAAATAAAATGAGTTGTTTTAAAAGATTTTTTTTGGATTTTTTTGGTTTAATTTTTTTAAAATTTGGTAGAATTTTTTTGAAAATAGAAGTTTGATGGGAAACTTTCCACAATCGAAGTGCCCTAAGGTTTTTTACGGCGTTGAATCTATATATACAAAAGTCGTACTAAAGACAACTCCTAACATAAAATAGTGAGTAATTGATTAATGGTGTCCATTTTAATTAATTGTTGAGATGTTTTTTTTTTTTTTTTTTTTTTAATAAATATTTTTTTAATTAATTATTGAGATTTTTTTTTAATTTACATTTTTTTAAATAATTTTTTTAATTTTAATTTTTATAAATAATTTTTTTTGACAATTAGATTTAAAATTCTATAAAATATTCTATAAAATTTGTTATGTATTGTACAATAATTTATAGAAAAAAATTTGATTTTTCAAAATTTAAAAATTGATTTTTAATTTTCAAAATATTTGATTTATTATTATAAATTTGTTTTTTTGGGAAGTCTAGTTATTTTTATTAATAAAAAAACATATATAAGGATGTCAAAATTCATGTGGTCTCATAGTTTGAGAGGCTTAACATTCCAGAAAACTAAAAGAACAAGAAAAACAAGAGTGATCATGACTAGTCGTTAGAGGTAATCAAAGTAGGATTATCTCGCATTGTACCTCGAGGAGGAAGAGGACGATACAAGAAATTAACATGGTGCTCAAACTGAGCAAGCCAAGTTTCCAATTATTCCGTCAGCAAGTTTTGTTTGCGCTAGACCACTACCACCCTTTTGTGAACATGGCACTGGAAGTATTGGAGTTGCTCAAATTTGGCCATAACGGCCTCATGCACCTCCCTGCGGGCTCGATCGAGGGTGTCTAGCTAAGTAGAGACAGATTGCATTAGCTCGAGGACCGCCGTGGAGATTCCTAACGGCCTAGAAGGAGCCCGACCTGCTGACCCAACACGTCCCTGTTTTTTGTGACCCCAAGATGTCGTAGCACGACCACGACCTTGTCCACAGCCACCTCCACCTACGCCACTACCACACTGGTTTGTTGTATTACGACGACTGCCCGCCAAGGAGGCCGACGAGGAGTTGCGACCCCCATGGGTTCCACGACCCTCACACCCCATGCCCCTCGATGGACCCACGCCTTGCTAGAAACTCCCACCCCGCATAATTGTGAGACCACCCCGAGAACCAGTGAGAACAAGAGAGCCTTCAGACTTTGTCGAGGCCAAGAAACGCAAGGAATTAGGGCTAGGCTTCATGATGGAGCACAAAAGGAAGCTGACGTGTCGGAGTGATGAGAGACCTAAAGCGTAACCACCTGCCACGAAGGACCAAGCAAACCTCGATGCAGACCAAGGAGGAATGTTTATCCAACATGGAAAATCCCACAACAGTTAATTCGCCTCGCAACTAGAACTGAACTAGACCAGAATAAACGAGAGAGACCAAAATGGAAAGGACTAGATAGGACCAAGAAAGCCACGCACAAAAGGAAATAGAAAGATGAGGTCCCAAATTCTAAGTCGACGATAGAGCCTCAGCGGTGCACGAGAGAGAGGTTTGGAACTAGTGACCCTGAAAAGGAAGATCCGAGATGCGAGAACCCACGGAGACCAACGCCACCCATGAACCAATAGTGCCACCCAAAAGAAAACAACAGCACCAGCAGGCCCAAAGCTAGTAAAACAAGTAGCGGATCACTGACACAAACCGCCAAGGAAGCACCCACCCAAAGGCCAAGGCGAGAACCCCCGAGAGAACAAGGCAATTGAACCCGAAACCAACCAGGATCGCTAACGAAGCGCCCTCCGGAGTAGGACAGAGAGGGGAAATTCTCGAATTGTAGGATTGAGTGAGAGACTGACGTGTTAGACATGCCAAATGTGCACAGGATGAATGACCACCACCCTAGCCCAAGAACCAGAGGAGATGAAATCAAAGAAGAGAGCACATTACTCAGAAAGCCATAGAGCAACCGAAGAATTTTGTGAGCCAAGCAATATAACCAAAGGTGGGACGATGCCATTGAATCCTTAATCAAGGCGAATCGAATGCACACAGGTGAAGGTGAATAGTTCACACAAGCGAGCGCATAAACAATAACTTTCGTGTGGTGGAGGGATTGGTGTCCTGCGGTCCCCGCATTAACTTTTGTCCTTTTGTAATCTGTCACGTGACGGGGGCTTCCGCTGCCCAACACCCCCATAAGGAAGATTTAATATTATAATTTTCAAAAACTTTAATAAACTTTGTAGATTGTTTGAAAATTTCTAAAAGTCAAAGCTTTTGTACCATAAAATGATAACAATATAAAGTGTCTTTCTGTAGTATAATAATATTATTAAGAATTAGTAAATCTTTTTTCAAGTTTTACACATAAAAAAAATTACATCATGAAAAATTTGATCTCTCCACACTTATTAAATAGCTAGTTAAAAAATCTATGCTAATTTCTATTTTTTATTAAAAAATATCTTATCAAAAAAACTTCACATATAATTTCAAACATCTACATTATTATTTTTAAATTAAATCATCTATCATAATTTATTGTTAAATATTCAATAACACACCAATACTAAACTGAAGCTTTAAGGATAACTTAATTGGTTGAATTGAAGTCACGGGTCAAATCTCCTAGAAACCCTTGGAATTAGGCCTTGCTAATTTGACGGACATATAAATCCCTTCAAGTTGATTTACCTAGATTATCCATAAATATAATAGTCATAGTCACTCAATATCTGTAAACCACTCTTAAAAAAACTGCATTCCATGACATATCTCTACACTCTCTTTCTTTTATAATCTTACACGCTCTTTCTTTATAATCTTATGGCACATCCCACAACATTTTTATATCTGTACACGCTCTTCCTTTACAATTTGATTGCTTTCATTCTCTATATTAAGACATTACTTATTAGTCAAATACCTTAAAAATCCTCACGTGCCCATCATAAAACACTTCTTCAAAACAGGTATAACGTTTGACAAATTTGTTATAATCTAAAACTTGAAAATACGAAACAAGTTTGTTGTAACTAAAATTTAATAGATGAAACTGATTTCAAGTTAACGCAACATTAGTCTTTTGATTCTTATATTTGATTTGATTTGATCACACCGAACTTCAATATATCCTACCAGAATCAATCATCTCAAGTTGAATACAACGTTATCTATTTGCAAATCAATTTAGTAAAAACAGAACTCTGATACTTCGATATAAATATTACAATCAAAATCACAATGGTCAGACTTGACAATGTTCTGATAGCGATTTCTTCAATTAACAAACCAGTCCTTGGCCCTTACTTATGAATTATAAATTTTGTATTGACAACCAATGGATTTGCTTCCAAGTGGTGCATAGTTGTTTGGAATAATATAATTATAAATGAATGTTGCTTTCATAACTATTCAAAATTGAACTTCTATTTTGTAACTATTGGCATCCAGTTGCAAGGCAAATCAAAGTCCATGTGTGATTTTAGGAATTAATATTTTTTATTCAAACTGCTTCTCGACACGCAATGGATGTGCTTTCCAATGGTGCACAGTGCATTTTGGAATCTAGTTACGAGAGGAATCCAAACCCATGTGGGATTTTACCAAATGCATATTCTCATTCAATCTGCTTTTCCACAAGCAGTGGATGCGCATCCCAATGGAGCATAGGTTTTAGAGATAATATGGCTCAAAAGTGGGAGTCTAAGAAAAAAATTAAACTGGTGCTTTATTAAGGAGAAAAGGAGAAGAAACCAGTTACATTTTACATCACATATGCAAAAATTACATCATTAGCCTTAGAGACATGTACAGTCCGATGAAGGATAATTCTAATAGAAGTGCGAGAAATTAAAACTTTGTGCTTCCAAACTTAAACAAAATGGTTCACAAAATGGTTCGACACTTAGTTCGCAAATACATCATCACAAAACAGGAATATGGAAATCAAGTTCAGAAATATATTAAATCTAAGGATCCACCATCTATGGGATGGCGATATTGTTTTTTTCCCTCACATTGCCTTCAAAAAGAGAGTTGTAGAAGGTGCAGCTTTCTGTATCATTCACTCTGTGCTTGGATAGTTCATCTGCAACATTGTTTAATTCCCTATAGACATGTGATATAGTATAACTTCCAAAAAGACGAAGCAAAGCCTTGATTCAGTCCCTCCATCCCTGTAGTTCAGGAAGGTCAAAGAAGAAATACCAGAGAAACCATCAATGATGGTTTTTGAGTCCCTGAATATATTATTATTTTGAATCTCCCTTTCTCTAGCAAACCATAGTAAGCCCCAGAGGGCAATCATCTGGGCCTTGGTGTTTGTACCACTCCCTCCCCTCCATTGCAATTTGTAACTAGTGTGCTCATCAATGCACAATCATCCCCCACACCCACATTGGCCCTTCTGTGTCGCGCCATTAAAGAAAACCACCAACAGTGTAATGTGTGGATTTGAGAACCCTCTGGACATGTCTTAGATGCATAGTCTCCTAGGTGCCATGTGCTCCAGCCATGAGAGAACTTTCGAACAAATATTGTGTACCCTAATCGACACTTGCTGGAAGATGCAATGGTTGCGTGCCTTCCATATTTCCCAAAATATAAACAACGGAATGTAGATCTGGGAACTCATGACGGAGACACCCCATCTCAAACAATGTTGAATAGAAAGAAAAACTATGAAATGTAACCTATGAGATGATAGAATTAAAGAACAAGCATGTAATGCAATTTTACATTGAATGAACAAATGTGTTACCGATTCATCACCCCCACGACACAAGACGAAACAACCCAGTCCAATGTATCCACATTTGCACAAATTGTCCCAAGTTAGTATGCAGTTTCGCCATATCAACAAACAAAACATCATGATTTTTAAAGGAGCCAGTGATTTCCAAATTGGTTGGAATCAATATGTAGTTTCTTGCATCCCAAGTGAGAGAGTCTCCTCCTAGACTTTGACATACCCCTGTGCCCCTTAATCTATTTACAAAAGATATCCAAATCTAGCAAGTTGCCCCGTTAATCCGAGTTGTGCTTTCTCCCTCCAGATTGGATGTACCACTTGCCAGCGATTTATCCCCTATCCCAAGACCACGTTGATGCAAAGCTTCCCGAAAATGCATCGGGAGTCTATAATTTGCATCCAAACCCATGATATTATCGCTTCCAATAACAATCTGGTTACCACCCCCAAATGCCCACCTTATACGTTGCAAGAATTGTAATTTTGATTTCTGAAAACTCTGCCAAATGTAAGAGCCACTTCTAATATTGATTTCTCCTTGGTGAATCTAGTCTGCAATTGGCCTTTCTTTTAGATATTTGCCAAGAAATATCTTATGCATAATGCCATCACTAAACAAGGATCTCCACATGGATTTGATAAGGAGAGACTTCCCAAATAATTTTGTGTTTAGGATGCCCCATCCATCAAGATCTCGAGGTATAGAAATATAGTCACAATTGATCAGATGGAATTTTCCTTTACCCTTCGGTCCCAACCACAAAAAATTTGAGCAAGGATAGATTGCATCTCGATGCATATGCTTACAAGAAGAGAAAATAGGTGCATCCAATAAAATAAATGGCCATCTATTGAAGTACTGATTGTATCAATGTGAATCTACCACCCAAGGAGAAATTTTGATGTGTCCAACACATCAGTTTTTTCCTTAACTTCAGCAACAACCAAGACCAATGCTATACCCGATAATTATTTGGGTTCAGCCTATATCCCAGATATGTGAAACCATCCTGGAGCGGTTTGAAGTCAACCCTAAACGTGGCTGCAATGCTTTGTATCTCATTAATATTTCCAAAAGAATACATAAGAAAAAAATTATGTCCATTTGTGATAGGTCTAGATGCCATTAAAAAATGACAAAAAAAATGAAATAACACCTCCCATTGAGCTACAAACAACATACCAAAGTTCAATATATCATCAACAAAAAAAATATGTGTGAGACAAACCTCACTATTCATATGAACACCCCTGAAAGTTCCACCCGTGTTTTCCAACTTTGTCTTTCTACTAATTCCTTCCATGAAAAGTTTGAAGAAACGCGACGAGAGCGAGCAACCTTGTCTCAAACCATGACCCGCACGGAAGAAGTCAGTGGGTAAACCATTTATGAGGACCACCAACCATGCTTAGGACACACATGCCATGATCCACTCAATGTTTTGTATAGAAAGTCCAATCTTCTGTAGAACGATCCGGAGAAAATATTAGTCTACACAATCATATGTCTGTTGCAAGTCAATATACATCACCAAAGCCTCAAGTTTCTTGGTTTGAATTGAATGTGCACATTCCCGTGTGATTGCAATAACGTCGTGGCTGGATCGATTAGGGAGGAACCCAAATTGTTCTGCAGAAATGCGTACTAAAAGGGAGACTTTGATCCGCTCCGCAATGACCTTGGAAATGAGTTTATAAGTAATGTTGCACACAGAGATCAGTCATAATTCTGAGAAAGTGGAGGGGTTAGAGACCATTGGGACAAGGAAAATAAAGTTGGATTTAATTGAACCCAAAATGGAGCGACGAATCTGCGATTCCTCCACCATATCCAGCAAGTCGATTTTCATAAGATCAAAAAAATGTAAGAAAATCTCCACAGTCCAACCATTCGGGCCCAAGAACTTGTCTTTGGTAAAATATTTTAATAAATATTGGAGCTCTTCCATCGAGACAAGTCTGTATAATGCATTGTTTTCATCTACATAAAACATAGTTGGATAGTTGTTTTCCCCCATAATAGTTCTTCAATTTGAATCTCTTTTCTAGCCCTGAAAAATATCCTGAAAATATGTAACCACTTCTAGTTGAATATTAGCATCAGAGTATACAAATTCTCCATCGTCCCCCATGATATTCAGTATAGTATTGTGATTTCTCCATTGTTTTTCATAGTGGTGAAATAATTTTGTATTTCGACCCCCTTCCCGGATCCATATAACCCTGCTTTTTAGTCCCCAAGCGGATTCTGAATCTCCAATATGTGCTTCTTCCTGGCCTCCAATTGTTTTAACCAATCCAATAGATATCCAGCTGGCGACTGAGTGGAGAACTATTCCCCTATCACACGAATCTACGCCAACAATCCTTTCAATTCCTGTAATAAAGCCTCCTTCTTGTGTCGCTCCCAAATACTAGCCCAAATTTTAAGGAGATTTAACTTTTATGAGATGATATCCATGGTTGATCAGTTACCGGAGTTTCCAATAGAGTTCCAGAATACATGACCATGTTAATGAAGGAGGCATCCATAAGCCAAGTCCAATTAAACTTGAAAGGCATACCTTTTTTGACTGAATCTGTTCGCCTTTGTAGAACAATTAGAGAATGATCCGAGAAATAGGATTGTTCCACATGTGATATGAGATTTCCCAAAACTTTGCACAAACCTTGGTGAACCAAAAATATGTCAAGCCTCTTTCAAATATATGAATTTCTACTCCTACCGTTACGCTAGGTGGGCAATACATGATCTAGGCATATATCAATCAAATGGTTCTCATTAAAAAGATTATTCACTCTGGTAGCCAAGGGGTTTCCATGACCATCCTTGCCCCAAACCTCCTCTCTGTTTAAAGTGGCATTAAAACTCCCCCCCAATAATAACAAAACCAATCTTCAAGAAATCTGAGGCCTTCATCTTATCCCAAAAGATTTGTCGACTCTCATAAGGCACATAGATGTTGCAAATGTGAATCCTCTCCTCCAGGCCCTGAAAATGACCAGAAAAAATTATCCCAACAAATAATTTATGAGCTTTGAAATTTTCCCAGTATGGATCCCTCGGACAAATCACATGAATCAACCGCAAAAACGTACCATTATGGGGAAATGGATTGAAAGTAGGAGATGGATCAAGAAACATCATTCATTTTCACTTGTATAAGAATCATGATCGAATGAATAGAGTTTACCAAAAATCGGAGGGAGATATTTTTTGTCGCATCTCCCAGGCCACGCATATTCAGGGATAGAATATTCATTATGAGGCAGTTCCTAGGGGCACATTTTCTTTAAGGGCCCCAGATGAAGTAGAGTCCAGGATAGGCACATCTTGCAAGCTAACCAAATCACCAAGCAATTTTTTTCCCCAATGTAACCCTTGATAGTGATGACCACCCTTCCCACCCCCTGATGGGTGTTAATGTTTCGAGTAGAGTTAGGGCTAATGACAAGAGAGGTTGTAATGCCTTTCCATTTATGAACTTTTAGGGAAGAGAGGTTAATAGCGGGGTTCAGAAGAAAAAATTCCAAGTCAATATCGACATAATTATGAGAAGATGAAGGAGGAGGCAATTCCGGTGAGGGGCAAAGGGGATGTGATAGGGAGGTTGAGTGGGCGAGGGGCAATTCCCGGGGATAATGACAAGGGGAGCATTTTAGTGGGTATAACAGGGATAGACTATGGGTCCACATATGATGAGGGTAGGTGAGTCGACAATGAGTTGAGAGCATGTAAGGATGATGGGGGAGGATCGAATGAGGGAATAGGAATGTCCGAAGCAGTGAATTCACAAGACCCCTCCATGTATTATGACGATGAATGATTTAGTGAAGAGGGAGACAATGACGTAGGTTCAGACTTAGATGATTGTTTATGCAAAAAAGTATCATTGGAGGAATAAGTGTTACATGGGCCCTAACCCATAAGCCCCTACCAAAATTTCTGGCCCGCTGGAATGAATTGTTTTTCATCGAGAGTCATGTGTCAGTGAAGAAAATGTTACAGGCATTAATCTAGTAAGTGTCCCATGTGGTGGCATAATAAACACCGAAATGGAATGCCCCAATAATCTATCCACTGGAAAAGACAACGAGAGTCCCATTCAAATTCATTATTTTCCGGGAGACCATCAGTAAAATTTACCTCCACCAGAATCCATGCTACCCTTTCCCCGAGCCCCCAAGAACGGGGGTCCATGTATCTAAATTTACCAACAACATCCCCGATCACCATTAAAGCATGTATAGTCTAGTATTCAAGAGGCAGTCCCGGTATCTTTACCCAGAACAATTTGTTTTGTGGGGTGTCCAACTATAGGTTGAAACCCACATAGTACCAACAAAGTTGTAGGAAACCTCGTCCCAGAATCCATGGACGCAATAAAATGCGCTCTGCGTCTTCTCAGTGCATAAAATGAAATGAGAACCAATGGTTGAGTAAATGACTAACCTTCGCAGTATACCCTAGAAGTTGTGTCCACTGAACAACAACCCAACCAACCATATCCAGGTCTCTAGTTTTAGAGCAGTGCCAACGCCCAACTAATGCGTGGTTCTGCAAACTAGTAACCTTGTCCCATAATACATCATGTCAAAAACTAAGGAGTTTTGTCTCTGCATGGCATCAAATGGGCTTATTCCTGTGACCATGTGTGTCCAATGAATCAAGCGTGTGTTGTAAGAAACAGACCGAAGCTGCATTGATGCCAAGTGGCAGCATAACACCATGAATCGGGTCCGAGTCAATGCCATGTGAGCCATCCAATAGGGAACTGAGACGTTGAGAGAACATTTGTTCCACATCCAATGTGGCACGAATGAAGGCCTCCTAAAGGGACACATCAGCATCCAACAAGTCACCAGAGAGTGCCCCCACCTGGGCAGATGCGTCCACAACACTCATATCGGTCGTCTAGAAAATAAGTATTCAAACCACCCCCCAAAGGACATTAAATGGAATCTAGTAGAGGACGTCCAATCACACCAAAATCTGTAGGCCTATTGAGTGAAATAGATCCTGAGAACACATTGTAGTACGCCACCCAATATGGAAACATAACATTCCCATAATAGCTAGAGCATGTTACCACAAGAATCATAAATAAGGTCAGAGAGAAAAACATCCGATGGAATACCACTTGTGTATTGATAGTCCCATCACCCCTCAAAAAATAAAGAACAAAGATCCACCCTAACTAAACCCTCAGAAGCACAACCTAAGTACAAGGAATAAATCCACCTAGTGAATAAAATTTAGGTATATTTCCAATAAATCATGCATCCAAAATTTAGGTGGGCTCAAACATCAAAAGATCCACTAATGGATGGATCCCATCGACCCCCATTCATAAATGACATCGACACAAGAAGACGAATAGAGATAACGTCGATCAGGCATGTCACCGAAAGAATCCAAAACAACCCCTACCAACACCTCGACGTAGCCAGAAAACTAAAAAACATCGTCCAACACCAGGGTGTCTCCACACATTAGTGGAGGAAAGGTAAACATGCAGAGACCCCGTTTGATAGAAACCAACACTGAAAAGTGCAGTGCAATTGCACAGACCCGACTACGACATCCCCCAAACCATAAGAGTAGTGAAAAACAAATTGAAAACCCAAAGTGAAGAAAACCTACTAAGAAGAAATAGTAAATGCCTCCCGTCACTAGCAACAACAACAACACTAACATCCAAAGAAACTCCACCACTCATAGCAGAAGTGAATGCTCATGTTCTTGCATGGGCGCAAAACAATGAAAGGGTTAATCCATTTGTGCCATAAGGTGATCAAATTATGATGTTCTAGATGTACACCAACTTCGACATCCTCCGCCGAAGTGTTTCTAATGAAAATGTTCTGACACCCGCATATTTGGCACCTTACGTAGTGGCTTCAAGTGCACCTCATATGCCAAAAACAAAATATAAACAACACTTACAAGCAACAACAAAATATGAAAATTCTCCGATAGAGAAAATTCCCATCTACCCAACACCATGAATACACAACCCTAGAAAACCACAACATTACAGAGGTGATCCAAAAAACGCCAAGGTGATACCCTAGACAATACCAAATCTAGACAAAAAAGGGAGGACCAAACCGTCTGGTCAAAAAACACCCCCGATAGAAAACCAACATCCCAAGAATCATGTAACACGCTAAGGGAATGTACACTATCACCAAGCGACCCCATGAATGGGTAGGAAAAACCACAAGTAGAAGCAATAGTGAGATAAACCACATGCAGGATCCACAAATATAACCACCCACATATGGCAGAGCATGAATCAAATTTCCACCTGTGAAAGTACTAATCGAAGGGCATGACACAATGGGAAATTACCGGTTTACAATGTCCAAAATGTGCACAATGTACCTCCATTACGAACGCCCCCTCTCTCTCTATATATATATGTATATATATGTATGTATGTATGTATATAAATATATGTATATATGTGTGTGTGTGTGTGTGTGTGTGACACACACACATGCACATACATACATACATACATACATACATACATACATACATACATACATACATACATACATACATACATATATATATATATATATATATATATATATATATATACAACTTAAAAAAAAAAATTATAGTGATTATCAACCTTCAAGGAGACTGTGTTCCTTTTGAATTTTTAACGATGTATATAAATTAGCTAAAACGAATTGTTAAAAAAACAAAAATTATACAATGGATAGAATAAAAAATATAAATAAAAATATTCTCAATCCCAAAATCGAAAATCAAATTTATTTTTCATTATATTCCTTTCAATATTACAATACATTATATACATGTTACATAACTGTAATTACTTTGACAACATGTACAAAATACCATGAGAAAAACCATCATGCCCAAAACCATGTACAAAACCATGGTTGGGTCCACCTAACCATCCTTGGGTATGCATTTTTTTTTTGGTGGTCCAAGCCCCGTACAGCCTGCAAACTCTCGAGGCTGCAAACCCCAACAATAATATAAGACTTAGGCCTAATAATACAAAAAATATAACACATAACCAACACCTTTGAAAATGTTCAATCAATATAAAAATGTATAGCATTATTAAAATTAAAATTTTACTTACATTAAACTCCCAACTACTAATGATTTCGTTAGTAAAAGTCTATTATTTCACTAAATTGACTATTCATGTACACTGATATTTCAATCTATTTGTACAATTAAATGTGACTAAAGCTTATTATTTTACAAAATTGGTTATTGATTCATAAGAATGTTAAAGCATTGGGTGGAAGTCAAGGAAATTATTTTGGTTGCTGACCAAACTTCATTCAGGTGATCAAGATACAAGTTGCCACTCAACAACCAACCAAACATCTATTAGATCGACTAAAACAATTGGAACCTTGGAAGAAGGAAATATTGGAGATTCAAGAATCCTCATGGAGACTAAAAATCAAGGCTATCTAGATCTGGGAAGGGGATTGTAATACTAATTTTTTTCACCATTATGCAAAAAATGGAGAAATCACAATGCTATATGGCATATCATGGGGGCCTATGGTGAAATTGTATACTTTGATGCTGAGACCCCTAGGGAAGTGGTTACATACTTTCATAATATTTTCAGGGTTAGGGAGGGGATACATATTGAAGATATACTATGGGGGCAGAGGACTATCCCACTATGTTTGATGCGAAGGCAAATGAGACATTATAAAGACCTGTCTCAATGGATGAGATCCATTATGCATTAAACTAATTTTCTAGAGACAAGTGTACGAGCCCGGATGGTTGGACGGTGGAGATTTCTTACATTTTTTTGATCTTATGAAATTCAATTTGTTGGAGATGGTGGAGGAATCTTGGATTTGTCACTCCATTTTGGGTACTATTAAGTCCACATTTATCTCCATTGTCCCAAAGGTATCTGTCCCATCCACCTTCTCAGAATTCTGACTGATCTCTCTATGCAACATCACATACAAAATCATTTCCAAGATTATAACGAAGAAGATCAAAGTTTTCCTTTTAGTTCACATTCTGTAGAACAATTTGGATTCCTCCCCAGTTGATCCATCCATGACACTATTGCAATCAAACAAGAATGTATACATTCTATTCAAACCAAGAAAATTGAGGAATTGGTGATGAATATTGACTTGCAACGAGCTTATGACTGTGTAGACTGGTCCTTCCTCCATATCACTTCAAAAGATTGTACTTTCAATTCAAAATATTGAGTGGATCATGGCATGTGTGTCCCATGCATGGATGACGATCCTCATAAATGGTTTTCTCACTGACTTCTTTTGTGCAGGTCAGGGTTTGAGATAGGGTTGCTCACTCTCGTCACTCCTCTTCACACTTGTCATGGACGGGATCAGTAGAAAGATAAAATTGGCAAACACAGGTGGATCATTATGGGGAATTCAGATGTATTATGAGGTTTGTATCACACATCTATTTTTTGTTGATGATATCTTGAATTTTGGTATGTTGTCTGTATCAAAATGGGAGGTTTTATTTCACATATTCCATCTTTTTGGTATGGCTTTTGGACTGATAAAAAATGGACAAAAGTCTATTCTTATATATTCATTTGTCAACATGGACGAGATACAAAACATTGCGTCCATGTTCGGGGTTGATTACAAACCGCTTCAAGAAGGCTTCACATATCCAGGATATAATCTGAAGCCAAATATTTATAGGGTACAAGATTGGTCTTGGCTGTTGCAGAAGTTCCAGAGAAAACTAATATGCTGGACTCACCAGACTCTCTCCCTGGGTGGTAGATTCAGACTAATACAATATGTCCTACAACTTTTGGCCATATATTGGATGCACCTATGATCGGAAATGAGTGTATTAGTTTGATGTGCTAAGTGTCCTTTCAGTAATAAAAACATGTACAATTTGTCTCCATTTGTTTGCTTAAGGAATGAGTTTTTTAACCATGAAACATAGATGAATTTGTGAACTTTAAGCATGAAAATAAGCCTAAATAACACCATACAACAGTTTATAGCAGAGAAATACAATCACACATAAGTTTTACACAATAGGCATGTTGAAGCAGCTCACCCCTCCTAGGCTACATCTGTTGTTCTAGCTCCCAATGGCATGTCCCTATTTGTCATTATGCTCAAAATTACAATCGTAAGACTCATTAGTTAAGAAACAACTGGTAGGCGGAATGGTCAGAGGTCTTCACGGGCGCTATGGAGGTTAGGGGGTCGAACCCCATAGACTCCAATAAATTTTTTAATAAAGCCTCCTAAGGACACGTGGCAGCCTCCGGGCTTGCCACGTGTCTCTCATCCAACAGCCCATTTCAAAACATCAACAGTCAGAAACCAATTCCGTGCCACAAAATCAACAACCAAGATTAAGCCACGTGGCATGATCTGATTGGCTGTGAGAAAAGGGAATATTCCCTAGAATATGCCATATGCTGATTGTACATGTATGTTGACTGGGCATCCTAATCACAAAATTTTAGCTATTTGGGAAAATGAAAAGAACGCGATATCTTCCTCATACGACATCAGTTTTCGAACCATTCGCGACACCAAAATCACAACGACGAGACCTTTCTGGTCATTTAGGTTTGGTACAGTTTCGAGCACTTTCAATTTTGAGCATAACACATGATCTCCTGATCAACCTATTTGCTCTTCCCTCGCACATATGTACTGAGATTCAATCTATCCTTTCTCATTTTCTGTGGTTGGTACCAGAGGGTAATGGTAAGTTCCATATGATCAATGGAACTATATTTCTATACCACGAGATCTTGATGGATGGGTAATCCTAAACACTAAATTATTTGGGAAGGATATGCTTATCAAATCCATGTGGCGATCCTTGTTTGTTGATGGCATCATGCATAATATCTTTCTCGGAAAATATCTGAAAGATAGGACATTTGCGGATTGGTTCCGCCAGGGAGAAATAAATATAAAAAGTGGATCATACATTTGGAGGATATTTCAGAAGAACTTATTTTTCTGTAGCATATCAGGTGGGATTTTAGGGGTGGTAACCATTATCATGGGCTTGGAAGCAGAATATAGATTTTCGATACATTTTCTGGACGCTTTGCATCAACGTGGTATTTAATTCTTAGGACAGGTGATAAACGAGTGGCATGGGGTACAATCGATCTAGAGGGGGGCTGCAAAACTATGTTTTTTCGGGGAAACATGCTCAGATCGGGAACCCTTTTGTACAAAATTTAATGGGCGCAGATATATTTCGAAGACCAGGAGGGGAATCCCTCACTTGGGAAGGTAGATTACAAAATCACACGGTGGTGGTGGCATATTGTTACAAACACTTCTCACATCAAGGTTTTGAATATGATCCTCAAACCTGGTTCCAACTGATATGGAAATCACAAACCCCATTGAAAATCATCCTGTCCATTTGGTTGGTATGGAAAAAGTGCATACTTACTTGGGAAAATTTGTGCAAACGTGGTTTTAATTGAACAATATGTTGTGTCCTATGTCGTAGGGGTGATGAATCAATAACATAGTTATCCATTCACTATCATGTTGCATTACATGTTAGGTCTTTGATTCTAACATCCTGTAGGTTACATTTCCGAGTTTTTCTCTCGAATGAACACTGTTTGAGGTGGGTAGTCTCCGGTAGGGGTTCCCAGTGCTACATCCCGCTGTTTATATTTTGGGAAATTTGGAAGGGCCACAACTAGTGCATATTCTGTGGTGTGTCGATCAATGTGCATATTATTTTTGTGAAAATTCTCTCATGGCTGGAGCACATGGCTCCTAAGAGAATATCCATCCATGACATGTCTAGACATTACTTGAACCCACACATTACACCGTCGATGGGTTTTTTCGATGGCGCAACACAAAGGGGCATGTGTGGGTGTGGGGGATGGATGCACATTGATGTGCACACTAGCTACAAAATTCATTGGAAGTGTGGGACTGGTACTAACACCAGGGCCGAGATGATTTCCCTTTGGCGCATACTACGACTTACTAGAGAAAAGGGGATTTAGAATATCAATATTTTTGGGGATTCAAAAACCATCATCGATGGCTTCTATGGTGTTTCTTGTTTCGACCCTGCTGAACTACAGGGATGAAGAGAATGAATCAAGACTTTTCTTAGTCTTTTGGGGAGTTATTCCATGATACATGTATACAGGGAATTAAATAGAGTTGTAGATGGACTCCCTAAGCAGGGAGTGTTCGATTCAAAAGGATACATCTACTACAACTCTCTTTTTGAAGGCAATGTGCAGGAAGAAGGCATTATTGCCATCCCATAGATGGTATATCCATGTTTTTGTTACTTTTTTAACATGGAATCCTTATGTCAGTTTTTGATGATGTATTGGAAAATAGAGTTTGGAACTTTTTGTATATGTTTTGGAAGCACAAGCTTTTATATATTTGACACTTGCAAGTAAATTTCTCTACCTGTGCTCTGTAGATGTCTCTCTATGTTGATGATGAAGTTATGGCATATTCTATGTAAAATGTAATTGGTTTCATTTTCTATAAGAAAGTACCAGTTAGTTTTTTTATTTTGGAAAAAAAAATCTTATTTACCAATTAAAGAGTTAGAGTTTCTTCTCAGAATCCTTAGGCTGATAAAATAGGAAAATTTATTTAGACACACACAACAAAGCCATATGCTTAACTTGTTGGGTGTGGATCTTATTTATTTTGTACCACAGTGTTTGACCCCTGTACCTTAATGGGGCGGCAACGCCGCCTGTAATTAAACGCTGCTTGGGGGGTTTGGGGGGGGGGGCGGCTGCGACTTTATGGAGCCCCCCCTTGGTGGGGGGTTTCAAGGCAGCACCCCCGAAGCTAAAAACAAATGTAAAATTGCCTTGTAAAAGTATAATAATTTCTAGTCAATCTGGACCTTTCATTAGGTAGATGAACTGATGGTAGAAGTTATGTTTAGTTTAGGGTTTTTTTCCCTAGAAGGCAACCCCTCGCTTGTATGAGGGTATTGTATTGCAGCTGTGATGGTGCGTGTATTATCATAGAGAGAAAAAATAGGGAGACTGTGAGAGAGAACAAAGGATATTACAACGGATTTGTTGTAGGTTGTGTGTCTTCATTTTGCTGGATAATAGAAATGAAGGACTGGCTTTTCGAGGTGGACGTAGCCCAAACTGGGTGAACCACGTATATCTATGTCTCTTTGGTTTTATGTGTTTTGTGTGCTTGTATTTTACGCAAATTTTATGTGTTGCATTGCTCTGTAATATATAATTTTCTAACAACTGGTATCAGAGTCGAAGGTCTATTTGGCTGATAAAATCACAGGAAAGAATGGTTCCTAGTTCGAGTGGGAGCAATGGCGGAAGATTGTAAGTTTAGGGTCGAGAAATTTAACGGCCAAAACTTCCCGCTGTGGAAGATTCAGATGGAAGACGATTTGTGTTAGAAATATTTGTACCTACCATTGAGCGGAAAAAAAAGAAGTCGACGGCTATGACATACGCAGAATGGGAGATTGTCGATAGAAAGGCACTCGGAACAGTACGGTTGTGCCTTGCAGCATCGGTAGCCTTCAATATTTCGAAGGAAACAACAGAGGGTTTGATTAAGGCATTGGCGAAACTATATGAAAAACCCTCGGCCTCAAACAAGGTATTTCTTATGAAATGTTTATTTAATATGAAGATGTTGGAAGGTGGATCTATTGCAGACCATTTAAATGATTTTAATACAATTACCAGTCAGTTAAGTTCTGTAGGGGTAAAATTTGATGATGAAGTTAGGGCTCTTTTATTTCTGTGCTCATTGCCAGAAAGCTGGAATTGTTTAATTATGGCCATTAGTAACTCTGTCTCCGGATCTAGTACTTTAAAGTTTGATGATGTTTTCGGTGCTATCCTTAGCGAGGAAATGTGACAGAAAAGCTCAAGTGAGACATTGGGTAATTCTTTGAGTGCAGAGTCTAGGGGAAGAAAAATGGAAAGAGGAAAGAGCTCAGGATATTGCAGTAAATCAAGGAAAGGCAGATCCAAGTCCAGATCGGGAATAGTGTGCTGGAAATGCGGAAATAAAGGACACCTGAAGAAAGACTGTAGATATCGGAAGGGAAAATAAGGAGACACACAACAAGAAAACAATCATGAAGCAAATGTGGTAGGTGATGTGTTACAAGGTGCTTTGATTCTTTCTTTCAAAAATGTTACTAATTCCTAGGTGGTAGATTCAGGGGCCTCATTCCATGCCACACCTGATAAGAAATATTTTCATGACTATGTTCAAGGAGATTTTGGACAAGTTCGTTTGGGTGAGGATAAACCCTGTAAAATTGTTGGAATGGGTAAAGTTCTTGTAAAAAAACATAATGGAAACAAATGGCTATTAAATGAGGTAAGGCATGTTCCATATCTGAAGAAAAATTTGATTTCAATAGGGCAGTTAGGCGATGAAGGTTGTGTGACAGCTTTCACAGATAAAACTTGGAAGATCACCAAAGGAGCCCTGGTAATAGCAAAAGGAGAAAAGGTTGGTACATTGTATTTATGCAATGGTATTTCTAACTCTGTTAATGCTTTAACTTCAAAAGGAGCAGATGCAACATTATGGCATCATAGGCTCAGACACATGAGTGAGAAGGGGATGAAGATTCTTCACTCAAGGAATTTGTTGCAGGTTTGAAGAATATTTATTTGGATTTCTGTGAGAATTGCATTTATGGAAAATAGAAGAGAGTCAGATTTCTCAGAGTTGGGAAATAAAAGAAGAGTGAAAAATTAGAGCTTGTGCATACAGATGTATGGGGACTTGCTCAGGTATCATCTCTCGGTGGCTCTTGTTATTATGTTACTTTTATTGATGATGCAACTAGAAAAACTTTGATTTATTGTATTCAGAATAAATTTGATGTATTTGATACTTTCAAGAAATGGAAAGCTTTGGTTGAGATTGAGATAGGGAAGAAGAAGTTGAAGTGTCTCAGATCAGACAATGGAGGTGAATATTGCAGCAAAGAGTTTGATAGGTATTGTTCAGAGCATGAAATTTGCAAAGAGAAGATAGTTCCAAGAACACCACAAGAAAATGGTGTGTCATAAAGGATGAACAGAACAATCATGGAGCGTGCAAGGTGTATGGGATTGCATGCAGGATTGCCTTTACAATTTTGGGCAGATGCTATAGATATTGTTGTTTATCTAATAAATAGAGGGCCTTCAAGTTCCTTGGATGGTGGTATTCCAGAGGAAGCATGGACAGATAAAAATGTAAACTACTCTTTTTTAAAGCCTTTTGGTTGTGAGGCCTTTGTCCATATTAATAAAGAAAATAGAACAAAACTTGAGGCAAAATCAAAGAAATGTACCTTTATTGGATATGGTGTTAATTATTTTGGTTATCACTTATATGATTATGAAAATCACAAAATCATTAGGAGCAAAGATGTAATATTCAATGAAAAGGTCTTGTATAAGAATTAGTTGCAGGAAAAAGAAAACAAAGAATACACAGTTCTTGATGAGATCACAGAAAAAGTAAAGGTGCCTGGAAAAAATAATAATCAACAGCCACAATAACAACAACTACCATAACAACAACATGCACCTCAAACACCTGAAAGTAGTGTTAGAAGATCTACTAGATAAGTAGACCCCTTGAACGATACTCTCCTTCATTATATTATTTATTGTTGTCTGATTCTGGTGAACCTAATGTTATGAAGAAGCAATGTAGGTTGAAACCAAGAAGAAGTGGGAGCTAGCCATGGAAGAAGAGATGGACTCCTTAATGCATAACCTGACTTGGGACTTAGTTAGGTTGCCTTCAGGTAAAAAAACATTGCAGAATAAATGGGTTACAGGTTGAAGGAAGAAGATGGAGGAGAATAGAGGTACAAAGCTAGAATTGTGGTGAAGGGGTTTGCATAGAAGAAAGGTATTGATTTTGATGAAATATTTTCTCCTGTTGTTAAGATGACTTCAATCAGAACTATTTTAAGTCTTGTAGCAGTGGAAGATTTACATCTTGAATAGTTAGATGTAAAGACAACACTTCTCCATGGAGTTTTGGAGGAAGAGATATATATGGAGCAACCAGAAGGATATGAGGTCAAAGGGAAAGAAAAATTAGTGTGCAGGTTAAAGAAGAGCTTGTATGGCTTAAAATAGGCTCCAAGGCAGTGGTATCTAAAATTTGACAGGTTTATGTCTGAACAAGGTTATACTAGATGTCACTATGATCATTGTGTTTATCTGAAAAAGCAAAATGATGGCAGCTATATTATATTGTTATTGTATGTAGATGACATGCTTGTTGTAGGGTCTAACATGCAGTAAATAAATGTGCTCAAAAGAAAATTGGAAAATTGATTTGCAATGAAGGATTTCGGAGCTGCAAAACAAATCCTTGGTATGAGAATAACTAGAGATAGGAAAAATCACAAATTAACACTGTCTCAAAATGAGTACATACAAAAGGCGTTGAAAAGATTTAAGATGCAGAATGCAAAACCAGTTAGTACACCTTTTGCTGGCCATTTCAAACTTAGTAAGGAGATGTGCCCCAAGACCCAAGAAGAAATGGACTATATGTCTAAAGTTCCATATGCATCAGTAGTTGGAAGTTTAATGTATGCAATGGTTTGCACAAGGCCTGATATTGCACATGCATTGGGAGTTGTAAGAAGGTACATGAACAATCCAGGAAAAGAACATTGGATGGCAGTGAAATGGATTCTTAGATATATTTGAGAGGTACCACAAATCAAGCATTATGCTTTGGTGGTTCAAACATTACTCTACAGGGATATGTTGATGCAGATATGGCAGGTGACAGAGATAACAGGAGGAGCACTACAGGATATGTATTTACTGTAGGTAGAACAACTGTCAGTTGGGTTTCAAAAATCCGAATGCAAAATGATGACCTTTTCCAACAGGCAGGTATGTTGCCTTTCAGGAGGCTAGTAAAGAAGAAAGCAATTTATTGCAAAAAAGGTTTGTGGATAAGGTGGGTAAAACCTTTAAAATCAGGCTGGTTATACGATGATGATGCCATTCATCTTGCAAAGAACTTAGCATTTCATTCCAGGACTAAACACATACAGCTCAAGTACCATTTCATATGGTCAGTATTGGAAGATGGACAGTTGAAGCTGGAAAAGATACACACTAGCCAGAATCTTGTAGATATGCTAACAAAAGTTGTGACCAGGGAGAAACTGAGATTATGCTCAGTTTCAATTGGTCTTAAAGGATGACGATGAATATGAGAAACAACCAGGTCCAAAGAGGGGTCATTGTCCAGCAAATGAAGCAGTGGTGGAGTTGCTACAATCAGTCTCCAAGTGGGAGATTGTTGGGTGTGGAGCCTGCTTATCTTGTTTATTTTGTATCACAGTGTTGGACCCCTATACCTTAATGGGGTAGCAACGCCACTTGCGTAATTAGCGATGCAGAGCCCGCGAAGTATGGACTCTTGGTTATTTGGTGGAGAGGGTTTTGGGCGCAGCGCCTCCAAAGCTAAAAACATGTGTAAAATTGCCTTGTAAAAGTATAGTAATTTCTAGTCAATCTGGGTCGTTCATTAGGCGGATGATCTGACAGTAGAAGTTATATTGTTCATCTCAGGTTTTTGCCCTGAAAGGCTTGCTGCTTGTATGAAGGGGTATTGTTATGCGGTTGTGATGGTGTGTGTATTCTTGGTAAAAGAAATAAAAGGGGGGCGCGAGAGAAGCAGATATTGTGATGCTACTGTGAAGTTGTGTCTCTTCATTTCTTCAGATTATGAAAATGAAGGATTGTCTTGTTAAGGTGGTGACACAGTAGGTAGACATGTATATATATGTGTCTCTCTGGTTTTATTTTTGTGTGCTTGGGTTTTCTGTATATTTTATGTGTTGCATAGCTCTGTAATATATAATTTTCTAACATAACTTGAGTTGAGAAATTAAGAGTTAAGGATTAAGTTTCTCTATTATTTTTCTAGGAGTTTAGGATTAACTTTTTCTATTATTCTTCTAAATATTTTTATTTGTAGTCCAACTAATAGATGAAATGGTTTTTTTGGCCATTTTTTTTCTTTTTAAATTTTAAGGTGATGAATTTTAAAAACTTGACCTTGTGTTGTTTAATCTATAGAGGGGTTTTCAGGGGAAAAATTTATTTATGCATCCAAAAATGTATTTTAAACAACAAAAAATCACACTATAACTTGAAACTGTATGGTTAATTCCGAACAAAAAGGTTGTTTGGTTAAGTTAGACTACACTAATTTTTAATAATGACTAAGGTTATTAAAAATGGAGCTCTTTTAAAAAATTTTTATTTTTATTTTTTAATTTTAGAATAATATTTAAAATTAACTTTGAAGTAAAAAAAATAAATTTGATACAATGATTTTCCTTGAATAATAATTCTACATTCTTAAATAGCAACCAATAATAACTCTCCGTATTATTAATTTCACACATAAAATAAAATAAACCTTTCCCTTGCATTAAAAAATATCCAACCTAGGTTAAAATTTCTTAATAAATAAAACTTTATTCCAACCATTCCTTGAAAAAATCATAATCTTAACCTTTAAAATTTATGGAGCATGAAAAATAAAAGAACAATCTCCTCCTTAATAGGACTCTATTCCCGCGGTCCCACAAAAATACGCTGTCATAGTCTTAACCCTTAAGCTTGATCCAACATAAGGAAGAAGAAACAACATTTTGTCACGCATGGTATGATTTTGATTTCTAGGGTCGACGGGTCATGACACTCCCTAAAGAAGTTCCAAGCTCGCATATAAGTAATCAAACTCTCTAATGATGGAAAAAGTATAAGCGGCTAGAAAAAGTTTGAGGTTCGTTTTGGTTTATGATGAAATCTTGGAATATTTATAAAGCCACCAAAACCTTGGTTCGTTTTTATTTTTAAGTTTGGTATGAGTATATTTTATAATTTTTAATATATTATTTTGATTAAATTGGGATTTGAATTGGTAATTTTATATTAAAGAGTGCTTTAAGAGAACACTCGATCGCCATTTATCCAAGATTTCGTGGATTTTTTTTTCTAAATTTTAAATCTCTAATTGATTTATAATTATTTTATTACCTTTATCTTTTTTTTTTCTTTTCTTAATATTTAAAAGATGTAATGAATAAAACCTGGAAAACTTTCTCGTTGTTTCCTA
The DNA here is from genome assembly GCA_034641835.2 of Pinus albicaulis. Classification (NCBI taxonomy): domain Eukaryota; kingdom Viridiplantae; phylum Streptophyta; class Pinopsida; order Pinales; family Pinaceae; genus Pinus; species Pinus albicaulis. The sequence goes on along the minus strand of CM076570.1, from coordinate 1,252,569,450 downwards.
TTTCCACAGGAAGTATAGTAAGATATTTTGATGGGGCTCAGCAAGGGGTTTGTGGGGCTAGATTCATTCATAAACTCCAGTTTGGCTAAATGTTGGCCAGGGGTCTAACACCAAAGCTAAAGTCTTAGGATGTTGGATACTTCTTCTTCGAGCAACATCTTCGAAGATTGGTGATATGCAAGTATATAGTGATTCTCAAGTAGTAATTGAATGGTTGCTAAGTAAAAATAGATTGTAGGGGATTGATCTTCAGGGCTGGATGATGAGGATTAATAGGTTGAATGATAATTTCTAGGTTTTGAGATTTAATCATATCTCTAGACAATGGAATGGGAGTGTTGATAAACTCTCGAAGAAAACATTTTTTGAAGCTGAAGGATTCATATTTCTGGAGAAATGTGTAGACTTCAGGCACATTTATCTTAGAAAATTTGGGATTCCTTTTGGTTAATGCCTCTTTCAGGTGGATTAATTGTTTTTTTATTAATGAGAACATGTTGTGGCCTCAATAATTTACTCTGAAGTAGATGATTTTTCTATTGTGCTCTTTCTGTTGGTCACTTTTTGGATGTATTATGAAATCATTAGTCTATGTTGGTAGGGGTGGCCTTAATTTTTTGGAACTCTAGTTTTAAACTTATTTTGACTGAAGGAACTATCAATATCTTTCTCGTTTGATATGTTTTTTCTCTTTACATTTGAATACATATTTATGTAGAATTAAAAATTTAGATCTTTTCGAACACATCCACATTGTATTAGAAAGTGATAATAAAACAAAATTAACCCTTGAGTTATAAATATGTTTCTTTCTTCTATAAATTTTTCCTTAATCACAATCATGATTAAAAATTTATGTCTTTTCGAACACATCCACATTGTATTAAAAAGTGATAATAAAACAAAATTAACCCTTGAGTTATAAATATGTTTCTTTCTTCTATAGAATTTTCCTTGATCACAATCATGTCTACTTCCTATTAGTAGAAGGAAAAGTCTTCTAGCTCCAAATAGAAAAACTCAAAAACCTTATTAAGTTTTTATTTCTTTTTTTGTTATTAAAAGATAAAAAATTACTATGTAAAATCAAATAAAATTCCAAAAAATTATAAATTTATTTGGAAATCAAATAAAATTCCAAAAATTATAAATTTACTAAAACAGATTCCAAAAAATTATATAAAACTAAATAAAATTTCAAAAATTATAAATTTACTTAAAAAAACACCTATTTTAATAATCAAATAAAATTCCTAAAAAATACAAATACTTTAAACACTTGATAACAGGGGAAAGTCACTATTAATACCTTATCCCTATCAATCAATCCCAATCTGAATGGAAAATATGACAAATGAATTAAATTCCTCAAACATAAAAGGAATGAATATGATGTCTTCAATGAATGTATAAAGCGACCCATGCTTATTAACATTTCAATAGTCATCAGTTAGATAGGAAATAGAGAAATTATGAGAAAAGCGACCGATGCTTATTAACCTTTCAAGAGTCATTAGTTAGATATGGAATAGTGAAATGATGTGAAATACAAGTGAAAAAAAAAATATATATAAATAAATATGGAAAGTTATAAGTAAGTATGTTATTTATATTAAATATTTGGGAAATTTTAGGTTTTTAATTTTTTTTATAACATATAATAAAAATTATGAACTATTTTATAATTTTTTTTATTTTAGAGAGTTCAAATTTCTCTTTATTCTAAAAGGTCGGTCTCAAGAGATTTGATCTCTCTCAAATCTCTTTTCACTCTAAAAGATGTTCTTACTTTATGAGATTTGATTCCTCAAGGTTTATGGTGTTATCAATAAATTGAATATTTATTTGATTTGATTTGATTATTAATTTTTATGTAATTTGATTAAACAGGACAAGACATTACAATAGCCTCTAGGGGCAATAATCTATATAACTATAATTAACTTGAGTTTCAAATAGTTTTCAGATCCATCACATTCATGTCAGTTTTGGGAAATTTCATGTCGACTTAATAAGAGGTTTCCAACCTATAAATGTGGCTCATTAAAAAAAAAAATTTAATAAAAAATACTTAATATTAAATAAAATTAGAAATAAAAATAATTTTAAATATATTTAAGTATAAAAAATAAGCATATTTATTTTTAAAGTATTTAAAAATAATATACTAAATTTTTAATAGCTAATTTATAACGGCTAATTTTAGACCTCGATGCATCTCTGCTATTTAAACATTTGGAAATATTGATTTTTTCACCTTTGTCCCGAGGATGAACTACATTAGATGATAAACATTTGGAAATATTGATTTGATGCATCTCTGCTATTTAAACATTTGGAGATATTGAATTGATTTGATGCATCTCTGCTATTTAAACATTTAGAAATATTGATTTGATGCATCTCTGCTATTTAAACATTTGGAAATATTGAATTTTTCACTTTTGTCCCGAGGATAAACTACATTAGATGATAAACATTTGAAAATATTGATTTTTTTGCTTGTCTTGTGGATGAACTACATTAGATGATTTGATGAAAAGTTATCAATTATATAATTAATCTGAAAGACAATCTTATTATCAATATGAATCACATAAATCTAAAATCTAAATATGAATTAATTTAATTATTTAATATTCAAAATATAATAATAAATAAATTATGAATTCAAATTGATACAATTATTGATATAAATTCATAAAAATAAATAAACAAATAATAAATATTAAAAAAATAAAAATTCATAAAAGTGAATAAAAACAATTCATAATAACCGTTTACATAAGTTAAAAAAATAAAAATACACAAATTTTTATATAAAAAAAAAGGGAAAATACACTTTATATATAATTAAATATATATTTTTTAATAAAAATGTACCATCACATTAATATTTTAAAATGTGGATTTTTAGTTATATAAAATAATTTTAAAATTTTAAAATATGGAGATTTATTTAAATAAATTAATTTTATTTAAAGAAATATTTATTATATATATTAGTAATAATAGTAATACTATAAAAAATAATTATGATTTATCATATAATAAATAAATATTTACATTAAGTAAATATCCACTTAATCATTAAGTGGCATTTAAAAAAAAATGTAAAATTGATTTTTTATTTTAATATTTTTCTAACTTGTTTTAGAAAATTTATATATGATATAGGTTTATTTTACAAAATTGTTATAAATTTATATATCAATTGGATGTAACATGTGAAAAAAAACAGAAACTTAAATAACTTGTAGAAAGAACATTTTTTCTCTCTCATGTGTATATATAAGTTTCTTTTAAAAAAATTTCTATATTATTATTGATTTAGAAAAGTACGTATTAGAGAAAATAAAAATAACTTATTTTTTATATTTAGTTTATTTCTTTTAAGTGAAGATAAACTAGGTCGATCAAAGAAATTTAAAGGAGGTATTATTATTTTATTAATCTATTTAGGCTTTTTTTTTTTGTCTTTTTCTTTTAATTTAAAGCAATAGTATTTTGAATTTATATTACTTTAGAGATGATTTTTTCTCTAATAAATTAGATATACCGTTACTCATTACAATTTAGAATTTTACTTGGTTGCTTTAAATTTATTCTCTTAAATCTTGTTGAATAGTAATAAAAATGGCAACACAAGAGGGAGAAAGGAACTTCTTAAGGGGTAAAAATGCAAAGTTGGGTTACACTTGTGTGAGAATTGGGGGCGGACAATTTTTTTTCTCAATAATTTGGCTGAACTTTCGAAATTAGTTCGATCGAACTCATTCTGCCGTTTACATTGACGTTGTGGGAAAACCGATTTTTGGACGGAGATAGGAAAACCTGCAAAAAAAGTTTGGCCTAACTAAATGTTAGGCCGAACTTGTTCTTATAAATATATTGGCCTACAAACATTAACATGTTTCTTATGCACATGTGTCTCGCGTTTTTCTGTCTCGCGTCTATGAGATGTTGCTCTATTGTGACGTGTTTCTCTGTCGCTCTGTGACGAGGTGAGGTGTTGCTCTGTTGCGTCGCAACGACGAGGTGAGGTGTTGCTCTGTTTTTTTTGTCTCGCGTCTGTCTCTCTCACATCTGTGAGGTGTTGTTCTGTTGCAGTGTTGCTCTGTTGAGGTGTTGCTCTGTTGCTCTGTGACGAGGTGGGGTGTTGTAGTTGCGCCGCAACGACGAGGTGAGGTGTTGCTCTGTTTTTTTTGTTGATTTTTTTGGTTTGATTTTAATTTAATTTTTTTGGTTTGCAGGTAATTTGGTTTGCGTCTCCACGATGTCTTCAATGATCTCCCAGCTTCGTCCTCGTTGCGGCTTCGTCTACGAATTTCTAAGAATTTCCAGGTATGAAATCCTTTGTCATTGAAATCCTCTGTTAAACATTAAATGGTTAAACATTTAACAAGAAATCAGATTTATAGTACATAGTAAACTCTAATTTCAAATTTTCATTTCAAATATGTCAGAATGATCACTAAAATTTTACATCATAAATTTTTGAGCTATATTCATAATTGTAGACAGTAGTATTGATTGGGCTTTTCCTCACTGGGATATGATATCATGTTAATTTTTAACAATGGTATGTTCTATTCTTGCAAAAATTACTTCAATGTCCTTTTATTATCCCAATTACAATTCTACTTTAAATAGCAATCAGATTGACCATTAGATCAATCTTGACAATAATTGTATATAGAACATAGAAATAAAATGCAGAAGACAAAAAAGATAAGGGAAAACCCAACATATCTTCTTCTTCTTAATAGATATAAATATTTAGAGAGAGAGATAATCCAATATTTTACAATGATAATAAAGTCAAATTCAAGGCTTTCTACCTCCTAAGATAAACTTTCTAAAAAACATGAAATATTCCTTAAAGTCAAAATAGATCTATACTAAGGATTAATCTTTATACGTATTTCTACCATATAAATTCTAATGATAACTAATCACATATGTGTTAAAGTAGAATATGAAATAAGCCCTTTTTACAGTTGGCTTGGCTCTTAGGTACATAGATGGGTGGGTTTGGGAATGTGGTTCACATGAAAAGTAATAGGGAATGGATTTAGTGGACACCTTTTATAAGATCAGGACTCAAACAATGAGAGAGATAAAAAACCTTTTATATTCAATGTAAAACACATGCATTAACATATAATTGTGATATTTTCCCTTCTTTCCAACTTAGTCCATCCTTCTAGAAAAATCTCTTTTAATGAAGCAGATATATCCATAGTGATCCACTGATATTTCTTCACCAACAACTATTCCATTTTGGACTTACATATCTCAAAACTATGCTCATTGAATTTATGCATCTATATCTTTAAACTACTCAACTATTTTATTACACCATAGGAATAATTTCGATATATCTCCCATTTTAATGGGGTCTATCACATTTCGAGAAAAAAACATTAGCCATAAACGTTTCCCATTGAAACCAAAAGTAATTTGATACAAAACATAGGTTTTAACCTTATATAGTTAATTGTTTAAAATAGATTCTTAATAAAATTGAAAATATTCAATGTAAAACACATGCACATTAACATATAATTGTGATATTTTCCCTTCTTTCCAACTTAGTCCATCCTTCTAGAAAAAACCCTTTTAATGAAGCAGATATATCCATAGTGATCCACTTATATTTTTTCACCAACAACTATTTCATTTTGGACTTATATATCTCAAAACTATGCTCATTTAATTTATGCATCTATATCTTTAAACTACTCAACTATTTTATTACACCATAGGAATCATTTCGATATATCTCCCATTTTAATGGGGTCTATCACATTTCGAGAAAAACACATTAGTCGTAAAAGTTTCCCATTGAAACCAAAAGTGATTTGATACAAAACATAGGTTTTAACCTTATATAGTTAATTGTTTCAAATAGATTCTTAATAAAATGAAAAACATTCAATGTAAAACACATGCATTAACATATAATTGTGATATTTTCCCTTCTTTCCAACTTAGTCCATCCTTCTAGAAAAATCCCTTTTAATGAAGTAGATATATCCATAGTGATCCACTGATATTTTTTCACCAACAACTATTCCATTTTGGACTTATATATCTCAAAACTATGCTCATTGAATTTATGCATCTATATCTTTAAACTACTCAACTATTTTATTACACCATATGAATCATTTCGATATATCTCCCATTTTAATGGGGTTTATCACATTTCGAGAAAAACACATTAGCCATAAAAGTTTCCCATTGAAACACAAAGTAATTTGATACAAAACATAGGTTTTAACCTTATATAGTTAATTTTTTCAAATAGATTCTTAATAAAATGAAAATTATTCAATGTAAAACACATGCATTAACATATAATTGTGATATTTTCCCTTCTTTCCAACTTAGTCCATCCTTCTAGAAAAATCCCTTTTAATGAAGCAAATATATGCATAGTGATCCACTGATATTTGTTCACCAACAACTATTCTATTTTGGACTGACATATCTCAAAACTATGCTCATTGAATTTATGCATCTATATCTTTAAACTACTCAACTATTTTATTACACCGTAGGAATCATTTCGATATATATCCAATTTTAATGGGGTCTATCACATTTCAAGAAAAACACATTAGCCATAAAAGTTTCCCATTGAAACCAAAATTAATTTGATACAAAACATAGGTTTTAACCTTATATAGTTAATTGTTTCAAATAGATTCTTAATAAAATGAAAAATTTTCAATGTAAAACAAATGCATTAAAATATAATTTACTCGAGAAACCCAAAACGAGAAGATCATTTTTTTATTAGTATATTAATTTTTAGACCATCAAACACACACACACACACAGATGTATGTATGCATATATGTATATATCCCACGACAATTATAATCTACCAATCCATTACCTTGGATCAGATAAAACTTTAGTTCTTTAACTGAAACTGTAGAACCATGGGGTAAACTACCATGCACTAGAAAAATGCTAAAAGAAAAAACCATGTGATGAAAACCATCATAAAGGGAGAATTTGTTTTTCCCAAAAACGTTTTTTTGGGGCACTACCCCTGAACACCTGTGTGTGGGGAATTTTTCGTTTATATGAAACCCTAAAGTGGGGGTCCTTTCCTCCCATTTTATTTCCACCACTATGATTAGAAAAATATATAGTGCATGGGGGTATTCACATAAAGAATATAACACATACCAAACATCCAATAATTCTCCTTAATGTGACCATCAATGTTGCAATGGTTAGAATTATTTCTACTACCCTTGCATGGATGTATAGTGGCTATTTTATTCTTATCCTCCTATTTCCAGTTCTTATTCCCCTCCTTCAAAGCTTCTTGGTGCTATTTTTTCTTCAAACCACTTAAGTACCCTTTATTTTGGCCTATGGTTTCTAGATAATGTGTGTATACACATGGCTCATACATTATCCTTAGCTTGGAAATAATCACTTGTTTTTGTAGATGGTTATATAGACCCCACATATACTTAAGGAGAACATTTGGGATCTTGGGAAAGATATCCAATAATATGACCATATTTTTGAACTTAATACACTCTTATACACCCTTATGTCTACGTAAAGTAGTGTGAGTGATTCCACGGGTCCTCTACACACTTCATAGGGTCTAATTGGGACATGTAGTGTTAACTTCTACAAGTTCTATAGGCATAGTCTGTAAAGGGCCAGGTAGCCTCTGGATCTCATCTTTTATGAAAGGTGACATATCCAGTAAATTCCCCTATAGTCAATCTCTAGAATAGATCTCAATAGAATTTCTTCATTTTAATATCCATAAACCACAACCACTTTAAGGCAAACTGTGTACATGTGTCATTTCTCCCATAAATTCTTAGGTAAAGTTTTTAAAGCATACATGTCATGTTGGCTTTATCCCATTAACTTTAAAGCATGTTTTTAGTAAGTGCATAAAATAATTTTGCAAACCATGTAAACATCATTTCTCTCACAATCTAAAGGCTTTCTCTCATTAATTCAAGGCAAAATTTTAGGCCTAAAAATTGAACCTAAAGTGGCTATACTCTCATAGGATTTTGAACTTCCATAGGATTTTAGTCTGTTTGTTGAGTGCTAACTTATACAAGTTCTAAAGGCAGAGTTTGTAAAGGGCCAGGTAGCCTTTGGATCTCATATTTTCTCAAATGTGACATATCTAGTAAATGGCCCTACAGTCAATCTCTGGAACAAATCTAAATAGAAGTTCTTCATTTTAATATCTATAAACCACTACTAATTTAAGGCAAACCTTGTACATGTGTCATTTCTCCCTTCTCCCATAAAATTTTAGGAAAAATTTAAGGCATGTGTCATTTCTATTTCATTTCTCCCACAAACTCATAAAGGTGTGACTTTTGACATAACTAGTTGTTTTAGTAAGTGCATCAAATAATTTTGCAAACCATGTAAATGTCATTTCTACCACAAACTAA